>CM046882.1:104887512-105201715 GCA_025667525.1 Glebionis coronaria
TCTACTCCTCCTGTACTAACCATACAAAGGATAAAGTGAGTAAGCCAAAACCACAAGCGAATAAGAAGAAAGGCAAAGGCAAGGGTGATAAGGGCAATCAAGTTGCGACTTATTCAAAACCTAGGCAGAACTTTGTCAAGAAGAATAAATCTCAGAAGGATGAGACTTGTCACCATTGCAAGGCAAGTAGTCACTGGAACAGGAATTGCCCTCTTTACCTCGAAGAGTTGCGAGAAATAAAGAAGAAGTCTGAGCAGAGCGCTGCAGCTTCAGGTACTTTATATATGATTGAATTATTCAATTTAACATACAAATTAAATTCCTGGGTATATGATATGGGATGCGGTATTAACATTTGTAATACGCTACAAGGATTTAATCTGGAAAGGAAGCTATCCTATGGGAAACAATTTCTGCAAGTGGGCAATGGCGCACAAGCAGCAGTTGAAGCTATAGGAACATTTAATTTAGTTTTACCTTCAGGTTTAGTACTGATTTTAAATGATTGTCATTATGCACCTACAATTGTTAGGGGTGTTATTTCCTTTTCTTGTTTGTTGAATAATGGATCCGTTCACACGATTGATGATAATGGAATTTATGTGTGGAAAGATGGTATTTTCTATTTTAATGCAATTTATGTGAATGGTGTGTTTGAAACAGACATGCATGATAATGAATCCAATAATAATGATAGTTCTATTTTTAGCATGAATAAGAAGAGAAAGTTTGACAAGAACTCTTCTCATCTTTGACATTGTAGACTTGCCCATATTGGGAACACTCGTATACAAAAGCTTCAACGTGAAGGTCTTTTGGAAAATATCAATGATGAATCTGTTGATCCCTTTGGTTGGATCTATATTCTGTTAAGAATTAGTATAATAGTTTGTAATCAAACTAAAACACTTTGAGCACTCTTACTAACACTAAATAAGTTATGCGGAATCTAACTTATAAAGCACAGAAGAACAAAATTACTTTCATATATTCGATTCTCTTATTAATCGACTTGAATGAGGTACATGTAAGACATTGTACCTATGTTCCTTTTATAGAGTAAGGAACCCTAGAAACCTTAGAATATTCTATAAAGATAACTATATCACAAACGATATATTATCAATATTCTAACTATTTAGGTATATCACATAAGATATACTCTAACTATAACTATGACATATCTTATACAAAGATATATTCGTCCTAATCATCATAGCAGTACTTACTTTATAAGTAGCAGTACTTACTATGTACCGCGTTAATACTAACGGTACTTACATAACACTGACAGTACTTAAAATACACTAACGGTACTTGACACTTAACAAATAATTCCCAACAGTTCTCCCCTAAACAAGAAATGATAACTTGTTGTCTTCTTGTTTCTCTTGTACTGAATGTATTAAAATACATGTCTTTAGTCTTTCCTTCATCCTTGGATTGAACTTGGTAATTTGTATTTTTATCCAACTGAATGTAGCCAAACACTTCAAATGTAGATCTTCTTCTGATAAGATAATCTTCAAACATCATGAGTATCATCTTTGTCTTCAAACTATGATCTTCTTGTGTCTTCTAAACATTCACTTATCTTTGCAGCATCAGTTATTGTCTTCTTGAGTTTAAATCTTTAAACTCTTAATCATGAACCTTTGTCTTGATTTGATGAGACAAAACCTTCTAAGTATCTTTCAAATAGTTCTTTGCTCGCAATCTTCATACCTGAAATAAAATATTTAACCACAAAAACCAATCTGTATTGGCTTCATGATTTTTAGCAAATCACCAGCTATCAACGGATTTGGTAAATTCTTTACCAGTTAGCCGTACACTCTGGAATAGCCAATACTTTATTCATAAAGAATAAGGTGTAATGAAAACCTTACAATTTTTGGTAAATTGTCAACCATCAATGGATTTGATGAAGTCTTTACCTAGTACCGTTTGTCTAGTACTAGCCAACTCTTTGTCTCGAAACAAGGTGAGTTAGAACCATATAGTTTTTAGCAAACTATCAGCTTTCAACGGATTTGATAAGTCTTTACCACAAACCGTTTGCTTATGGACTAGCTAGTTCTTATGTGTGTTAGACATGGTGAACTGAGAACCATTTGTGAAGTGTGACTGAAAGTCAAACACTTAAGACTCTTTCTCAGCTTCTTCCTCATCTTTCAAATCCTTGATTTGTTGTTTAACCATTCTGATCAATTCCAAAGCATTAGCAGATTCTTCTGTAACTTCCAATTGTTGTTCTAACATCCTTTCCAACAATTTTCTTTTGAAAGGGTAAGTTTTCTCTTGCAGCATATAGTATGTAACATCATCTACATCCAAAATATGCAATCCACATGACCTATAATATCTCTAGTAACTAGGAACCTGATTCTCTAATTCTTTCAACATTTCTTGATCACAATTGTGTGGCTCATACATAAAGAGAAATTCCCATTATAATAGTGGTACTTCAGTTTTACCTGCACTGGCTTCTTGAACTAACCTGGAAAGATCTCGAATACCTTGTCTTTCAAGAATGTGAAGAATATCCTCCAAAAGTCTGAATATCCTTGTTGTGCCATCAGTTCTATGAATTCCATGAGCTTCAAGTGCTTCAGACATAGAGTAAATCCATTTAGCAATGAATGCTCTCTTTCCAAAAATCTTTATATCAATACATTGATCTTCAAATTTTACAATCTTCAAGTACTTCTTCAAGCTCTCATCATCATCACTATCCTCTGCTGTTGATTTAGCCCTCTTGGCTTTCTTCTTTGTCTTTGTTGACCTTTTCCTTTTAACATGTAACAATCCGTCAATTTATGGCTGATATTTTATTTTCAATATTTATTTGAAAATATTATTTTATGAACTCACTTATTTTTGGGAAGAAATTTGGATTTACGTCTTGAAGTAGCATCGACTACGTCTAAACCGGAGGATTCTACGTTACGTGCTTACGTTTACATACACCGTCTTTGGTGACAGTCCGACATTTCAGAAAATAAATTTATCCGTGAATATTATTTTGGAGTTTTAAATTTGTGTTGGTTCATAAACTCACAAATTTACGAGAAGAGATTAGGACTTACGATTTTAATTTAACGTCCTTTACGACTAAACCGGAAACCTTAGGATTACGTATTTACGTTTTCGAACTCCGTTTTTGATGAGACAATTTTTATTAGATTCGTTTTGTGCCGTTGATTCATAATTTATAAAAACGTTTTTCGTAAAACGACCCGAGGGCATGCAAATCGAGGAAAACTAGAATCGAGGAGTACCCGTAATTAAATGCGGACGAGACAAGATAAATCTTGCCCCACCCCCACTCATAACCGGCCACTATATGACACAACACCAAAGAGGTGTCAAGTTGCAAGCTTAATGCTTACACTTGTAAGCTAAGCTTACAAGTTAAGCCAACTTTCCCACCAACACATCAAAACTAGCAACTTAAACAATTTGTTCATTTATCCATGCAAAACAACCTACAAACTCTCTCACTCTCTAAATAATGCCGTCTCATCCTCACCATAAACACCTCACTTTGATCAAATTTAACCACAAACATTTGTTATAATTAACATATGTTAATCTCCATTCAAAGAGATGAAGATTGGTGCAAGTTTTAACATCCAAGGAGAAGTTTTGTTGGTGTCTTGGGGCTGATTTTCCACAAGGAGTTCTTGAAGAATGGTGGTCTTGAAGATGGTCTTGGTTTATCACAAGTTTCTCCATCAAAATCCATGTTTTGATCACAACCTACATCATCATGGTGGTATAAAGATAGTTCTTCCCATCCTCTTGTTAATTTTGATTACGTAATCATGTATTTTATTCTTAAATGTATATATGTATGATGATATATGATGATAAAAATATTGTGTGGGGATTTGGTGTTGATAATCATGGGTAAAAAGATGAAAAACTATATGTAAAAAGGTTAAAATCATGCTTAAAATGATGGCTGTATAAAACAGTAAAGAACCATGTGATGAACTGATAAAATGGCATAGATTAATGGATATACAGTAAGTAATATGTCTTGTACACATGTGAGAGTTGGCCATGCAATGGAATCATTAGGATGAGTAAGATATGATCAAAACAAGTTTAGAGTACAAATCTGAGTTCACTGTTTTGGACGATTTTTAGAAAATACTTAGAGGATTATTCAACAGTAGCTATAGAAGAGTTAAATGAAGCACATATCATGTAGTTTATGTCATAAAAATTTGAGCTTCTATCTCCATATAGAACTCTAGATATGGCTGTTTTGGTGAACATGAAAGTAAAAATCAGATTTTGGGAAATTAAAGTATAATAGTATTATATAAGCACTCAAATAAAAATAGTATAAACTGTGAATTAAAACCCACTAACTCATATAATACATTTATATAAATATGTATAAGGATAAATAAATGGACATTTTATAAAAATGGTAGTTTGATAAGTTTTATAAGTTATAAAACTGTAAACATGATTTTTACGACTTTTTCGGCTATTACCGTAAAATTAACGTTTTTCGCCAATTAAAACTTAGACGATCAAACCCGTCTAATGTAAAGTTTTTAAAACTCATATACTGATATATAAACATATATAACAAGTAAAAACCGATAAAACCCGAACTATAAAACATATGGACATTAACGGGCTAAGTTAACGTTATTGGACTAATAATACAACAAAATAGGCTAAAACACTTATAAACTTTTTTATTGGGCTTAACCCATTTGGGCCCAACATGTAAAGTGTGATACTGATAATAAAATTATAAATTGGGCTAATATAATATATTGGGCTTGTAATGGGCCTATTGGGCCTAAAACATGTAAATAGGTAAAACTAGTAAACTAGTAAGAAGTTACCAATACATAAACACAAAAATGAGTGAATGAGAATATATAAACCCACTTGATCATCATATATATATAATCATCATATGTATACATGATTGTTATTTTTATAAAATCATTGGACAAGAGTCTAAGACGAGTATTATTTGTCTAGGTTTCCGTGGTTAAAGCACGTACCGTACGTCCGAATTGCCGATAATCCGCTTTTCCACATCAACGTGAGTTCATAGCCTCGCACTCTTTTAAATTTTTTTATGAAATGTTTGATAAACCCGCGAGGGAGATAACATGCTAGTTTTTATGAAATAGGACACTAGTTGTCCTGATTGTTTGTTTATTGATTTGGACCCGAATGATTGTATGACCCGATGAATGATTAAATTACCCGATAGATGAGATAAAATGGATTATTAGAGTTAGGTTATGTCACTAAAAGTCCCATTAGCATGAATTGTGAACTACAGGGATTTGGTAGACGCTTATGCATATAATAGTACTATTTGGGGACGATCACCCCAGTTCGCGCCTTGACGGTTGATCCCCGTCGTGCCACATTGATTGGTAAGCGAATTTATGTATGAGAAGATTTACACAAGCGTGATTATTGTGACGACACGCTAATTTAGATGGGCAAATTGAGTTTCGGGCTAGCTACCCGTTGTTTGTTGTAGTAAGGTAACAATGTCATGCGGCTTATAATAATCCAATTAACGAAATACTGCTATATGCACCGAATTATGATATATTGCCTGACTAGCAATATGGGGTCTTACTATTGATATCATGTTCGTGTTTTGGTTTTCATAACCATATTCATATAACGGTTTTTATTTAACTTTATACAACGTCATAAGACGTGTTGTATGATGTTTTTACGACATTGACTCGTATAATGATTTTTAAGGCAAATGCCTATATTATGATTTTAATACGGATTTGTATAAAATGACTTTGGCTATTCTATGGCCTATTACAATGATTTCTACAAAATGATTTTCGGTAATAATTTTATAACCGATGTTATATTGATGGATTTTATTAAACTCTATGAATTCACTCGGCGTTATCGCTGACCTTTTCTTTTAACATGTTTTATCTCAGGTACTTGAAGGTAATTCTCGGGAAGAAAACAAGAATTCATGGCCCGCACTTAAACAACAATTTCCATTCAAATGCTTTTTAAAAAAAATTGTATGAAATATTATGACTTGGGACCTATGTAACTTTGATATTTATGAATGGAAATGCTTTATTACTAAAACGACGCGACTTTTAAGCGTTGTCTATGATGTGAGTAATGTGCTATCCCGTAACACCAACTAGTCTTCCGCTGTACTGAGTTGTATAAATTTGGGGGTGTTACATAACACCCTTGGAAATTCCCTCAAGTTTTTTTGAACCCTCTTCTAAGTTTGTATGTACCGTCTCCTCAATATGTACTGTTGTATGTACTGTTGACTGTGTATGTAATGCTTGTACATTTTCAGTCTGAGCAATATCTTGAGTTTCAACTCCTGCATTCATTCTTTGAGCAGTCTCTTCCTACCTTGAACTTACCTTCTCCTTTCTATTCTTCCTCACATAAGTGGTCTTGATAGGTGGAGATGTATTTGTAGGTTCAGCAGTACTTGGCTCAGTTCTAGGAGTACTACCAAATTTCCTTTGTTGTTGCAGATGTCTCTTAAACTCTTCAACAGCTTTTCTATATGCTTCAGATCCAATCTCAACAAAATTCCATTCAGTTCTCTTATTTTGCTCATACAAAGTCTTGATTTCTTCAAAATTCTTCTTGACCAACTGAATATGTGTAAATCCCTTAACTTTCTTAAGAAAATGCATCATCTGATTTCTAATCTGCATAGTAGTTAGAGGCTTAATCTTTTCTTTTCTTCTCTTTTCAGCAAAGAATCTTTGTTGCTCCCTTACCAGATCATCAATCAATTTTGATTTCTCTTCTTCATCATATGCATCTCTCTCTCCAGATATCAATGAGTCTGCAAGAAGCTCACTTGCATGTAATTCAGCTTGAATCCTGTCATACTCTTGTATGTTCCATTCTTGTTGTATTCTTTTAGCTTCTAGCAAATTTTGCTTTGCTGCAAGTTCTTCCTGTGATTCATTTTCACGAATTTGTGCTTGGAGTCTGTAAGCAAATTCCTCATCATGGTCCAGTTGATTAAATCTGTACATGACTTTGTTTATATCATCATCTGAATCAATTTCATCTTCAGACTCTGATAATATTTGCTTCTTCCCCTTATCTTTTGGATCAATTTTAGGTAGCTTCTTCTTCAGCTTGGTAGATCTTTCCTCATTAGCTTGCTGTTGAATAACTATACCTTTAGTAGAGTATGAAGCTTGAACTTTCTTACCTTGAATTTGATTCTTTTTTGCAAGAACTTCTTGTTGTGTCTTTTTCTCTGCCTTTGTTTGTTTAGTCTTCTCAACTAAATTCTTCTTTCTTAAGTTAAGCAGCAATTGGGCTAAAGTATCATCTTCTCCAAAAGGAGTTTGACTTTCTAGTGAAGGATGATCACCAGCAGTACTTGCAATCGGCTTAGTTGGCTTAGCAGTACTTGGGTCTTCAACAATGTCAGCAGTACTTGCAGCCGGCTTAGTTGGCTTAGTAGTACTTGGATCTTCAACAATGTTGATTTCACCAGTATTAGACACACTTGTTTCTTCAATCACTTGTGTATCCCCAGATACTCTTTCTTCCATAGAAGCCATCATTTCAACTTGCACCTCTTCAGTCTTGTCTGGTTTATTGCTCATTCTTAATCTAGACAGTACTTGCAAAGTCTGTTTCCTTTGAAACCATACTTGTCTTTGTGGTGATGGAGTTGAATATACAGGAAACTGAATATTAATTTCCTCCAACTTCTAATAGAAAGCAATCCAATTTGTTTGAAGTGGTGATGAGGTGGTGGTGCTGGATGAGTTACCAAAATTTCTTCAACTTGTGGATCCTCATGAGTAGGTTGTGGTTCTTCCTGTTGAATCTCCATATTTGAAGGTCCATCCACACCAGTCTCTAAACCAGTTCCATCTTCATAAGTCCCCATGACATCTTCATCCAATTCAAAATTGATGTCATTTCCAGAGATCCTTGTCTGATTATCAGAAGAAGGTGGTTGTCCTTCATAATTCCTCCCCTGTTTGGTTGCATTCAGTTGCCTTTTCTTATGGTTCCTGAATCTTTGCTTCTTGATTGAAGACTTCTGAATAGATCTATGTTGCCTCATCCAAGGTGACACTTTGTTCCTTAACTTGATTAGGCTAGCTTCCAATTCAGCAATTTTCTTATCTTGAACAAGCTTTTCTTTCTGCAACACCTGTACCTGTTGGGACAAACTTGTACACATAGCAGTTAAATTTGCAACATCCACCACCTCTGGTGCTTGTGCTTGTGGTGAAGCACTAGCAGCAATAGAAGGAGCAGGTGTGTGGATCATCTCATCAGTGTTTGGTGGAACACCAACATTTTGAGAAGAAGATTGTGAATCTTCTAGGGAATGGGAACTCTGGTGAGAAGGAGTTTGCTGAGAAGCACTAGAATTTCTAGGTTCCTCGCCTTCTTGATTGGGAGGTTGGGCTAACATATGAGCAAACAATGGTGTTACTGTTCCTGTAAAGGCATTGCCTTGTTTGGTCAAGAAAGAGAAAGTTCTCTTTGTGAATGTAGGAACATCCCATGTGTCAGTTAACTTTGGTAGGTTAGGTATTTGGTCACTAACTAAAGTCTGAATGAATCTAGGATACATTAAAAACTTCTTAGTCTCTTCCAAATTCCTAGTCATGCCTTCAAAAATTAATTTTGAAAAATTAAAAACCCTGTTATTTGCTAGACAAACACCAGCTGATGCCAATGCAACAGGAATTTGATCAAAAGATGTACTTTTAGAACTTAAATAATGAATAATAGCATGAAAAATCAATTTCCATTGAGGTGAAAATAAACTTTAAAGAAAGTAAGACTTTCCCTACCACCTCTATAGCCCATGGCTGCAAGCCCATCATGAATCTCTGTATTATTAAGCATACTAAGTCCATTTTCATCATTTATTCTCAAACTTGCTCATAGCAGTACCTCAGTTACATATATGTTTCTATGATTCACCCTAGCCTTAATGCAAGGGTGATCAAACCGAGTACCTAATACAACAATATTCCAAAAATGTTCAACAATGGAAATAGAGACAACTGGACTTACAGTGAGTGCAAAGCGAACATGACTTCGAGATAGGAAACCAAGCATCTCATGAAAACCAAGAGAGTCATCATTCGTAGTAAGATTCGCAACCAAATTATGCTTAGAGATTACTTGTAAAGCATCCATTAGTATTTTTGATGATGGAAAAATGAGAGAGAAGGTTATAGAATCATGAGATAAAAATAAAAGATTAGGCGAATCAATTGTGTAATTGGAGTAAGTATTTAAGTAAATAACAAACCCAAGCGCGAAGAAACCGGCAAATTTATAAAAGAGACCCTTAACGGTACAACGGACATGTAGCGGTACATGGAACATAAGCGGTACTTGAATTTGTGCTAGCGGTAATTGGAGTGACAACGGTACCTCACAATATTGACCAGTTCATGCTTTCCACTAACAATGTAACCTCTTTTATCTTTTTCTATTAACCTGCAATTACATCAAAAACACAAAACATAGACTATACAATAAAAATTATAAAAATTTGTACAACTATTACCTCCCCTAACATATGCAGCATGTTATTGGTTGAGCATACCAATGTGTGTCACCAAGAATTCGAATCTCTTTGCATCAAATGCCTTGGTCAACAAATCAGCTACATTGTTGTCTGTATGAATCTTTAAGACTTGAATAAGCTTTTTGTCATAAGCATCTCTTATAAAGTGATGTCTTATTTCAATATGCTTGGTCTTGGAGTGAAATACTGGATTCTTGACAATGCATATAGTACTTTCATTATCAATGTAAATCTTGGTGTTCATGAAGTTAAACCCACAGTCCAACAATTGATTTTGAATCCAAAGTACTTGTCCACAGCAATGAGCATCAGCTACATATTCAGCTTCAGTTGTAGAAGTAGCAACAATGGTTTGCTTCTTACACTGCCATGATATGAGTCTTCTGCCTAGGAATTGACAACCTCCTGTTGTTGATTTCCTATCATGATTAGCTCCAGCATAATCACTATCTGAGTAAGCTTCCAATTCAAAGGTGGAATCTCTAGGATACCATAATCCTAAATTGGGTTGACTTTTAAGATATTTAAAAATCTTCTCCATAGCATGTAGATGTGATACCTGTGGATGAACTTGGAACCTTGAACAGGCACACACATCAAACATTATATATGGCCTTGAAGGAGTAAGATACATCAATGAACCAATCATTGACCTGTATAGATGAATGTCAACATCTTCTCCATGTTCATCTTTTGATAAAGAATTGTTGGCTTCAAAAGGTGTGCTTGTACTCCTTGTATCCATACATGAAAATTTCTTCAAGATTTCAGCAACATATTTATCTTGGCTGATAAATATTCCATCTTTCCTTTGTTTGACTTGCAGTCCCAAAAAGAAAGTTAGTTCTCCTATAGAACTCATTCAAAATCTTCCTTTCATCAGAGCTTCAAACTCTTCACACCATGTCTTCTTGGTAGAACCAAAAATGATGTCACCAACATAAACTTGAACTAGAATGATGTCCTTAGCATTCTTCTTGATGAACAGAGTTTTTTCAATGGTTCCTCTCCTATATCCATGTTCTAGCAGAAAGTTGGATAAGGTTTCATACCAGGCTCTTGGAGCTTGATGCAGACCATAAAGTGCTTTGATAACCTTGTAGACTCTATTGGGGAATTTAGGATCTACAAAACCTGGAGGTTGTGAGACATATACCTCCTCTGAAATAGTACCATATAGAAAGGCACTTTTCACATCCATTTGATAGACTATAAATCCCATATATGATGCAAAGGCCAAAAATAACCTAATGGCTTCTGAAATTGAGATTTTGCTATTTGAAAGTTCGTTTTCTCGGTATCTTCTCGAATTGATTTCCGGTTAATTATAAGAGATTAGTTGTTCTTGGTGAATCAAATAATTTTGGTTCTGGTAAAATAAATGTGCAAGACTTAATAATAAAGGACGGGAAATTAAAACTAAAACAAGCTGAAAAGTAGACGATGCAATATTTAAAATTTTTGGAAAGTAAATGACGAGAATTGAAACGACGTAAAATTAAAACTCAGCGAAAAGCAAATTAACAATCAGATAAAAATCCAAGACGAGATTAAAAATATACTAGAAACCAAGCAAGAAAAATTGACACTTTAAATAAAACAAAATAGTAAAACAAAATAAACATCCAATCGGAAAGCGTATGATCGGAATGTGAAAAGGAGGGGTCCGATCGGAATGTATTCCGATCGGTTGATCGGAATATACACACGACCACCGATCGGAATGAGTTGAAACATGTTGGATCGGAATATAGCAAACATCTACAATCGGAATAAATGAAGATAATCCCAAATCGGAATGAACTAAAATGTGCCAGATCGGAATACGAAAATAGAAACAATCGGAATAAGCAAACCCTTTTCCGATTGGGCGATTGGAAAAAGGGGAGTGTTTATCGGAATACAGTGGTCGGAAAAGGGTTTTAAAACCCTTTCCGATTGGGTCTCTTGATCCGAAAATAAAGGTAAGGTTTTAAGCTTATTTGATTAAGCTAGAACCAAAACTAACACGAATCAACAATGAAAAATGACTAAATAAGCTCGAACATCAACTTATCAAACTTAAAATCAACAAACTTTTAGAATCAAAACATAAAAAGATGAACTTTTTAGGCACGAAAACATAAATGAACAACACGGATCATATGTAAATCGCACCAAAAGTAAATTAGGATCAAGAAAGGAAGATGAGAGATTAAGACAAGAAAAGTAAAGATTAAAGATTAAAGAACAAATGATGAAAACTTACTTGAAAATTAAATAATTAAAAGTGCATAACATTTAATTAAAGTGCGAGAAATGAAATGACAAGAAACGGAAATGGTGGAAGAGTGGTTTGTCAAGCCACCAACAACTCTAAACAAATGAGGTTGGTTCTATTTATAGGGGTGATTAGGGAGGGGCTTAGGAAGCTTCCTCCTTCTTTCTTCTTTCTCTTAATT
Organism: Glebionis coronaria; assembly: GCA_025667525.1. Taxonomy (NCBI): domain Eukaryota; kingdom Viridiplantae; phylum Streptophyta; class Magnoliopsida; order Asterales; family Asteraceae; genus Glebionis; species Glebionis coronaria. The sequence continues at coordinate 104,899,552 of CM046882.1, forward strand.
GCACACTTAGGTCCTTGATCTTCTTAATCTTTCGTTAATCTTTTTAATACTTGGACTTTGTCTTGGGATTTCTTCAAACTCGTCTTGTATTTTCTTCATAAATAAGACTCGAGTTCTTCGGCTTTTTAGTAAACTTCCGTCTTTGACTTTTTCTTCGATAAATCTTCAGAATTGGTCTTGGACTTCCGTTCTTTTTCCACTCTTGATCTTTCGACTTCATCTTTCGACTTTTTCTTCGATAAAAGCTCGTGAATGCCGTGTTTTCTCCACTTTTCACCTTTTCGTCCTAAATCACAAAAAAAAACACAAACCACGCATAATTCCGACATAGATGACATAAAATACACGTTTTGGCTCGGTTATTATTGTAATTAAGTGGTAAAAAGGATGGGTGTTTTCACACCTATCAAATCCCCTACACTTAACCATTACAATGTCCTCATGCAATGCATTAGTTACAAAGCAAGATCACATTTTCCATCATAATCAATCCACATTGGCCTTTATTAAAGAAATAGAAAATTATAAACATACAAAGTAAAGAAATCAAAAACATACCTTGGGTTTTGAAAATGTCGTGAATGATCATCATCCTCAAGTTTCACGTTCCCCATACCAAGCTTAAAAACGAGATCATTGTTATTATAAGTTAGCAAACTATCACGAACTCATGTGGGCCAATTATTCACTTAGACTCCCTTATTCCTAGGTGTATCTCTTATATTTTATTTTTGTCTTGAATGATCACGAGGATGCATTGTTTGACTTATTTCGATAGTTATTTAGTCCGAAAATAAGGTGAACGATTTAATCAATAGTTAGCTAAAGGACCAAATCTTTTAAAACTGCTTCTCGGGATATCAAAAAGTTCATATCTTGGCATAACTTGGTTCGCGATTTGAGACCTTTCTCGGGCCGATATTTGGCAGCGACTTCATACTTCGAATCTTCGAGAGACGTTCTTGAAATTATGGTCTTCTCTTCATAATAGGAATTTCTTCACTTGAAGTTTTTGAGAGATTCTTCATCTTTGGACCACGACTTCTTCATTTTTCTCCAATCTTTATTTCGGACTTTGATATACAACGATCCGCCTCCTTTTAGGACTTGGATCTATTTATCCTCATACCTTGTTAGGGTCTTTTTGGATAGACTTCTCCATGACTTTTGGGGAGTTCTTGCTTTTCGTCGTGTGTCTCGATCCTTCATATTGATTTTCGATAAATGATTCTTCACATCACTTTTGGATCTTTAGCAACAAAATGTAGCCCTCATGCCTTGTTAGGGCCTTTTCGGACTCGCCAATATTCGCGCCCCGCTTCATAAGTTATGCCTTGGCTATGAACTCTCGTCATTACCGAGCAACTTTTAAACGATCTGGGGCTAGAAGCTAAGTAACCTTTTAAATCGTACAACCTTATTTATTAGCAGATTAATTTATTAACAAGCGGAGGGAGAATAGGCTCATAATTAACTCACATAAATTCACGAAAGAATACCGAACTTATAATTGGCTCTATCATCTCTCGTTCTCCACAGTTCAAAATCTCAAGGAATGAGACTCGTGGATGCTTAGCCTATTAAGTCAAAGTTTTGGGTTTTCGAGTCATCTATAGGATCTTGCAAATTCTTGGACTTTTTCAAGTTTTAGAAATCGCATTTTAAAGTTCCCTTGATAAACGACTCTCTAGGATCAATTATAGGAACTTGCGAAAAGTTCTTGTTCTTAACCCGTGAGAGTTAAGACTTTCGCGTTTTATAGCTCCTTATATAAAGCCTAGTAAAACTTGTTTTAAACACGTTAAGGATACTAGCTAGAGTAAACTTAGGCAAGTAAACTCGGGTTGAGTCAAAATATTCACAACTAAGAAAAATCTAAAACCACTTTATTAAAAATTTATTCAAATAAGGAAAAAAAAATAACTATACAAAGGTAAAACTAATAGGCCAAAATAGATAAATTTTTTTTGAAAAATGTCGAAAAATTGATTTTCCGGTTAAAATGAGGACAAATACAAGGAAAAGGCCACTTAACTTCGATAGAAGTCCCCCCTACACTTAATATAAACATTGTCCTCAATGTTTAAGCGTGTGGGAGTAAACTCCCCTACACTTAGGACATTGTGCACTTTGTTTAAATCTCGCTAAGGAAGAGACAACTAAAGAGATTCCTATTTTAATATTGAGAAAATATAAAATAGTGAATCGAAAAGAGTTTAGGATAGAACCGGGAAGAAGGGAACACGGAGTCACGGTTCGTCAAAAGTCATCAAGAGTGTGTCTTTGAAGCTCTAATCCCTGCACATGATAAGAAAGAAAGCAAGAAACACCACGGGGCTCCCCCTACACTTATGGTGAAAACAAGTAAAGATAGATAGATAATTGGGTTGCCTTCCAAAAAGCGCTTGTTTTTGTTAATCGAGTCACGAGCCTGACTCGTCCCCGAATTAAATGGTCCATGGGGAAGCCTCGAATGTGATACCGGGATCAAAGACCTTGTCCTCGTTCCCGGTGGACATCAACAAAGGAGAGGCGGGGGGATAAGTCTTAAATGGAAGAAATGTCCGCTCAACATACGAGAAGTATGTGAGGTTATGATCCACGGGAGGTGGGGTGGGTAAATGAATCACATTGTCATCCCCCAAAGACAATGGATGTTCAGCAGCAAGTGGCAAAGCCGTAAGGTCATCAAGCATAAAATAATCAATGGCACCCCCGGGTCAAAGCACTCATCCTCATGAACATTAATCTCTTCGATTTCTTCATCATAGATAGGTGCGTCAAACCAAGGTTTGTCGTTCCCATCATTGAGGATTTCAGAAACTCGCTCGAAAAGATCACGATCAAGTACAAAACCATCATTCATTTGTGGGGATTGTTGATAAGTTAAATCCGCACGAATGTGGTAAACGTAATTCTGAGTGGAGGAGTGTTGATTAGGTAACTCCTCGAGAATTGGATGATTGGTCAAGTGAGTTGGTTCGTCATTATTATGAAAAATAAGACGCTCCAACTCATCAAGTTCGGCATCGATGTTGGAAAAATCGACCTCGCTTGTAGGAGGAAGCGGAGGTAAAAGAGCTAGCTCTCGTTCGATAATTTCCGCAATCTCAGGCTCGAATTGGAATTCATCATTAAAAGCGACCTCATTCTTACCTTCAGCAAAAGTCGGAATATAACAAACCTCATCAAAGAATTCTTCAAGACCAAAATCACGAATCTCACTCGAAGTATCACTATCCTTAGACGAATTGGTGTTATCAAGAATAGGAGTAGTAATCTCAGAAGATGGGTTGAGATCATAGACATCATCCTCGTCATCATCATAATAGTATGGATACACCGGAGGAGGAGTATAAGTCTCGATATTCGATATTTGCTCTTGTCGTTGATCCTCTTGCCATTTTTCGATGATCTTGTTGAAAGTTTCTTGAATTTGTTGACTTTGCTTAACAAGAGAGTTCCATTGTTCGTGGGGGCTCAATTGTTCGAAGGAAGGTTGATGATCGATGATGTGCTGTGGGGGTTCAAAATGTTGAAAACCTGAATTATAGCATGGTTGTGGCTCATAGTAGTTCATCGGTTGAGAAGAATTATAAACCGGATTTGGTTCATAATAATCCACTTGTGAAGAAAACTGAGGGCACGGATTTGGCTCATAACAATTCATTGGTTGACAATAATAAGTATCGTGAGGACCCCCACAGTTGTTGCAAAATGGGTGAGGAGAAAGACTGGGTGCGTCTTGTGGATAGCTATTATCATTGTCATAATTGTACCCCGGTTCTTGCCCGTGATCATACGGGTATCGAACCGGGCACGAAACATGCCAATGAGAATCGCTTCCACAATAGATACACGGGGAAAGAGTAGGTGGGTTCAAAAATGACGAATTAAGTGAGTGGCACAAAGGACAAAATCCTGGTATTAATTGTGTATCTTTGATATCGTTTCCACACCGCTCACATGTACACCATTGACAAGAGTCGTTCCCGTACAATCGTCTCGCACAACCGACGCAATGGACATAAGAATCCATAAAGAAAGATAGATGAGCAAGAAGAATATTTTTGGTGCAAAACTTTGAAAAAGAAATGCTTTTTATGATTTTTCAAATGTTTTTGGATTTTTGAAAATATTTGGACACGAAAAATAACGTTCACAAGTGAACGGGTCCCAAAAGCCAACGCGTCTCTCACAAAAAACCGTTAATCTTCACGAAAAGAGCCGGCAGCGGCGCCATTTGAAATTGAGATTTTGCTATTTGAAAGTTCGTTTTCTCGGTATCTTCTCGAATTGATTTCCGGTTAATTATAAGAGATTAGTCGTTCTTGGTGAATCAAATAATTTTGATTCTGGTAAAATAAATGTGCAAGACTTAATAATAAAGGACGGGAAATTAAAACTAAAACAAGCTGAAAAGTAAACGATGCAATATTTAAAAATTTTGGAAAGTAAATGACGAGAATTGAAACGACGTAAAATTAAAACTCAGCGAAAAGCAAATTAACAATCAGATAAAAATCCAAGACGAGATTAAAAATATACTAGAAACCAAGCAAGAAAAATTGACACTTTAAATAAAACAAAATAGTAAAACAAAATAAACATCCAATCGGAAAGCGTATGATCGGAATGTGAAAAGGAGGGGTCCGATCGGAATGTATTCCGATCGGTTGATCGGAATATACACATGACCACCGATCGGAATGAGTTGAAACATGTTGGATCGGAATATATCAAACATCTACAATCGGAATAAATGAAGATAATCCCAAATCGGAATGAACTAAAATGTGCCAGATCGGAATACGAAAATAGAAACAATCGGAATAAGCAAACCCTTTTCCGATTGGGTGATCGGAAAAAGGGGAGTGTTTATCGGAATACAGTGGTCGGAAAAGGGTTTTAAAACCCTTTCCGATTGGGTCTCTTGATCCGAAAATAAAGGTAAGGTTTTAAGCTTATTTGATTAAGCTAGAACCAAAACTAACACGAATCAACAATGAAAAATGACTAAATAAGCTCGAACATCAACTTATCAAACTTAAAATCAACAAACTTTTAGAATCAAAACATAAAAAGATGAACTTTTTAGGCACGAAAACATAAATGAACAACACGGATCATATGTAAATCGCACCAAAAGTAAATTAGGATCAAGAAAGGAAGATGAGAGATTAAGACAAGAAAAGTAAAGATTAAAGATTAAAGAACAAATGATGAAAACTTACTTGAAAATTAAATAATTAAAAGTGCATAACATTTAATTAAAGTGCGAGAAATGAAATGACAAGAAACGGAAATGGTGGAAGAGTGGTTTGTCAAGCCACCAACAACTCTAAACAAATGAGGTTGGTTCTATTTATAGGGGTGATTAGGGAGGGGCTTAGGAAGCTTCCTCCTTCTTTCTTCTTTCTCTTAATTGCACACTTAGGTCCTTGATCTTATTAATCTTTCGTTAATCTTCTTAATACTTGGACTTTGTCTTGGGATTTCTTCAAACTCGTCTTGTATTTTCTTCATAAATAAGACTCGAGTTCTTCGGCTTTTTAGTAAACTTCCGTCTTTGACTTTTTCTTCGATAAATCTTCAGAATTGGTCTTGGACTTCCGTTCTTTTTTCACTCTTGATCTTTTGACTTCATCTTTCGACTTTTTCTTCGATAAAAGCCCGTGAATGCCGTGTTTTCTCCACTTTTCACCTTTTCGTCCTAAATCACAACAAAAACACAAACCACGCATAATTCCGACATAGATGACATAAAATACACGTTTTGGCTCGGTTATTATTGTAATTAAGTGGTAAAAAGGATGGGTGTTTTCACACCTATCAGCTTCTATCCTTGCCACTGGTGCAAAAACCTCATCATAGTCTATCCCTTCTTCCTGTCTATAGCCTTGAGCAACAAGTCTTTCCTTGTTCCTCACAACAACTCCTCTTTCATCCTTCTTGTTCCTGAAGACCCATCTAGTACCAATTACTCTTTTACCTGAGGGAAGATCCACAAGAATCCAAACTTTTTGTAGCTCTTTGTGTTAATTCTTCTTGCATGGCATCTACCCAACTTTCTTCATCAAGAGCCTGAGAAATGTTTTTGGGCTCTACTTGAGATAAGAAACAGGGAAACAAACAATGCTGAGTATCTTTATGATTTGTTCTCTGCTATTGTTTGACATAACTCACAAGTGCATGAGTTTCAATATTGGTTTAAAGTTCTCTTCTGGTTTGTACAACAGATTTGGGATCTCCAATAATCTTTGTAGTAGGATGGTTGTTGTTGACTTTATGAGTGGGAATAGAACTGACTGGAATTACTGTTTCCAAATTGTTGAAATCAGTTACTTACCCTGCTCATCATAGGAAGCTTTAGAGAAGATTCCTTCAGCTGGACTAGCATATAAGTCTTCATCGTCCATGGCTTGTAAAATATCTTCTAGTGAGTCAATAGATTTGGCAGATTTTGACTTAGCAGTACTTGCAGATGAAGTACCGCTAGGTGTAGTATGTACTGCTGAGTGTTGTGACTCAAAAGATTCTTCTCCTAAATTCTTATTAGCAGATGTAACATTCTTTTCTTGATCTTGAAGCCTCTGAAGCTCCTGGGAGGCTTGATCATCATTTGATGGCATGGTTTTTTTTCTTGGGAGTTGCAGACATGGGAGTAACAGTAGGCATGTTGGGCACATAGATATGAACATCATCATTTGATGAATAAACATCTTCTTGAGTACCTGCATTAGTTGCACTTGACTCCTCACCTGCATTGTTAGTTTGACAATCCTTTTGCAAAGAATAGTAATCCATGGTGTTAGTTAGATAATCTAAATCAAACATCCAAGCATAAACTATTCCTGGGAAATTGGGTTTATTTTCTAATAAATTAACATGAGTATTTTCTTCAACCTTCTTAGTTGCCAAATTATAAACCTTATATGCTTTAATTTGCACTGAATATCCTACAAGATATCCTGGATCAGACTTTCCATCAAACTTTCCCAAATAATCAAGAGTATTTAGTATAGACACATGACACCCAAAAGGTCTTAAATGACTTATGTTAGACTTTACATCAGTCAAGAGTTCATAAGGTGTTTTGTTTTGAGGCTTGGTTACTAGGACTCTATTTAACACATAACATGCAGTATTGATTGCTTCTACCCAAAAAGTATTTGGCAAAGTGAATCAGCCAGCATAGTTCTAGCAGCCTCAATCAGTGTCCTATTCTTCCTTTCAGCTACTCCATTTTGTTGTGGAGTTCTAGGATTACTAAATTGTCTCTTATTTCCTTTAGACCTACAGAATTCATCAAATTCAGCATTCTTAAATTCTATCCCATTATCAGTCCTAATGATTAAAACCTGTTTAGTGAACTGTTTTTCAACTAAAATATCCTTAAGTAATTCACTTGTTTCACTTTTAAGAGCTAAAAAGAAAACCCAACTAAATCTACTATAATCAACAGTTATGACTAGACAAAAGGTCTTATGACTAATGCTTCTGATAGAAACTGGACCAAACAAATCCATATGTAAAAGCTGCAAAGGTTTTGTCACAGTGTTAACAGTCTTGGTCTTATAAGAGGCTCTATGTTGTTTACCTTTTTGATAGGCAGCACATGTGAAATCATTTTGAAAAGATTTGTTAGGTAGACCTCTAACCAAATTCCTGTTCACCAATCTATTAAGATTCTTGAAATTCACATGACCTAACCTTCTATGCCACAAATTTGACTCATCTAAAGAAGCATTAGCTAGCAAACATGTAATACCACCCGTTGGAGTAATAGTATGAAGATTAAAGGTGTACATATTTTCTTGCCTGGGTACTTTAAGCAGTATTTGAGATTCCTTAGGCATATCAAAGTCTTTTGACAACACCAAGCAGTCTTTGTCTGTGAATAGAACCTTGTTCTTCTTATCACACATTTGTGATACAGAAAAGAGATTGAACTCATTCAATTCTTTTACAAAGAACATATCTTCAAATTCCAACTTTCTTGTGTTGATTTTCCCTTTGCCAGTGATTCTACCTTTGCTACCCCCAAAGGCTACTGGACCTCCTCTAAATTCTTCAAATTCAGCAAGAAAATCTTTGTTTCCTGTCATGCGTCTTGAGCGTCCACTATCTACTATACCTTTATCTTTTACTTCATCAATTAGATGCCCCTGCACACAAATAAAACTCATTAGTTTTTAACAGGGACCCAAGCCACATTTGGCTCGGATCTTGTGGGACCTACACATTTAAGAGTTTGTACTGAAGCATTCCCAGTAATGCTACTTTTTCTCTTATACTTCATGGTTTCATTTATGTATTCAAAGTCATAGGGTGACTCTATGTGCTCAGACTTCTTTCACTTAAGTACTGCTTTAGCGGTACTTGCTTTAACACATGATTTATCTCTTTTAGGAACCCACATTTACACTGGTTTGTTTTTATCCTTACTTCTAGGTGTTTTAACTTTTTCAAAAACTTTCTTAGAAGTCTTGGAGAACTTTGGTTTTACAGACTTTAAACCAACAGTACTTAAATTTGGTCTAGCAGTACTTGTAGGTCTAGACTTGCCGGTACTTGCTTTACCAGACTTTAAAGGTACTAGACCTTGTTTCATAAGTACTGCCCTAGGAACAAAACTTTTGGTAGAGTTATTTTAATCTGTTTAACTACCCTTGTGTGATCAAACTGAGGTTTGTCATTTTTAAGTTTCTGATTCCTATAAACCTGTGCATTTTTCCCATTACTGTTTTTCATGACCCTTTGTGTAGCCTTTTGTTTCACAATTTTATCTTCATGTAATGTACAATCTTTGATAAAATGACTTAGACTACCACAAATATAACATCCTTTTCTTCTTAAAGAAGACCCAAAAGGTTGTTTTGACTTTACTTTTTCAAAACCTAGCCCACCCCTTTTGGCTTTATTATGTTTCACATTGTTCCAATATCTTGCTAGGAGTTTTTACCTGCTTGGGAGCAGAACTAGACTTAGATTCCTCAGAAACAAAGTTGTTCATTAAAGGTGGATAAACAATATTTTTGGTCACAACAGTCTTTTCTTGGGACAAAGTACTAGAGTTTAAGGTATTTTTAACCTTTGGTTCATCTAACTCTATACTTGTATCATTACTAGGGGGCATGAAAATTCCTGATAGTGGTGGAGGAACTGCCGTCATTCCTTCAGCATATCTATCATTTTCAGGTGTATCATCTACCTCACTAGAACTATCAAAAATACCTTTTGATAAGTCCTTGTCAGTTAAAGTTATCCCAGGTTGGTCCTCAATATATCCTAGGCCTGATTTATCATAATACCCCATTTGTGAATTAATCAATTTTCCCAATCCTTTAGAGGATTTTTGCCAATGATTAATCACTTCCCTTTCATTACAAAGACTGGCTTTTAAAGCTTCATTTTATGTTGATATTGTTAACAGTTATCTTTCAAAAGCTTTTATTTCCACATCTTTTTCCCTCATTTGAAGAGTTAAAATGTAACACCCCCAAATTTACACAATTCAATACAGCGGAAGACTCGTTCGTGTTACGGGATAGCACATTACTCACATCATAGACAACGCTTAAAAATTGCGTCGTTTAATAATAAAGCATTTCCATTCATAAATATCATATTTACATAGGTCCCAAGTCATATTATTTCATACAATTTTTCAAAGAATTTGAATGGAAATTTATTAGTTAAGTGCGGGCCATGAATTCTTGTTGTCTTCCCGAGAATTACCTTCAAGTACCTGAGATAAAACATGTTAAACGAAAAGGTCAGCGATAACGCCAAGTGAATTCATAGAGTTTAATAAAATCCATCAATATAACATCGGTATAAAATTATTACCGAAAATCATTTTGTACAAATCTTTGTAATAGGCCTTAAAATAGCCAAAGTCATTTTATACAAATCCTTATGAAAAATCATAATATAGGCGTTTGCCTTCAAAATAACTATACAAACCATTGTCGTAAAAACATCATGCAATACGTTTTATAACGTTGTATAAAGTCAAATAAAAACCGTTATATGAATATGGTTATGTAAAACCAAAACACGAACATAATATCAATAATAAGACCCCGTATTGCTAGTCAGGCAATATATCGTAATTCAGTGCGTATAGCAGTATTTCGTTATTTGGATTATTATAAGCCGCATGACATTGTTACCTTACTACAACAAACAACGGGTAGCTAACCCGAAACTCATTTGCCCATCTAAATTAGCGTGTCATCACAATAATCACGCTTGTGTAAATCTTCTCATACATAAATTTGCTTACCAATCAATGTGGCACGACGAGGATCAACCGTCAAGGCGCGAACTAGGGTGATCGTCCCCAAATAGTACTATTATATGCATAAGCGTCTAACAAATCCCACTAGTTCACAATTCATGCTAATGGGACTTTTAGTGACATAACCTAACTTTAATAATCCATTTTATCTCATACATCGGGTCATATAATCATTCATCGGGTCATACAATCATTCGGGTCCAAATCACTAAACAAACAATCGAGACAAATGGTGTCCTATTTTATCAAAACTAACATGTTATCTCCCTCGCGGGTTTATAAAACATTTCATAAAAACATTTAAAAGAGTGCGAGGCTATGAACTCACGTTGATTGGGAAAGGCGGTTATCGGCAATTCGGATGTACGGTACGTGCTTCAATCACAGAAACCTAGACAAATAATACTCGTCTTAGACTTTTGTCCAATGACTTTATAAAAATAAAAATTATGTATACATATGATGATTTTATATATATGATGATGATCAAGTGGGTTTATACATTCTCATTTACTCATTTTTGTGTTATGTATTGGTAACTTTTATACTAGTTTACTAGTTTTACTTATTTACATGTTTTAGGCCCAATATGCCTATTATAAGCCCAATACCTTATATTAGTCCATTTTACACTTTTATTATCATTATTATACTTTAAATGTTGGGCCCAAGTGGGCTAAGCCCAATAATTAAGTTTATAAGTGTTTTACCAAACTAGTCGGGTTTATAGTCCAATAAGGCTACTTTGGCCCGTTAATGTCTATATGTTGTATAACTCGGGTTTTGACGTTTTTTACTTGTTATATAAGTTTATACATCAGTATGTGAGTTTATAAAAGCCGACATTAGACGGGTCCGACCGTCTAAGTTTTATTTGACAAAAACGTTAATCTTTCGGTTTTAGCCGAAAAGACGTAAAACTTAGGTATATAGTTTTATAACTTGGAAAAACATTTATACTTGTAATTTATATAACATGTCCCATTTTAATATCAATATATAAATGTATTTCTTTATTTATGATTATTATCAACTAGTGGTTTTATATATGTATATTTTATAAATAAAAATTTTGAGTGCTTATATTATATACCATTTATTTTATCAAATCTGTCCTAAATTTTCAATCTACTAAAATGTCCATATCTAGAGTTCTATAAAGAGATAGGACCTCAAATTTTTATGAAAGAAACTACATGATATGTCATTCATTTTATTCCTTTATAGCTACTGATGAATCAACTTCTAAATATATTAATAAATTCGTCCAAAACAGTGTAGGCAGATTTGCACTCTAATCTTGTTTTGATCATATCTCACTCATTTTTATGTGTCCATTGTATGACCAACTCTCACATGTGTATAACATCTAATACGTACTGTAAATTGATTCTACTATGCCATTTTATCAGTTTATCATTTGGTTACTTACTGTTTTTATACAGCCATCTTATTAAGCATGATTTTAACCATTTTACATGTGGTTTTCCATCTTTTTACCCATGTTTATCAACACCAAATCCCCACATAATATTTTTTATCATCATTCATCATCATATACATATACATAAATAAAGAAAATACAAGATTAAATAATCAAAATAACAAGAGAATAGGAAGAACAATCTTTATGCCACCAAGATTAAGTAGTTTATGATCAAGGCTTGGATTTTTGATGGCAAAACTTGTGATAGATCAACACCAATCTTCAAGACCACCAATACTTGTAAACTTCTTGTAGAAATCAGCCCTTGAACATCACCAAATCACCTCCTTAGATGATAGAATCACCTCCAATCTTCAAGGCTTCAAAGGAGCATCATCATGTGTGTTTATAACACAAAGTTTATGGCTAGATTTGATCAAAAATTGATCAAAATGGTATTTTAGAGAGAGAGAGTGGACGAAAATGGGGAGAGAAAGAGAGAGTGGTTTTCATGTATGAGTTTAGAAGAAGTGGTTTTAGCTTGAATGGTTTTGGTGGTGTAGTTGTAAGTTTAGCTTACATGTTAAGCATTAGCTAACAAGTTTAAACTTGTTAGTTACAAGTTTGACACATCACAATGTGTGGTGTCCTTGTTTTGGCCGTCCCTTTTGAGTGGGGTGGGGCAAAACTTGTTTTGTCTCATCCCACTAATTTACGGGTATTCCTCGATTCTAGTTTCCTCGATTTGCGTGCCCTCGAGTCGTTTTACGAAAAACGTTTTTATAAATTATGAATCAACGAAACAAAACGAATCTAATAAAAATTGTCTCATCAATAACGGAGTTCAAAAACATAAATACGTAATCCTAAGGTTTCCGGTTTAGTCGTAAAGGACGTTAAATTATAATCGTAAGTCCTAATCTCTTCTCGTAAATTTGTGAGTTTATTAACCAACACAAATTTAAAATCTCAAGATAATATTCACGGATAAATTTATTTTCTGAAATGTCGGATTGTCAGCAAAACGGTGTATGTAAACGTAAGCACGTAACGTACAATCCTCCGGTTTAGACGTAGTCGATGCCACTTCAAGATGTAAACCCAAATTTCTTCCCAAAAATAAGTGAGTTCATAATATAACATTAAAATAATGTTTTTAAATTATACTTGAGAATAAAATATTAACCATAAATTGACGGATTGTCACAACATTTACCCCTAAACAGGATCTTTGTCCTCAAAGATCAATTTATATTACTACTCGCTTCTTATAGAGTTAAAGCCATGTGGGTATTTCCTTCACATCTGATCTTTTCTCATAAGTGTAATCCATTACAATACGTGAGTTTCATCAAACATAACTACGGGAATAAGATCAGACTAAATGTTGACTTACTTTCTCTATCCATGATGTTCACGGGTTTTTGATGAATGCAACTTTTCGCCGATCTAAACTTTACTAAGAACAATCAGATTTTCACTTGATAAACATTTTATCAAGTTCGATATACTAAACATAATTCACCCAGCCCTTGAAGTCATAGGGTAGATCCAACTTATATGCCTTTCAAACCAACTTTTATATCATCTCAATGGTCCCATACAACGGGGACTTAATTCCCATGATCTTTCAGATCTTCAATTTACTTCTCCATGGTTAAAATTTTTGGCATAACTTCGCTACCCATCATGCACTTCAAGATTCTACATTTCATATTCATATAACCTTCTACCCACTAATGGTAGTCAATAATCAAATCCTAATTTCAACAGTCAAATCAAGTCTCGCAGGTCGGGTATTTTGTAAGGTTAGGTTCGTCATCATAGGCAACCTTAAACCTAAAGGACATGTCCAACTCACAACGAGTGTAAGTCGGGTGTCTTCATTCCAACTCCTGCTTATAGATACTCTCATATAGATCCTCTTAAGATTCAATCTCGATCCTAATACAATAATTATCAATGATAATCTCTCCAAAAGAAAACGATTATACGGTTTATTACCAAAGGTCAATCATTCAAGCATAAAACAGTACTTATAGTATTTTGTATCGTTACTTTACCTCGTCCCTTCGATTGGGGTGGTAAACAGTACTCTCATCAAGATTCGTTCTCAATGACTTCTGAGCAAATCTCTAGAAATTCGATGCAAAGCGAGGATCTTGATAGAGATGATCGATACAGGCACACCATGTTTACACAACTCCTTTAAATACAAAAGAGTCAATTTCTTCATCAAGAATCTATCATTAACAGGAATGATATTAGCAGATTTGGTCAGTCTGTCGACGATGACGCTAATCGAATCAAATTCAGATGATGACCTTTGCAATAGTTAGACGTTTACTAACGTATGAGGCGATGTCTGCCTTCATAATGTGTCATCAGTACAACTTCTTTTGATAATGATACATTAAATCAGAAATGGCATGAATAGAATACTTATACTTACGAGATTCCAACATGACTACATCTCTAAATCTCCATATTTAGGCAACCACAAGTGGCCTTTTATTCATTTAACGCCATTGGCTTCTCAATTCTAATGGTTCACATTAGCCACGAACACCTTTTATTATCTATATTATCCTTTTTACAAGCATCAGCTATATTTTAAATTGCTCGGCAATTTACTTTGCACAGTCATTCTTAAGGAACACATCCTAATTGATTCTTTATCCTTTTTATATAATATGTCAGTATCTATATTCACCTTTCCTGATGAAATAATTATCATGACCGTATTCATCAAAATTTCTTTCTTCATATTCTCTAAGTTTTAGTTTCGTCTCAACTACTATTTTTATCCGTTTTACTCAATCCGACGTCTAAAGCGTCGATAATTATTACAAGTAATTAAATAATAAATATTCAATTTTTATGAAACGTATACGTAAAAAAAATTAAATTTCTTATTTCGACCAATTATATAAAAATGTTCAAATTTAATTTGAATTTAATCAACACGATTTTTGTTGATTTATCAAAAATAATTAATAAGATTCGTAAACGTTCGAAAAATCTTTGGTTATACTTTGGTCAAAATTTTCTTAGTTGAAAAGCAAAAATTGTTGTTTCAAGTTTCAAGTCATGGTTTAAATGGTTTCCTCAATCCTTCTTAGGTTGTCTTGGGGTATACACAAACATTTACCCCTAAACAGGAGTTTAGTTAAATGATTTGGGTATAAGGGAATAATCCCTTAAAAATCCTTTGTTAAAACATTTGTCAAAACATATTTGCACCTCCTTTTTGGTATAACCCTAAGCCTTAATGGCTCTAATTTTTGAAAAGTCAATATAGATCCCATCATCTTATTAATCATACGGTCAATTAATATAAAGGATTAAGTCTTAAATCACATGTTAAATATTCAAGGTACAAGTTTTCACTACTCGGCCAATTTAGGGCAGTCTATAAATAATTATTAACTCATTCTTATTCTTATAAACAAACAGATGTTCCTTAATGATCACAAGCATGAATTTATCAAATTACAGCCTACACACGTGATTCACCAAATTGATGGATGCTACATGTGTAGTGGTCAATCCAAACGACATAACATGAAACTCATAATGTTCATTACAAGTTCTGAATGTAGTGATTGGAATGGATAATCTTTTTCGCGGACGCGAAATTGATGATAGCCATGCCGTGAATCAAATTTTTAAAACATACGCTAGAACCTGGTAAACGATCGAACAAATCTATCATCGTGGGTAGTGGATATAGATTTTTATCATCAATTTACCTAGTTCACGGTAATTAATGAATATAAGGAATAATAACACCATAGCTCTTCATAAGTACGAGCTTGGTAGAATAAAAGCTTTCTCCGACAACTCTCTCAATTGCACGGTAATTCTTTTAATTCAGATGGTGCTGACGTACAATGCACATGTCACAGGTGGAACACCGGGAATATAATCAATACCAAATTCAACTTGCCTTAATGGCGGAAGTCTAGGTAATTCACCAGCAAATACCTTCTAAAGTTTCAGATATTAGAAACATCTTTTAATAAATTTACTTTAAGTTCTTTCTAGATTATAATATATATGACTAATTCACAACCATTCACGGTATAATTTCAAGTCTAAATGCAGGATATAGTCATCCATCAAGAATTATTTAGATCACTATTGATAATCAACATCTTATCTTTTAAGGGATTTCTACTCGAGTTCCCATCCATTAAGACAATGTCGTCATGTCATAATCAATCAATTCATTCTACTGGCACTATCAATTCTCCAGTTTTGTTATCGTTGATAAGATGTGAACTTCTCAAAAGACTAATAATAACTCATAATCCTTCACGAATTCAAGGATATCTGGAGATATAACTAACCTTAAAAAGAGTAAGGTTAACGCATGATCTACGCGAGAGAATTTCAAATCAGATACAGATGAATACATTAACGAATATGAATATATTCCATGTTTTCATGATTTGAGTACGCATTCGAAAGCTCCTCGGATCGTTACCCAGGTCATTCAAATGAAATATAGTCAAAAGAAATGATAGGAACGTCAATACATCCAGTCGGGTATCAACACTTGGTAATCAAATACTTTTCCAAAGAATCTCACCATGGGAGAATTGGACAAGAAGGGAATATCAATTTGTCAAATAAGACAATTTCCATAGATGATTAAATTCGGTTCAGAAGAATAAATAGAACGGGCACATATGTAGGTGTCCCTAACACTATGTCCTTATTTTCGCACTTCTTGCAGATCTGATAAATTTCATCTTTCATAATCTTCAAAGAAAATGTAGTGTTTATTAATCAATTTTATGGTGACTACTAATCAGCCTTGCATGGTCCCTTCCAAATTGTATGTAGGCGCGCAACTATATACAATTTTAAGATTAACGATGCAATACTCAGTTCGTCAAAACTTTATCATTATGTTTATAATAAAAACATTTTCATGCTTAATTCTTAAATAAGAATCAAAAATAAATTTACAAAGATGTTCTTTGTTATGGAAACAATTAAGTTTTCCAAGATGTTTCATAAACAACTTCATTTCGATAACGATTACTTATGAATCTCACTTTAGATCATCCTTACGGTGATGAAAATTCAATTTTTCTCAAGGAATAATGTTTTATCTTATAAAAACAATGAGTTATCTGCAAAAGAGTGACGAAAAGTTGTTCACCAAGAACTAACTACAATATAATGGGAAATGATCTTAGCCAAATAATCATGAGGTTCATGATCTCGATGGCACTCAAAAAGAATAATTCACAACGCAACTCAAATCGAGATGAGTACTTGTTCAGTGGTTGCATCACTAATGCGAGCATTAGGATGAAGCAATAAAAGATAGATAACATCGATACATGTAGGATTTAGCAATCAAAGGTAGTCTTTTCATTAATCACAAACAAGTCAAAATTGTACCGTAACACATTACGTGTCACTATGTCATACAATTCCAAGAACTCATCTTACCAACTGATGTCTCAGTTAAGTTAGGGATTATTTTTAAAAGATACCACAATGAATACTAATCTACAAGAGTCATTAGGTGTTCCACATGTCCCGAAAGATCCATCGGTCCCAATTCAGAAGAAGATTCTTGATGAGATGGCATTTATACATGATCTCATCGTTCTTTTCGGGCTTTAAATGCATAAAAATGTCATAATATACCATATATATGCTTGTGTTTGTTTACTTGTGTATTTTAGGAATGGATATCGTGAAAAAGACAAAAGATCACAAGATACAAGGAAAAACGGACACGAGAAACGAAGCCGTACAAAGAACCGGGCCCTAATTCATGGAATACTCAACAAATACCCTTGAAGACTTAAAGATGTGCAAGATTGATCCTCATTTATTGAAGAAATGACACTTAAAACCCTTGTATATTGATAATTACAAGTTTGGTCCCTTAAGTTTTTCAAAATTACACAAAAGGTCCTTCAACTTTGAAGAAATGGAAAGATTAGTCCCTCAACAATTCCAAATTGTCAATTATGGTCCCTTATCAAGCCAAAGTACATTGAAGACCTTTGAAGATCAAGAAAGTCCAAAATCAGCCCTTGAAATATCTCAAAATGGCAAAAACAACCCTTGTAAACCTTTTTCCAAAAGTTTGTGCCAAAACTGCCAAGTTGTGAAAGATGAAAACAAAGGGAATACGTTTTATTTGCAAAATATACTTGTTTTACCACTTTCCCAAAACACAAGGACCAAAACTGCCAATCCTAAAGTTTGAATTCCTAAACATGCGAGAAACAATTACTGTTGGGATTTTTACCAGCCAAGAACACCTTTTTACCCAGGATTAAAAAGGTGGAAAACAAAGGGGAAAACAAAATTGGTTATGCCCACGTGTGATTCAAATCACCTCAATCACATACCACACCAAAAACCTTAAATCCCACTACCAGAATGATACCCCCATCCCCACTCACAATACGACACCTGGCATTGTTCATAAATTGGCAAAATCAAGGGCTGCAAATCATTACTTGGTCCCTAAGCACTCAACAAACGTCCAGGATTCAACCAAAACAGCTGGCAACACACCTAGAAGGTTCTGCAAGGATAGAATAGGAATTTCAGTTGCTAGGGTTTGTGAATAGTGTTTAGCCAGGCATTTGCCTATAAAAGGAGACCTCAACATGTGAGAGTCCCTTTGTTCCAGTTTTAGGCTATCAATCTTTGTAATTCCTTTTTAAGTTTAATAAAATTTGAATTTCTGAAAATTTTGAATTCTCTTTTTGATTTGATTAAAAGTTGATGTTAGAATAGCCTAAATCTGAGTTCCATTTGATTGTTAAGACCTTCCTTAATCTTGTGGTTAAGGCACGTCTTGGTTCATAAGGTTTTCAAGGTTCAAAAACCTTGTAATCCTAGTTTCTGATTTTGGCTTATATTTGTGTACTAACCCTTAGCCATAAGCCTTGAGCTCCTTCAAGCTTGTTGACACCAAGCCTGAGAAGGGTTCTAAGCCTTTGGTTGAGTTTGTTTGCTGCTTGTGTTGAAGACATATCATAATCAAAGCCTTGTTCTACTTTGAACATCAGCAGGCTTTGATCTTCTTCATTGAAGTACCTTGGTCTTGTTCTGGTTGTTGAACAAGGTCCAAGGAGCATAGCTGGCCCTCCTAGGATGTTATGGAGGGCAGGTATAATCTCTTGATTAAGATTCCCCTAAAAATTTCATGTTTATGCCTGTTTTGGAATTGGTACTTTGATTTTGTGTTCTTGTGTTTGTGATGGTGATTTTTGAGTTTGATTCTGTTAGTTGCTATCTAGTAAGTGTTTTTGATCATTAAAATCAGTAGGTTATTAGTAGAAATCACAAGTTTCTTTGTTAAGTAGTTGATTAAGGGGTGTTTGGATCTACTGCATAATTTGGATTTGTGGTTTGCTAAGTTGTGGTATTGTGTTTGCAAGTGTTAGTATCTGCTATTTAGATGCTATTGTTCATCTGTTTACAGGTTTTGAGGGTTTGAACACATAGATTCATAAAATAGGGTATAAAATCTTGGATACTTGGTAAAATTGGCTAGGATTTTGAGGACACCTAGATCTAAGCTTAGGCTAGGGCTAACAAGTGCTAAACCTTAGTTGATTACACCAGGGAAAGAGATTTGACTGCTTGAAATTGGATCTAGTGTCAAATAGATCAGCAAAACTTGTCTGCATATTGTTCATTGTTCATCAGAAACTTTTTGTGCTTTGATCTTGTTATCTACTTTGATTCAGTGTTTGATTTAAGTTGCTTTGTGCTTATTTAGAGTTTATATAGCTTGTGTATGCATCCTGTTAAGTTTGGTTGGCTTATTCAGTCTAAATCTGCTTATTAAGTGCATAACTGCTTATTTCCATGTCTGTGTGGTATCTGGTGACTGTTTGATCATTTGTGGCTTATTGTGTGAACCAAATTGTGATTTTCTTGTTGCTATTGACTCCTTGTGATTCACTGATCACAAGGGTGCCTTTGTTTCCAATTGAATCCAACCAGAACTCTCTAAAAAGCTCAGTCAAATAGTCAAAGCAGTGGGAACTCCTTTCCCCTGCTAGTTACCACTGCTAGTGTAAAATTGGGTTCAGCTTATCAATAAGCTATAATAGCTTATTTTAACCAGCAACAACTTGGATTTTGTAATAGGTGCTCATTATTTGACCCGTTTGTTCATACTAGAGCATTTGGTGGGTTGACTTTAGGGTTTGACTAGAAAACCAACTTCATTGACTTTTTCATAAGTTCATAAGTGCTTATTCTGGCTTTTGGTTGTGCTTATTGGAATTTTGTTGATTGATTTGGCTTATTGAGTGCATTTGTGATCTTTTGCAAGTTGAATCAAGTCCCGAGGTGCCTTATTTCTCAAAAACGACTATTTTGTCTTTTAGTGAAATAATACTTTGCTTATTTCTGGCTTATTGAGTGTGCTTTTTCAAAATTTCTTTTTACAAATCTCATAAGCATCCCAAAAGAAGGTTGTGTGTCAAATTAGAGCTTATGGCATTGGCTTATGGCTTAATGGGCTGAAAAGCCCAATAAGAATAAGCTGTGTGTTTAATAAGCTGTGATAAGCTCACATTCAACTTTTGGGCCTTTAGAGTTTTTTTCTTAGAATTAAATTTTGAGTCAAATAGGGCTTTTCCAAGTCAATTAGGCCAAGTTTGACTTTTTGGGCCCAAAAGCCCATTAAGGTTGACTGTTTTTGGTTTTGGCCCATTTGAGGGCCCAATAGGGGTATTCTGGTCATTTCACTTTGATTTTCTGATTATTTAGGTAAAAATAAACTAGTTTGCAAGTTTTTAGAATTTTTTATAATTTTTGGATTTTTAATATTATTTTAATATTATTTAATTATTATTTTTCAAATTTCACATTTTCCAACTTTTTATATTTTTCTTAGCTTTAATACATTAAAATAGGAATTTTGCAACTTTTAGAATAATTTTATCACTTTTAGATTAATTTTTATAATTATTTTAAGTTTTAATAGTTTTTAAATCATTTTAAATAGTTTTTATTAGTTTAAAAACTTCTAAAAATAGTTTTTAATCTTTTTAGGTCATTTTAGGGGTTTACCAATTGAAAAATCTTTTTTTGGGCTTTTTGATAATTTATTTGATTTTTAGGGCTTTAATTAGCATTTAAAAATTGAATATTTAATTATTTAAAAGGTTTGAAAAAGTTTTGATCATTGGTAAACTCTTAGTTTATTAATTTTGATTTTTGGTGAATTTTTGGTAATTTTTAGAATTAATTTTTATTATTGTAGTTTTTAAGGTTTTACGTTTTAACATTCTAGTAGTAATTTTCACGTCTTCGTCATCTTCTTCTCTCATCCCCTTCTAAACCAATAATCAATCACAAACATTTAACAAGTTTTTCACACACATATACCTCCTTGGGAAACGAACTTTGAACTTCATTGGGTCATTAGTGTTTACGTTTTCCTAAACGTACACTTAATACTTACCGCTTTTACGCTCCTTTACCTAAAGGTCGTATTTTACCACAATCATTTTGGCGCCGCTGCCGGGGAGGTGTGTCGTGATTGATTTGTATTGTTGTTTTTAATATTAACCATAAATAGTATTTGTATTAGTAGAACTCTACTAATACGTATTATCGGCTTTCTTGGTTTTTCATGTGAAAATATTATTACTATATTGTATTAAGTATCACAACAAATAAACAATATCTCCAAAGGTGTGAAAACACAACCTTAATTGGGATTTCATCACTCAATTATTGTATTCGAATATCAAACAAAAAGAAAAAGGCAAAAATAGATAAATACTTTCGTGAAGCTCGATTTTGAAAAATACAAACTATAAGGTGGGTATTATAAAATATACCCTAAGGAAAAAGGCTCTTAAGTGCTTCGAGCCGCCTCGTTTCCCCGCTTGCTTGTGAGTATTTTGAGATTGAAGGCTAATCGAGGGTTTTGCCGCCCAAAGTATTATTACGTATAATATATTTGCTTGGTTTCTTTGTGATTAAACCCTCTTGAACAATTTGGTTTTCACCAAAGCTCTAAAGCCATTCGAAGGCGTTCACTTCACGTGATCGTTTTCATTCCTTTGAGGCTTCTTTAATCAAGAGTTTGATTCGAGGAGAGATTTTGTAGATTGTTGTCTACGAAGGTACACCAAAATCCAAAAAAAAAATTAAATACAATCAAAAACACAAAAAAATTGAAAATTCACAAAACACACAAAAAGAATCTTCTTTGCTCACCTCCCATTCTTCGTGAAGTTTATGATCACTCGTAATCAAGCAAAACGAGCTCGTAAACGTCTTCAAAAGCAAGCCAATCAAGAGACGTTGATTGTTGAACAACCTCCAATTGTTGAACCTATTGTAGAACAAGAAGTCGTCATGGCTAATCGTACTATGATGGAGTTGCTACAAGCACCCACCGAGGGTTTTGGAGAGGCTATTGTGATTCCCGCCATCCTTGCGGAGAATTTCAAGATTAAGACGGGTTTAATGTCGATGTTGCAAGCAAATAAGTTTAGAGGTCACGAGAAAGACAACCCGCACTATCACATTAGGAATTTTAACCGTCTCATCGCTACTAGCAAGTTTAAGGATGTTCCACATGACGCCATTAAGATGATGTTGTTTCCATACTCGTTAGATGGACCCGCTAAAATTTGGCTTGAGAAAGAACCGCTAAATTCGATTTTGACATGGGCCGATCTCGTTTCTAAGTTTGTGAACAAGTTTTTTCCACCATCTAAAACAACACATTTGAAAAATGAGATTTCACGATTTGTGCAAAGAAATAATGAAAGTTTTTCAATGGCATGGGAACGTTTTAAAGAAATGTTACATGAATGTCCACACCATGATTTTACGGAATTGCATCAAGTTGATACTTTTTATAATGGGCTTAATGATCATGAACGAGATTATTTGAATGCCGCCGCGGGTGGTAATTTTTTGTGCAAGACGACAAATGAGGCTTTACAAATCATCGAGAATAGATCTAAGGTTTATAGCCCTCGTAACACACCGAGTGTTGCCAATTTGGGTTCGTCGTCATCGTCCCGTAGCATTAATGCCTTACATGATGAAGCTAATGAGTAAAATCGGTTTTTTGATAGATTTGCTAATCTTATGTCCCATTGGAAAGCTCAAGAAGCTTCTAATTCCGCTTCGGTTAAAGCGGTTGCTAAGAGTTGTTTGTCTTGTGGTGGAGCTCATGATCTTTCCGAGTGCATTACCGCGGATGGTAACACTTCGAGTGCTTATGTAGCAACGGGAACTTACAACCAAAACGGTCAAGGTTCCCGCCAAAATCAAGCTCCACCAAACCAAAATGCTAATAACTATCGAAACAACAACCAAGGTGGTAATTACCAAGGCAATTCACGCAACTACAACAAAGGGAATTATCAAAATGGGAATGGACAAATTTCTAATCAAAACCAAAACCGTGATTTTCAAAACACTACACAAGGTTTTCAAAATGCTCACACTAAAAATCTTCAAGGAGAATTTTTGGATTATGCTAAAGCAAATGATGCTAAATTTGATAACATGCAACGTGAGATGATTAGCTTAAGATCCGAGTTGAAAAACGAGATAAAAATGAACTTGCTAATGAACTTAAAACTCATGCAAACAAAATGGAAGGAAATGTCCAACGTCTTCAACAAAATCAACAAAAGATGGAATTAGGACAACATGAGATTAAGCAAGAGTTATTAAAAGCGGATGCTAGGCAATCAAAATTTGAGGACCGAATGGCTAAGATGTTTGAAGCAATCATGTGTAAACCCTCTTCCTCGGGTGGTCTTCCTAGTGATACCATTGCAAACCCGAAGGGAGAAATGAAGGTTATTACTACACGAAGTGGTAAAACTTTCAAGGAACCAATCTCTCGTCCAAGTACTTCTACGGAGAAGGAAATCGAGAAAGAACCCGAGGTGATGGTCGAAAAGGAGCACATTACAATCCCACGAAGTACCGCTCAAACCACACCTACGGTTGAACCAATACCAATTGTGGAACCCGATTTCCAAGGCCGTTTCCTAATGACCAACCCACACCACCTTTACCCTACCCTTCAAGACGAAACAAAGAGAAGTTGCAAGAACGTAACAAACAACAAATCGAGCTTTTTATAAAAATGTTTCAACAAGTGCATTTTGATGTGAGTTTAGCCGACGCGTTGTTGTATATGCCTCGTTTCGCTTTCACTTTTAAAAGTATGATGAGCGATAAGGAAAAGCTTTCAAAGCTTGCTAATTGTTTTTCGGTTTATCTTAACCGCATACCGGAAAAAGTTGGTGATCCCGGAAAGTTTCTCATTCCTTGTGACATACAAGATATGAAAGAATGCCTCGCATTGGCCGATCTTGGTGCGAGCATTAATTTGATGCCATTTTCCATTTGGAAATCGCTTTCGCTTCCGGCTCTTATTCCTTCGAACATGTCTATCGAGATGGCCGATCATTCTACGATTTTAGCATGTGGAGTAGCCGAAGATGTTTTCGTGAAAGTGGGGAAGTTCTACTATCCCGTTGATTTTATAGTAGTTGACATCCCCGCGGATCCTCAAGTTCCTCTAATTTTAGGTCGTTCATTTTTAGACACTTCGAGATCGCTTATCGATGTTCATGCGAGAACTATCACTTTGAGATTCAACGAAGAGGAACTTGTTATAAACGCTACTCAAAACTCGAAACCTTCTCATGTTTATGCAATCGCTACCATCAATCACATTGACATCGTTGATGTGGTTTGCGATGAGTTTTTACAAGAAGTGTTAGGTTTTTCCGATAGCTCGTCAAGTGGCAATCCCACTATTTTGGATCCGATTCTTGCTAATTCCACACCAAATCTCACTCCATTCCAAGGAGGCGATCTCACTTCAAATGAAATCGACAATGAAGATGAGGTGTTGATTAGTGATGATACTTCTATTCCACCATTTCTTCCGCCGATGGAAGTTATGAGTGTTGAACCAAAATCTTCAATCGAGGAACCACCTATCCTTGAATTGAAAGATCTTCCTTCTCACCTTGAATACGCATTCTTGGAAGGTGATGACAAGTTGCCGGTTATTATTGCAACAGGTCTTGCTAATGATGAAAAAACCGAGCTCTTGAAAGTTCTTAAGGCTCATAAAGGGGCAATTGCGTGGAAAATATCCGACATTAAGGGTATTGACCCAAAATTTTATACTCACAAGATTTTAATGGAGGAGGACTACAAACCCGCAATTCAAAGTCAAAGAAGGGTGAATCCCAAAATTCACGATGTCATTAAAAAGGAGGTCCTTAAACTCCTTGACGCGGGAATGATTTATCCTATATCCGATAGCCCATGGGTGAGCCCAATCCATTGTGTCCCTAAAAAGGGAGGAATGACCGTTGTGCCTAATGAAAACAACGAGTTAATTCCCACTCGTGTTGTAACCGGTTGGAGGGTGTGTATTGACTACCGAAAGTTAAATGACGCCACTCGTAAAGACCACTTTCCTTTGCCCTTCATGGATCAAATGTTGGAGCGACTTGCGGGAAATGAATTCTATTGCCTTTTAGATGGTTTTTCCGGTTACTTTCAGATCCATATTGACCCTCGTGATCAAGAGAAGACTACGTTTACGTGTCCTTATGGAACGTTCGCTTATCGTAGGATGCCTTTCGGAATTTGTAATGCACCAGGTACATTTCAACGGTGTATGATGGCGATTTTTCACGATATGATCGAGAAGTTGATGGAAGTGTTTAAGGATGACTTCTCAGTGTTTGGCAATTCGTTCACGTCGTGTTTATCTAATATCGAGCAAATGTTAAAACGTTGTGAAGAAACCAATCTTGTGCTTAATTGGGAAAAATGTCATTTTAAGTGTAAACAAGGAATCGTCTTAGGACATAAGGTGTCGAAGGCGGGGATTGAGGTCGATAAAGCTAAGGTAGACGTCATCGTCAAGTTACCTTATCCCAAAACCATTAAGGGAGTTAGGAGTTTCCTAGGCCACACCGGCTTTTACCATCGTTTCATCAAGGACTTTTCGAAAATCTCTCGACCTATGACACACCTTCTCGAGAAGGATGCTCCTTTTAACTTCAATGAGGATTGTGTTAGAGCTTTCGAAACTCTCAAAAGGAAACTTACCGAAGCTCCCATTCTTGTTGCTCCTAATTGGGAATTACCCTTTGAAATCATGTGTGATGCAAGTGATTATGCTATAGGGTCCGTCTTAGGGCAACGTTATGACAAGCATTTCCGTCCTATCCACTATGCTAGTAAGACGATGACCGAGGCTCAATTAAAGTACACCACAACGGAAAAGGAATTCCTTGCCGTGGTCTATGCTTTTGAGAAATTCCGACCTTATCTCGTCTTGACTAAAAGCATCGTGTATACCGACCATTCGACTATCAAGTATCTCTTAGCTAAGCAAGATGCTAAGCCGAGATTGCTTCGTTGGATGCTCCTCCTCCAAGAATTTGATGTCACCGTGCTTGACAAAAAAGGAGCCGAGAATCTAGCGGCCGATCATCTCTCTCGTCTAGAAGATCCTCACAAAGATTTATTCGAGAACAAGGAAATCACCGAAACATTTCCTCTTGAGACTCTCAGTGTAGTAAATTCTAAAGACACCACCCCATGGTTTGCCGACATTGCAAATTACCATGCGGGCAATTTCATAATCAAGGGTATGACGACACAACAAAAACGAAAATTCTTTCGTGACGTCAAGTTCTATTTTTGGGACGACCCTTATCTCTTTCGGGTTTGTGCGGATCAACTCGTTCGACGTTGTGTGTTTGGTGCCGAAGCTTCTAATATCCTTAGAGCTTGTCACGAGGGACCCACGGGTGGTCACCACGGTGCTAATCTCACTGCTAAGAAAGTGTTCGATGCCGGCTTCTTTTGGCCTTCTATCTATCGTGATGCACACGCACTTGTGAAGTCGTGTGATTCGTGCCAACGTCAAGGAAAATCGTCTCAACGTGATGAAATGCCGCAAAACATAATTCAAGTGTGTGAGATTTTCGACATATGGGGAATAGACTTTATGGGGCCGTTCCCATCGTCTCTTGGCAACAAATATATCCTCGTCATGGTGGACTACCTTTCTAAGTGGGTGGAAGCTAAGGTTTTGCCTACTAATGATGCTCGTGTGGTAGTGAAGTTTTTGAAGCAACTATTCTCTCAGTTCGGAACCCCTCGTGCTATTATAAGCGATCTTGGAACCCATTTTTGTAATGACCAATTCGAAAAGGTTCTAAAGAAATATGGAGTTACTCATCGTCTTTCTACGGCTTATCACCCGCAAACGAGTGGGCAAGTCGAGGTTTTGAACCGAGCTTTGAAGAGGATTCTAGAGAGGTCAATTGGAGAAAACCGTGCTTCATGGTCCGACAAACTTGATGACGCTTTATGGGCCTTTAGGACCGCTTATAAGACACCTATCGGTTGCACTCCTTATAAGTTAATCCATGGGAAGAATTGTCATTTGCCCATTGAGTTGGAGCACAAGGCATATTGGGCCCTTAAGCATGCAAACTTTGACTTGAAGACCGCGGGAGATCACCGGAAAATACAATTGAATGAAGTGGATGAATTAAGAGATAATGCTTATGAAAATTCATTAATTTTTAAAGAAAAGACTAAAAAGTTTCATGATTCAAAGATTAAAAACCGGGTTTTTAACGTTGGTGATCAAGTGTTACTTTTTAACTCTCGACTTAAGATATTTTCCGGGAAATTGAAATCTCGTTGGTCGGGTCCGTTCACCATTACACAAGTGTTTCCTTATGGGACCATCGAGCTAGCTCAAGATGATGGTCCTAACTTCAAGGTGAATGGACATATGCTTAAGCACTACTTTGGTGGGGAAATTCCTTCAATGGTTGCCCTCGACCAAGTCACCTTCCCCAATGATAATTAGCATTGAGGGGATCGAGTCGAGCTCATGACTCGGTAATCAAAAACGAGGTGCCTCGTGGGGGAGATCCCATGCTTATCCTTTATGCTTACTATTCACTAATAAGGGGACTTGTACCCTTCCAACTCGTTGTCTCGTGGTTGTTTGTGATTGTGTTATCTAGATCATCATCATCATCTACGATTGAAGACTCTCGTGTTCGTTTACGTGAGCCTCCATCGTTTGCTTGAAGAAGTTTTTCACGAATCCATGACATATCCTTTATTGTTCTAACAATTATCTTTTAGCATACTTAATAAACGGCTTTAGATATATTGTTGATCACCCTTTCCATGCTAGATCCTAAGCATTCGACTCTTCGTCTCTAGTATGGGGGTGCTCCCCCCTTAGACTCGAAACATTGAGGACAATGTTTGCTTTTAGTATGGGGGGGTGAATAGGTACTTGCTTTGCTACGCCCTCACGCTTTCCAATTTTCCACGTTTTGTTTTGGTTGCTAATAAGGCTAAAAATGGCCAAATTTTAAATTTTTCTTAGTTTTCATAAGTTTTTTTAAGACACGAATGTATATTTTCCGTTGGGTAGAATAAGAGTTAATTTTTGACTTGATGGGCATTTTGAGCCATTTACATTCCTTAACCCGCTCAATTCAAGTTTTGCTAGACTTTTATATAGGGAGCTTTAAAACGCGAAAGTCTTAATTCATACGGGTTAAGAACAAGAACTTTTCGCAAGTTCCTATAATTGATCCTAGAAAGTCACTTATCAAGGGAACTATAAAATGCATTCTCTAAACTTGAAAAAGTCCAAGAAAGTGCAAGATCCCATAGGTGGCTTGAAAACCCAAAACTTTGATTTGATATAGTCTTAATGAAAGCTAATCCAAATTTGGCTTAATTTTGACTTGCATGGCTAAGTATTCATGAGTCTCTTTAATTAGAGGTCTTTATATAGTGAAGAACGAGAAATGATAGAGTTAGACAAGTGATCATGCTAAACGTAGAACATGAAAGTGTTCTTTCAAAAACTCATATGTTTTTAATTGTGGCTTTTTCTTCCCATAAGATCAATGCATTAGGAATAAATCATAATTGCAATAAGTAAGGTCGTACGATTTGTAAGGTTACTTAGCCTCTAGCGTAAGATCGTTTAAAAGTTGCTCGGGGTTGAATAGAGTTCATAGCCAAGGCATAACTTATTGAAGCGGGACGCGAAGATTGGCGATCATCCAAAAAGGCCCTAACAAGGCATGAGGAGCTCTATTTTTTGCTAAAGATCCAAGATGATGTGAAGTATCATTATTCCTAAATCAATATGAAGGATCAAGACACACGACGAAAAGAGATTACTCCCCTAAAGATCATGGAGAAAGTCTATCCAAAAAGACCCTTACAAGGTATGAGGATAAATATATCCAAGTCCGAAAAGGAGGCGGATCGTTGTATATCAAAATCCAAAGTAAAGATTGAAGAAAAATGATGAAGTCGTGGTCCAAATATGAAGAATCTCTCAAAAACGTCAAGTGAAGAAATTCCAAATATATGAAGAGAAGACCATAATTTCAAGAACGTCTTCCCAAGATTTGAAGTATGATGTACATGCCAAATATCGGTCCGAGAAAGGTCTCAAATCGTGAAACGAGTTATGCCAAGATATGAACTTAAGGAGATACACGAGAAGCCGTTTTAAAAGATTTTGTCCTTCGGCTACCTATTGATCAAATCGTGCTACTTTGCTTTCGGACTAATAACTACTCAAATAAGTCAATATGAATCACTTGTGATCCATGACAAATAGATAAAAAATGCTAGTAACCCATTTCTTTTTATAATAACTAGGATTGCGGGGAGAAAAAGTATTACACAATTTGGACGTATGAGTAGTGTTAGCATTGTGACTTGTACCAACAATGATCTCGTTTTTGCACTTAGCATGGAATGTATGACAATCAAGGATGACGAAGTTTACTCTAAGGAACATTTACTTGTTTCTATTCTTTGACCCTAAAAGTCACTTTCGTGATAAAAATCATATATTATGTCTTTACACATCTTCGTAGTATGTTGCAAGTCTTTCACTCTTCAATAAAGGTTTATAAAATTGAACTTTGGTGATGCTTAGATACTTTATTCTAGCATTGCGTGAGGGCACGGCAATGGCTTAGTATGGGGGAGTGATGAGATGGCATTTATACATGATCTCATCGTTCTTTTCGGGCTTTAAATGCATAAAAATGTCATAATATATCATATATATGCTTGTGTTTGTTTACTTGTGTATTTTAGGAATGGATATCGTGAAAAAGACAAAAGATCACAAGATACAAGAAAAAACGGACACGAGAAACGAAGCCGTACAAAGAACCGGGCCCTAATTCATGGAATACTCAACAAATACCCTTGAAGACTTAAAGATGTGCAAGATTGATCCTCATTTATTGAAGAAATGACACTTAAAACCCTTGTATATTGATAATTACAAGTTTGGTCCCTTAAGTTTTTCAAAATTACACAAAAGGTCCTTCAACTTTGTAGAAATGGCAAGATTAGTCCCTCAACAATTCCAAATTGTCAATTATGGTCCCTTATCAAGCCAAAGTACATTGAAGACCTTTGAAGATCAAGAAAGTCCAAAATCAGCCCTTGAAATATCTCAAAATGGCAAAAACACCCCTTATAAACCTTTTTCCAAAAGTTTGTGCCAATACTACCAAGTTGTGAAAGATGAAAACAAAGGGAATACGTTTTATTTGCAAAATATACTTGTTTTACCACTTTTCCCAAAACACAAGGACCAAAACTGCCAATCCCAAAGTTTGAACTCCTAAACATGCGGGAAACAATTACTGTTGGGATTTTTACCAGCCAAGAACACCTTTTTACCCAGGATTAAAAAGGTGGAAAACAAAGGGGAAAACAAAATTGGTTATACCCACGTGTGATTCACATCACCTCAATCACATCCCACACCAAAAACCTTAAATCCCACTACCAGAATGATACCCCCATCCCCACTCACAATACGACACCTGGCATTTGATCATGACTTAGCAAAATCAAGGGCTGCAAATCATTACTTGGTCCCTAAGCACTCAACAAACGTCCAGGATTCAACCAAAACAGCTGGCAACACACCTAGAAGGTTCTGCAAGGATAGAATAGGAATTTCAGTTGCTAGGGTTTATGAATAGTGTTTAGCCAGGCATTTGCCTATAAAAGGAGACCTCAACATGTGAGAGTCCCTTTGTTCCAGTTTTAGGCTATCAATCTTTGTAATTCCTTTTTAAGTTTAATAAAATTTGAATTTCTGAAAATTTTGAATTCTCTTTTTGATTTGATTAAAAGTTGGTGTTAGAATAGCCTAAATCTGAGTTCCATTTGATTGTTAAGACCTTCCTTAATCTTGTGGTTAAGGCACGTCTTGGTTCATAAGTTTTTCAAGGTTTAAAAACCTTGAAATCCTAGTTTATGATTTTGGCTTATATTTGTGTACTAACCCTTAGCCATAAGCCTTGAGCTCCTTCAAGCTTGTTGACACCAAGCCTGAGAAGGGTTCTAAGCCTTTGGTTGAGTTTGTTTGCTGCTTGTGTTGAAGACATATCATAATCAAAGCCTTGTTCTACTTTAAACATCAGCAGGCTTTGATCTTCTTCATTGAAGTACCTTGGTCTTGTTCTAGTTGTTGAACAAGGTCCAAGGAGCATAGTTGGCCCTCCTAGGATGTTGTGGAGGGTAGGTATAATCTCTTGATTAAGATTCCCCTAAAAATTTCATGTTTATGCCTGTTTTGGAATTGGTACTTTGATTTTGTGTTCTTGTGTTTGTGCTGGTGATTTTTGAGTTTGATTCTGTTTGTTGCTATCTAGTAAGTGTTTTTGATCATTAAAATCAGTAGGTTATCAGTAGAAATCACAAGTTTCTTTGTTAAGTAGTTGATTAAGGGGTGTTTGGATCTACTGCATAATTTGGATTTGTGGTTTGCTAAGTTGTGGTATTGTGTTTGCAAGTGTTAGTATCTGCTATTTAGGTGCTATTGTTCATCTGTTTGCAGGTTTTGAGGGTTTGAACACATAGATTCATAAAATAGGGTATAATGTAACACCCCCAAATTTATACAACTCAGTACAGCGGAAGACTAGTTGGTGTTACGGGATAGCACATTACTCACATCATAGACAACGCATAAGAATCGCGTCGTTTTTATAATAAAAGCATTTCCATTCATAAACATCAAAGTTACATCGGTCCCAAGTCATTACATTTCATACAAAGTTTTACAAAATATTTGAATGGAAAATATTGTTTAAGTGCGGGCCATGAATTCTTGTCGTCTTCCCGAGAATTACCTTCAAGTACCTGAGATAAAACATGTTAAAAGAAAAGGTCAGCGATAACGCCGAGTGAATTCATATAGTTTAATAAATTCCATCAATATAATATCTGTATAAAATTATTACTGAAAGTCATTTGTACAAATCATTTTAATAGGCCATAAAATAGCCAAAGTCGTTTTATACAAATCCTTATCGAAAATCATAATATAGGCATTTGCCTTAAAAATCATTATACGAGCCAATGTCGTAAAAACATCATACAATACGTTTTGCAACGTTGTATAGATTAAATAAAAACCGTTATAAGAATATGGTTATGAAAGCCAAAACACGAACATAATATCAATAGTATGACCCTGTATTGCTAGTCAGGCAATACATCGTAATTCGGAGCGTCTATTTGTATTTCGTTAGTTTTTGGATTATTATAAGCCGCATGACATTGTTACCTTACTAAACCAACAACGGGTAGCTAACCCGACACCAATTTTTGCCCATCTAAAGTAGCGTGTCGTCACAAAGGTCACGCTATGGAAATCTTCTCATACATAAATTCGCTTACCAATCAATGTGGCACGACGGGGATCAACCGTCAAGGCGCGAACTGGGGTGATCGTCCCCAAATAGTACTATTAAATGCATAAGCGTCTACCAACTCCCGGTAGTTCACAATTCATGCTAATGGGACTTTTAGTGACATAACCTAACTTTAATAATCCATATAATTTCATCTATCGGGTCCTTTAATCATTTATCGGGTCATACAATCGGGTCATTCAATCATTCGGGTCCAAATCAATAAACAAACAATCGGGACAAATGGTGTCCTAATTTATAAAAATACTAACATGTTATCTCCCTCGCGGGGTTATAAAACATTTATAAAAACATTTAAAAGAGTGCGAGGCTATGAACTCACGTTGATGTGGGAAGGCGGGTTATCGGCAATTCGGACGTACGGTACGTGCTTCAATCACGGAAACCTAGACAAATAATACTCGTCTTAGACTCATGTCCAATGACTTTATAAAAATAACAATCATGTATACATATGATGATTATATATATATGATGATCAAGTGGGTTTACATATTCTCATTTACTCATTTTTGTGTTATGTGTCGATAACTTTTATACTAGTTTTCTCGTTTTACCTATTTACGTGTTTTAGGTCCAATAGGCCTATTATAAGTACTTTAACTTGTTTTAATCCCTTTTATACCTATATTATCAGTATGTATACTTTCCATATGGGTCCCAAATGGGTTAAGCCCAATAAGTTCTTTTTACAAGTTTTCATCTTGTTTAGTCCAAGTATTAGTCCAATATGTTTACTTAGCTCGTTAATGCCCGTATGCCCTATAGTTCGGGTTTTATCGGTTTTTACTTGTTATACATGTCTATATATCAGTATATAAGTTTTATAAAGTTTTCATTAGACGGGTCCAACCATCTAAGTTTTATTTAACAAAAACGTTAATTTTACGGTAATAGCCGAAAAAGTCGTAAAAATCATATTTATAGTTTTATAACTTATAAAACTTAACAAGTTACCATTTTTATAATTTATACACTTATTCCACCTTTTACATATTTATATAAATAAAATCCAAGAGTTAGTGGGTTTTAACTTTACATTTTATACAATATAATTTTGAGTGCTTATATAATAGTATTATTCTTTAATTTCCAAAAATCTGATTTTTATCTTCACTTTCACCAAAACTGCCATATCTTGAGTTATACATGGATATAGAAGCTCAAATTTTTATCACATAAACTACATGATATGTGCTACATTTAGCTCTTCTATAGCTACTGTTGAATCATCCTTTAAGTATTTTCTAAAAATCGTCCAAAACAGTGAACTCAGATTTATACCTTAAACTTGTTATGATCATATCTCACTCATTACAATGATTCCATTGCATGGCCAACTCTCACATGTGTACAAGACTAATAGCTTACTGTAAATCCATTCTACTTCATCATTTTATCAGTCCATGACCTGTTTCTTTACTGTTTTATACAGCCATGTAAATTAATCAAGATTTTAACCTTGTTTCTTATAGTTTTTCACCTTTTTAATCATGTTTATCAACACCAAATCCCCACACAATATTTTTATCATCATAAACATATACAATAGGAAATAAATACATGATTACATAACCAAAAATAACAAGAAGATGAGGAGGACAATCTTTATACCACCAAGTTGATGTAGGTTATGAGTTTGGCATGGATTTGGATGGAGAAACTTGTGCTTAGCCAACACCATCTTCAAGAACACCATTCTTCATGAATACCTTATGGAAAATCAGCCCTACTACTCCATGAAAACTCCTCCTTGGATGTTATAAGCACCACCAATCAATAGGGTTTCAAAGTGGCTTCAACATATGTGTAAATAACATATGATTTTGTGGTGGTATCAAGATCAAATTGGGTGTTTTTAGGGAGAAATGGGACGGCCAAAATGGAGTCAAGAGAGAGAGTTGTAGCTAGTTTGCATGAGTGGAATGAGAAAAGTTGTAATAGCTAGTGGTTTTGTGTGGTAACTTGGCTTGATTTGTAAGCCTTCATGACATGTGTTAAGTTAGAAACCTCAAGATGACACCTCAAGGGTGTTAGCTAGTTAGGACCGGTTTTGAGTGGGGGTGGGACAAGTGTCCCACTTGTCTCATCCCCATTTATTTACGGGTACTCCTCGATTCTAGTTTCCTCGATTTGCGTGCCCTCGGGTCGTTTTACAAAAAAACGTTTTTATAAATTATGAATTAACGTCACAAAATGAATCCAATAAAATTTGTTTCATCAAAAACGGAGTTCGAAAACGTAAATACGTAATCCTAAGGTTTCCGGTTTAGTCGTAAAGGACGTTAAAATAAAATCATAAGTCCTAATATCTTCTCGTAAATTTGTGAGTTTATGAACCAACACAAATTTAAAACTCCAAAATAATATTCACGGACAAATTTATTTTCTGAAATGTCGGACTGTCACCAAAGACGGTGTATGTAAACGTAAGCACGTAACGTTGAATCCTCCGGTTTAGACGTAGTCGATGCTACTTCAAGACGTAAATCCAAATTTCTTCCCAAAAATAAGTGAGTTCATATTGTAACATTAAAATAATGTTTTCAAATAAATATTGAGAATAAAATATCGACCATAAATTGACGGATTGTCACAGCATTTACCCCTAAACAGGATCTTTGTCCTCAAAGATCATCTTACTTTACTACTCGCTTCTTATAGAGTCAAAGCCATGTGGGTATTTCCTCCACATTCGGTCTTTTCTCACAAGTGTAATTCATTACAATACGCGAGTTCTATCAACATAACTACAGGATAAAGATCAGGCTTAATGTTGACTTACTTTCTCTATCCATGATGTTCACGGGTTTTTGATGAATGCAACTTTTTGCCGATCTAAGCTCTACTAAGAATAATCAGATTCTCACTTGATAGATATTCCATCAAGTTCGATATACGAAACATAATTCACGCAGTCTTTGAAGTCCTAGGGTAGATCCAGCTTATATGCCTTTCAAACCAATCTTTTTACATCATCTCTATGGTCCCATACAATCGGGGACTTATATCCCATGATTTGTCAGATCATGAATTCATTTTTCCAAGTTTAAAAATTGTGGCATAACTTCGCTACCCATTTGGCACTTCAAGATCTACATTTCACATTCACATAACCTCTTGCCTACTACCGGCAGTCAATAATCAAATCCTAATTTCAACAATCATTTCAGATTTCGCGGGTCGGGTATTTTGCAAGGTTAGGTTCGCCATCATAGGAAACCTTAAACCTAAAAGACATGTCCAACTCACAATGGGTGTATGTCTGATGTCTTCATCTCAACTCCTGCTTACAGATGCTCTAAGATTCAGATCCTAACAAGATTCGATCTCGATCCTAATACGATAATTATTAATGATAATCTCCCCAAAGGAAAGCGATTATACGGTATATAACCAAAGGTCAATCATTCAAACATAGAACAGCGCTTATAGTATTTTGTATCGTTACTTTACCTCGTCCCTTTGATTGGGATGGTACACAGTACTCTCATCAAGATTCGTTCTCAATGACTTCTGAGCAAATCTCTAGAAATTCGATGCGAAGCGAGGATCTTAATATAGATGATCGATACAGGCACACCATGTTTACACAACTCATTTAAATACAAAAGAGTCGATTTCTTCATCAAGAATTTTATCATTAACAGGAACGATATTAGCAGATTTGGTCAGTCTGTCGACGATGACCCAAATCGAATCAAATTCAGATGACGACCTTTGTAATAACTAGACGTTTACTAATGTATGAGGCGGTGTCTGCCTTCATAATTTGCCATTAGTTCAACTTCTTCTGATAATGATACATTAAATCAGAAATGACAGGAATAGAATACTTATACTTACAAGACTCCAACATAACTATATCTCAAAATCTCCATATTTATACAACCACAAGTGGCCTTTAAAACATTTAACGCTATTGGCTTCTCAATTCTGATGGTTCACATTAGCCGCGAACCCCTTTTATTATCTATGTTATTCTTCTAATAAGCATTGTTTATTTTTATATCGTTCGGCAATTTATTTTGCACCTTCATTATTAAGGGAACATGTCCCAATTGGTTCTTTATCTTTTCTACATAATGCGTCGGTATCTATATTCACCTCTCATGATGTTATATTTATCATGTTCACAATTTACTCAGATATTCTTTCTATATTATGTGTCAGTAATTACGTTCACCTTCCTAATGAAATAAATATCACAACCGTATTTATTCAAAATTCTTTCTTCATATCTTCTATGTTTTAGTTTCGTCTCAACTATCATTTTTATCCGTTTTACTCAATCCATCGTCTAAAGCGTCGATAATTATTATAATTAATTAAGTAATTATTAGTTAATTTTTATGAAACATAAACGTAAAAATTTTAAATTTCTTAGTTCGACCAATTATATAAAATGTTCAAAATAAATTTGAATTTAATTAACACGATTTTTGTTGATTTATCGAAAATATTTAATAAGATTTCGTAAATGTTCGAAAAATCTTTGTTTATACTTTGGTCAAAGTTTTCTTAGTTGAAAAGTAAAAATTTTCGTTTCAAATTCCAAGTTAAGGTTTAAATGGTTTCCTCAATCCTTCTTAGATTGTCTTAAGGTATACCCAAACATTTACCCCTAAACAGAAGTTTAGTTAAATGGTTTGTGTATAAGGGAATAGTCCCTTATAAATCCTTCGTTAAAATATTCGTCAAAACATATTTCCATTTCTTTTTGATAAAATCCAAAGTCTTAAAAGGGCTCTTAATTTTTGAAGAGTCTATATGCATACATCTTACCATTATTAATCCAACGGTCATTTTATGTAAAGGATTAAGTTTTTAATCCCTAAGCGTTAATGGTTCTAATCTTTGAAAAGTCAATATAGCTTTTCATTGTTTAGCCAATTCAGGGCAATTTATAACTAATTATTAACTCCTTCTT
Source organism: Glebionis coronaria (assembly GCA_025667525.1). Lineage (NCBI taxonomy): Eukaryota > Viridiplantae > Streptophyta > Magnoliopsida > Asterales > Asteraceae > Glebionis > Glebionis coronaria. The sequence continues at coordinate 104,937,051 of CM046882.1, forward strand.
ATTCTTATAGTCGAACAAATAGTCCTTAATGATCACGAGCACGAATTTATCAAATTACAGCCTACACACGTGATTCACCAAATTATGAATGCTACATGTGTATTAGTCAATCCAAACGACATCACGTGAAACTCATAATGTTCATTACAAGTTCTGGATGTAGTGATTGGAATACATAATCTTTTTCGCGGACGCGACGTTGATGATAACCATGCCGTGGATCAAATCTTTAAAACATATGCTAAAACCATGTAAATGATCGAACAAATCTTCCATTTCGAGTTATGGATATCGTTTTCGATTGTCAATTTACTCAGTCACAGTAATCTATAAATATAAGGAATGATAACACCATAGCTCCTCAAGATGACATGCTTGGTATAATAAAATCTTTCTCCGACAACTCTCTCAGTTGTACGGTAATTCCTTTAATTTAGATGGTGCTGACGTGCAGTGCACAAGCCACAGGTGCAGCACCGGGAATATAATCAATACCAAATTCAACTTGCCTTAATGGCGAAAGTCTAGGTAATTCACCAATAAATACTTACTAAAGTTTTAGATAACATAAACATCTTTTAATAATTTCATATTATGTTCTTTCTAGATTATAATATCTATAACTAGTTCACAACCATTCATGGTATACTTTTTAAGTCTAAATACAGGATATGATCATCCGTCAAGAATTATTTAGATCACTTTTGATAATCAACATCTCATCATTTAGGGGAATTCTATTCGAGTTCCCATCAATTAAGACCATGTCGTCATGTCATAATCAATCAATCCATTCTACTGGCACTATCAACTTTCCAGTTTCATTGCCGTCGATAAGATGTGAACTTCTCAAAAGACTAATAATAACTCATAATCCTTCACAAATTCAAGGATATATGGAGACACAACTACCATCTAAAGAGTAAGGTCAACGCATAATCTACGCGAGAGAATTTCAAATCAGATTCAGACGAAAATATTTAACGAATATGAATATATTCCATGTTTTCATGATACGAGTACGCATTCGAAAGCTCCTCGGATCGTTACCTAGGTCATTCAAATGAAATCAAATCAAGAGAAATGATAAGAACGTCGATACATCTAGTCGGGTATCAACACTCGGTAATCAAATACTTTTCCTAAGAATCTCGCTACGGGAGAATTGGACAAGAAAGAATTGTCAATTGTCAAATAAGACAATTTCCACAGATGAGTAAATTCGACTCAGAAGAATAGATGGAACGGGCACATATGTAGATGTCTCTAACATTATGTCCCTATTTTTCACTTCTTGTAGATCTCATAAAATTTATTCTTTCACAATCTTCAAAGAAAATTTGGTGTTTATTCATTAATTTTATGGTGACTACTAATCAGCCTTGCATGGTCCATTCCAAATTGTATGTAGGCGCGCAACTATATACAATTTCAAGATTAACGATGCAATACTCAGTTCGTCAAAATTTTATCATCATGTTTATAATAAAAACATTTTCATGCTTAATTCTTAAATAAGAATGAAGAATAAATTTACAATGATTTTCTTTGTTATGAAAACAATTAGGTTTTCCAAAGTGTTTTACAAACAACTTCATTTCAATAACAATCACTTATAAATCTCACTATGAATAATCCTTATAGTGATGAAAATTCAATTTTTCTCAAGGAATACTGTTTTATCTTTTATAAAAACAATGAGTGATCTGCAAAAGAGTGATGAAAGCTTGTTCACCAAGAATTAACTACAATATGATAGGAAATGAGCTTAGCCAATTAATCATGAGGTTCATGATCTCGATGGCACTCAAAAGAATAATCCACAACGTAACTCAAATCAAGATGAGTACTTATTCAATGGTTGCATCACTAATGCGAACATTAGGATGAAGCAAGAAAAGATAGATATCATCGATACATGTAGAATTTAGCAATCAAAGGTAGTCTTTTCATTAATCACAAACAAATCAAAATTGTACCGTAACACTTTATGTGTCACTATGTCATACAATTCTCAGAACTCATCCTACCAACTGATATCTCAGTTAAGTTAGGGATTTTTAAAAGATACCACAATGAATACTAATCTACAAGAGTCATTAGGTGTTCTACATGTCCCAGAAGATCCATCGGTCTCAATTCAAAAGAAGATTTCTTCAATTAATTTCTTGGACACTGGGCATCCTCATTAGTGGACAATGGCCTAGGAACAACCTTTAACACGAACCTACAATCATTTAAAACCTTATAATTCAATCACAGAACTTAACGACTTATATTAACAATCTCATATTCCATACAGGTTAAATTTTACTTTATTCAAGTTTCAATCAACTTATACTCAATGCGACATTCTACCTCATTCTCCAATACTTACAACCTTATTCTTCGGCCTTGTAAAGGCAATACAATCTCAATATGAATCAACACTTAATTTCCAATCCTATTAGCTCTTATAACAACAATTATCAAATGAGTCACTAGCATGAAATGACTCGATCATTCAGTTAAACTTCTCGGAAAGGTATTAGTGGCATGAGGCTTCTGGGTAATGGTTCCATTGACAGCCTCAAGTGCAACATTCACCCTTTCGATTTCAAATTTAAGAATTGGATGACAACGAATCAGATGACATCTTTCCAGGTGATAACGTTTTGTCAAACTCCACTCTATAAGGAAAGATCGTCATGACATCGATATCGGATTTAATCTCGCCAATTCTTTTTCAATATCACCATCAACTAATATCTATATTTCTACGAATGTCAACCATTTGTTGGGATCATAAATATCCGCAACTTGGTTTAGATCTAGGATAGCTAGAATTCCTACGAGAATAGCTTCGATTAATTTACTAGGGGAGTTAGGGTTACTTGTGACAATCTACGTCTTATAAATACCTCGTATAAAAATCAAAATAATCATAAAACAATCATGTAATAAAATTACATCATATATATATATATATAATCCAAGTTATATATATATTAAAATAACACTTCTCAGTCTTGGCCTTGTCGGTAACTCGGGAATTCTTCGGCACCGTTATAGTCAAAAGATTTTTAGACATTTTGTGAAAAATGTTTTTAGTTAAAAGATTTTGAAATGTTTTATTCAAAACCTTGGTTTTAAAAATCTTTCGTTCTCTATAACGAGAGCTCTGGTACCAAACTGTAACACCCCCAAATTTATACAACTCAGTACAGCGGAAGACTAGTTGGTGTTACGGGATAGCACATTACTCACATCATAGACAACGCATAAGAATCGCGTCGTTTTATAATAAAAGCATTTCCATTCATAAACATCAAAGTTACATCGGTCCCAAGTCATTACATTTCATACAAAGTTTTACAAAATATTTGAATGGAAAATATTGTTTAAGTGCGGGCCATGAATTCTTGTCGTCTTCCCGAGAATTACCTTCAAGTACCTGAGATAAAACATGTTAAAAGAAAAGGTCAGCGATAACGCCGAGTGAATTCATAGAGTTTAATAAATTCCATCAATATAATATCAGTATAAAATTATTACTGAAAGTCATTTTGTACAAATCATTTTAATAGGCCATAAAATAGCCAAAGTTGTTTTATACAAATCCTTATCGAAAATCATAATATAGGCATTTGCCTTAAAAATCATTATACGAGCCAATGTCGTAAAAACATCATACAATACGTTTTGCAACGTTGTATAGATTAAATAAAAACCGTTATAAGAATATGGTTATGAAAACCAAAACACGAACATAATATCAATAGTATGACCCTGTATTGCTAGTCAGGCAATACATCGTATTCGGAGCGTCTATTAGTATTTCGTTAGTTTTTGGATTATTATAAGCCGCATGACATTGTTACCTTACTAAACCAACAACGGGTAGCTAACCCGACACCAATTTTTGCCCATCTAAAGTAGCGTGTCGTCACAAAGGTCACGCTATGGAAATCTTCTCATACATAAATTCGCTTACCAATCAATGTGGCACGACGGGGATCAACCGTCAAGGCGCGAACTGGGGTGATCGTCCCCAGATAGTACTATTAAATGCATAAGCGTCTACCAACTCCCGGTAGTTCACAATTCATGCTAATGGGACTTTTAGTGACATAGCCTAACTTTAATAATCCATATAATTTCATCTATCGGGTCCTTTAATCATTTATCGGGTCATACAATCGGGTCATTCAATCATTCGGGTCCAAATCAATAAACAAACAATCGGGACAAATGGTGTCCTAATTTATAAAAATACTAACATGTTATCTCCCTCGCGGGTTTATAAAACATTTATAAAAACATTTAAAAGAGTGCGAGGCTATGAACTCACGTTGATGTGGGAAGGCGGGTTATCGGCAATTCGGACGTACGGTACGTGCTTCAATCACGGAAACCTAGACAAATAATACTCGTCTTAGACTCATGTCCAATGACTTTATAAAAATAACAATCATGTATACATATAATGATTATATATATATATATGATGATCAAGTGGGTTTACATATTCTCATTTACTCATTTTTGTGTTATGTGTCGATAACTTTTATACTAGTTTTCTCGTTTTACCTATTTACGTGTTTTAGGTCCAATAGGCCTATTATAAGTACTTTAACTTGTTTTAATCCCTTTTATACCTATATTATCAGTATGTATACTTTCCATGTTGGTCCCAAATGAGTTAAGCCCAATAAGTTCTTTTTACAAGTTTTCATCTTGTTTAGTCCAAGTATTAGTCCAATATGTTTACTTAGCTCGTTAATGCCCGTATGCCCTATAGTTCGGGTCTTATCGGTTTTTACTTGTTATACATGTCTATATATCAGTATATAAGTTTTATAAATTTTTCATTAGACGGGTCCAACCATCTAAGTTTTATTTAACAAAAACGTTAATTTTACGGTAATAGCCGAAAAAGTCGTAAAAATCATGTTTATAGTTTTATAACTTATAAAACTTAACAAGTTACCATTTTTATAATTTATACACTTATTCCACCTTTTACATATTTATATAAATAAAATCCAAGAGTTAGTGGGTTTTAACTTTACATTTTATACAATATAATTTTGAGTGCTTATATAATAGTATTATTCTTTAATTTCCAAAAATCTGATTTTTATCTTCACTTTCACTAAAACTGCCATATCTTGAGTTCTACATGGAGATAGAAGCTCAAATTTTTATCACATAAACTACATGATATGTGATACATTTAACTCTCCTATAGCTACTGTTGAATCATCCTTTAAGTATTTTCTAAAAATCGTCCAAAACAGTGAACTCAGATTTACACCTTAAACTTGTTTTGATCATATTTCACTCATTACAATGATTCCATTGCATGGCCAACTCTCACATGTGTACAAGACTCATAGCTTACTGTAAATCCATTCTACTTCATCATTTTATCAGTCCATGACCTGTTTCTTTACTGTTTTATACAGCCATGTAAATTAATCAAGATTTTAACCTTGTTTCTTATAGTTTTTCACCTTTTTAATCATGTTTATCAACACCAAATCCCCACACAATATTTTTATCATCATAAAATCATCATAAACATATACAATAGGAAATAAATATATGATTACATAACCAAAAATAACAAGAAGATGAGGAGGACAATCTTTATACCACCAAGTTGATGTAGGTTATGAGTTTGGCATGGATTTGGATGGAGAAACTTGTGCTTAGCCAACACCATCTTCAAGAACACCATTCTTCATGAATACCTTATGGAAAATCAGCCCTACTACTCCATGAAAACTCCTCCTTGGATGTTATAAGCACCACCAATCAATAGGGTTTCAAAGTGGCTTCAACATATGTGTAAATAACATATGATTTTGTGGTGGAATCAAGATCAAATTGGGTGTTTTTGGGGAGAAATGGGACGGCCAAAATGGAGTCAAGAGAGAGAGTTGTAGCTAGTTTGCATGAGTGGAATGAGAAAAGTGGTAATAGCTAGTGGTTTTGTGTGGTAACTTGGCTTGATTTGTAAGCCTTCATGACATGTGTTAAGTTAGAAACCTCAAGATGACACCTCAAGGGTGTTAGCTAGTTAGGACCGGTTTTGAGTGGGGGTGGGACAAGTGTCCCACTTGTCTCATCCCCATTTATTTACGGGTACTCCTCGATTCTAGTTTCCTCGATTTGCGTTCCCTCGGGTCGTTTTACGAAAAACGTTTTTTTAAATTATGAATTAACATCACCAAATGAATCCAATAAAATTTGTTTCATCAAAAACGGAGTTCGAAAACGTAAATACGTAATCCTAAGGTTTCCGGTTTAGTCGTAAAGGACGTTAAAATAAAATCGTAAGTCCTAAACTCTTCTCGTAAATTTGTGAGTTTATGAACCAACACAAATTTAAAACTCCAAAATAATATTCACGGACAAATTTATTTTCTGAAATGTCGGACTGTCACCAAAGACGGTGTATGTAAACGTAAGCACGTAACGTTGAATCCTCCGGTTTAGACGTAGTCGATGCTACTTCAAGACGTAAATCCAAATTTCTTCCCAAAAATAAGTGAGTTCATATTGTAACATTAAAATAATGTTTTCAAATAAATATTGAGAATAAAATATCGACCATAAATTGACGGATTGTCACATATAAAATCTTGGATACTTGGTAAAATTGGCTAGGATTTTGAGGACACCTAGATCTAAGCTTAGGCTAGGGCTAACAAGTGCTAACCTTAGTTGATTACACCAGGGAAAGAGATTTGACTGCTTGAAATTGGATCTAGTGTCAAATAGATCAGCAAAACTTGTCTGCATATTGTTCATTGTTCATCAGAAACTTTTTGTGCTTTGATCTTGTTATTTACTTTGATTCAGTGTTTGATTTAAGTTGCTTTGTGCTTATTCAGAGTTTATATAGCTTGTGTATGCATCCTGTTAAGTTTGGTTGGCTTATTCAGTCTAAATCTGCTTATTAAGTGCATAACGGCTTATTTCCATGTCTGTGTGGTATCTGGTGACTGATTGATCATTTGTGGCTTATTGTGTGAACCAAATTGTGATTTTCTTGTTGCTATTGACTCCTTGTGATTCACTGATCACAAGGGTGCCTTTGTTTCTAATTGAATCCAACCAGAACTCTCTAACAAGCTCAGTCAAATAGTCAAAGCAGTGGGAACTCCTTTCCCCTGCTAGTTACCATTGCTAGTGTAAAATTGGGTTCAGCTTATCAATAAGCTATAATAGCTTATTTTAACCAGCAACAACTTGGATTTTGTAATAGGTGCTCATTATTTGACCCATTTGTTCATACTAGAGCATTTGGTGGGTTGACTTTAGGGTTTGACTAGAAAACCAACTTCATTGACTTTTTCATAAGTTCATAAGTGCTTATTCTGGCTTATTGGTTGTGCTTATTGGAATTTTGTTGATTGATTTGGCTTATTGAGTCCATTTGTGATCTTTTGCAAGTTGAATCAAGTCCTGAGGTGCCTTATTTCTCAAAAATGACTATTTTGTCTTTTAGTGAAATAATACTTTGCTTATTTTTGGCTTATTGAGTGTGCTTTTTCAAAATTTCTTTTTACAGATCTCATAAGCATCCCAAAAGAAGGTTGTGTGTCAAATTAGAGCTTATGGCATTGGCTTATGGCTTAATGGGCTGAAAAGCCCAATAAGAATAAGCTGTGTGTTTAATAAGCTGTGATAAGCTCACATTCAGCTTTTGGGCCTTTAGAGTTTTGTTCTTAGAATTAAATTTTGAGTCAGATAGGGCTTTTCCAAGTCAATTGGGCCAAGTTTGACTTTTTGGGCCCAAAAGCCCATTAAGGTTGACTGTTTTTGGTTTTGGCCCATTTGAGGGCCCAATAGGGGTATTCTGGTCATTTCACTTTGATTTTCTGATTATTTAGGTAAAAATAAACTAGTTTGCAAGTTTTTAGAATTTTTTATAATTTTTGGATTTTTAATATTATTTTATTATTATTTTTCAAATTTCACATTTTCCAACTTTTTATATTTTTCTTAGCTTTAATACATTAAAATAGGAATTTAGCAACTTTTAGAATAATTTTATCACTTTTAGATTAATTTTTATAATTATTTTAAGTTTTAATAGTTTTTAAATCATTTTAAATAGTTTTTATTAGTTTAAAAACTTCTAAAAATAGTTTTTAATCTTTTTAGGTCATTTTAGGGGTTTACCAATTGAAAAATCTTTTTTTGGGCTTTTTGATAATTTATTTGATTTTTAGGGCTTTAATTAGCATTTAAAAATTAAATATTTAATTATTTAAAAGGTTTGAAAAAGTTTTGATCATTGGTAAACTCTTAGTTTATTAATTTTGATTTTTGGTGAATTTTTAGAATTAATTTTTATTATTGTAGTTTTTAAGGTTTTACGTTTTAACATTCTAGTAGTAATTTTCACGTCTTCGTCATCTTCTTCTCTCATCCCCTTCTAAACCAATCATCAATCACAAACATTTAACAAGTTTTTCACACACATATACCTCCTTGGGAAATGAACTTTGAACTTCATTGGGTCATTAGTGTTTACGTTTTCCTAAACGTACACTTAATACTTACCGCTTTTACGCTCCTTTTCCTAAAGGTCGTCTTTTACCACAATCAATTCCTTCAATTTATTTATTGGACACTGGGCATCCTCATCATTGGACAATGGCCTAGGAACAACCCTTAACACGAACCAACAATCATTTAGAACCTTATAATTCAATCACAAGACTTAACTACTTCCTCTTAACAATCTCATATTCCATACGGGTTAAATTTTACTTCATTCAAGTTTCAACCAACTTATACTCAATGCGATATCCTACCTCATTTTCCAATTCTTTCAACCTTATTCTTAGACCTTAATAGGGCATTAAAAGTTCGATATGATCAACACTTAATTTCCAATCTTATAGCTCTAACAATAGTTATCAAATGAGTCACTAGTATGAAATGACTCACACATTCAATTAGACTTCTCGGAAAGGTACTAGTGGCATGAGGCTTTTTGAGTAATGGTTCCAATGACAGCCTCAAGTGCAACATTCACTCTTTCGATTTCAAATTTAAGAATTGGGTGACAACGAATCAGATGACACCTTTCCAGGTGATAACGTTTTGTCAAACTCCACTTTATAAGGAAAGATCGTCATGACATCGGTATCAGATTTAATCTTGCCAATTCTTCTTCAATATCACAATCAACTAATATCTACATTTCTACGAATATCAACCATTTTGTTGGGATCATAAATATCCACAACTTGGTTTAGATCTAGGATAGCTAGAATTCCTACGGGAATAGCTTCGATTGATTTGCTAGGGGAGTTATGGTTCCTTGTGACAATCTACGTCGTATAAATACCTTGTATAAGTATTAAATAATCATCAACAATCATGTAATCAAATTACAACATATATATATATATATATATATATATATATATATAATCCAAGTTATATATATATTAAAATAACACTTCTCAGTCTGGCCTTGTCGGTAACTCGGGAATTCTTTGGCACCGTTATAGTCAAAAGGTTTTTAGACATTTTGAGAAAAATGTTTATAGTTAAAAGATTTTGAAATGTTTTATTCAAAACCTTGGTTTTAAAAATCTTTCGTTCTCTATAACGAGAGCTCTGGTACCAAACTGTAACACCCCCAAATTTACACAATTCAATACAGCGGAAGACTCGTTGGTGTTACGGGATAGCACATTACTCACATCATAGACAACGCTTAAAAATTGCGTCGTTTAATAATAAAGCATTTCCATTCATAAATATCAGATTTACATAGCTCCCAAGTCATATTATTTCATACAATTTTTTAAAGAATTTGAATGGAAATTTATTAATTAAGTGCGGGCCATGAATTCTTGTTGTCTTCCCGAGAATTACCTTCAAGTACCTGAGATAAAACATGTTAAAAGAAAAGGTCAGCGATAACGCCAAGTGAATTCATAGAGTTTAATAAAATCCATCAATATAACATCGGTATAAAATTATTACCGAAAATAATTTTGTACAAATCTTTGTAATAGGCCTTAAAATAGCCAAAGTCATTTTATACAAATCCTTATGAAAAATCATAATATAGGCGTTTGCCTTCAAAATCATTATACGAACCATTGTCGTAAAAACATCATACAATACGTTTTATAACGTTGTATAAAGTCAAATAAAAACCGTTATATGAATATGGTTATGTAAAACCAAAACACGAACATAATATCAATAATAAGACCCCGTATTGCTAGTCAGGCAATATATCGTAATGCAGTGCGTATAGCAGTATTTCGTTATTTGGATTATTATAAGCCGCATGACATTGTTACCTTACTACAACAAACAACGGGTAGCTAACCCGAAACTCATTTTCCCATCTAAATTAGCGTGTCGTCACAATAATCACGCTTGTGTAAATCTTCTCATACATAAATTCGCTTACCAATCAATGTGGCACGACGAGGATCAACCGTCAAGGCGCGAACTGGGGTGGTCGTCCCCAAATAGTACTATTATATGCATAAGCGTCTACCAAATCCCGGTAGTTCACAATTCATGCTAATGGGACTTTTAGTGACATAACCTAACTTTAATAATCCATTTTATCTCATACATCGGGTCATATAATCATTCATCGGGTCATACAATCATTCGGGTCCAAATCACTAAACAAACAATCGGGACAAATGGTGTCCTATTTTATCAAAACTAACATGTTATCTCCCTCGCGGGTTTATAAAACATTTCATAAAAACATTTAAAAGAGTGCAAGGCTATGAACTCACGTTGATTGGGAAAGGCGGTTATCGGCAATTTGGATGTACGGTACGTGCTTCAATCACGGAAACCTAGAAAAATAATACTCGTCTTATACTTTTGTCCAATGACTTTATAAAAATAACAATTATGTATACATATGATGATTTTATATATATGATGATGATCAAGTGGTTTTATACATTCTCATTTACTCATTTTTGTGTTATGTATTGGTAACTTTTATACTAGTTTACTAGTTTTACTTATTTACAAGTTTTAGGCCCAATATGCCTATTATAAGCCCAATACCTTATATTAGTCCATTTTACACTTTTATTATCATTATTATACTTTACATGTTGCTCCCAAGTGGATTAAGCCCAATAAGTAAGTTTATAAGTGTTTTACCAAACTAGTCAGGTTTATAGTCCAATAAGGCTACTTTGGCCCGTTAATATCTATATGTTGTATAGCTCGGGTTTTAACGGTTTTTACTTGTTATATAAGTTTATACATCAGTATGTGAGTTTATAAAACCTTAAATTAGACGGGTCCGACCGTCTAAGTTTTATTTGACAAAAACGTTAATCTTTCGGTTTTAGCCGAAAAGACGTAAAACTTAGGTATATAGTTTTATAACTTGGAAAAACATTTATACTTGTAATTTATATAACATGTCCCATTTTAATATCAATATATATGTATTTATTTATTTATGATTATTATCAACTAGTGGGTTTTATATATGTATATTTTATAAATAAAAATTTTGAGTGCTTATATTATATACCATTTATTTTATCAAATCTGTCCTAAATTTTCAATCCACTAAAATGTCCATATCTAGAGTTTTATAAGGTGATAGGACCTCAAATTTTTATGAAAGAAACTACATGATATGTGATTCATTTTATTCCTTTATAGCTACTGATGAATCAACTTCTAAATATTTTAATAAATTCGTCCAAAACAGTGTAGGCAGATTTGCACTCTAATCTTGTTTTGATCATATCTCACTCATTTTTATGATTCCATTGTATGGACAACTCTCACATGTGTATAACATCTAATAATTACTATAAATTGATTCCACTATGCCATTTTATCAGTTTATCATTTGGTTACTTACTGTTTTTATACAGCCATCTTATTAAGCAAGATTTTAACCATTTTACATGTGGTTTTCCATCTTTTTACCCATGTTTATCAACACCAAATCCCCACATAATATTTTTATCTTCATTCATCATCATATACATAAATAAAGAAAATACAAGATTACATAATCAAAATAACAAGAGGATAGGAAGAACAATCTTTATGCCACCAAGATTAAGTAGTTTATGATCAAGGCTTGGATTTTTGATGGCAAAACTTGTGATAGATCAACACCAATCTTCAAGACCACCAATACTTGTAAACTTCTTGTAGAAATCAGCCCTTTAACATCACCAAATCACCTCCTTAGATGATAGAATCACCTCCAATCTTCAAGGCTTCAAAGGAGCATCATCATTTGTGTTTATAACACAAAGTTTATGGCTAGATTTGATCAAAAATTGATCAAAATGGTATTTTAGAGAGAGAGAGTGGACGAAAATTGGGAGAGAAGGAGAGAGTGGTTTGCATGTATGAGTTTAGGAGAAGTGGTTTTAGCTTGAATGGTTTTGGTGGTGTAGTTGTAAGTTTAGCTTACATGTTAAGCATTAGCTAACAAGTGTAAACTTGTTAGTTACAAGTTTGACACATCACAATGTGTGGTGTCCTTGTTTTGGCCGTCCCTTTTGAGTGGGGTGGGGAAAAACTTGTTTTGTCTCATCCCACTAATTTACGGGTATTCCTCGATCTAGTTTCCTCGATTTGCGTGCCCTCGGGTCGTTTTACGAAAAACGTTTTTATAAATTATGAATCAACGGCACAAAACGAATCTAACAAAAATTGTCTCATCAATAACGGAGTTCAAAAACGTAAATACGTAATCCTAAGGTTTCCGGTTTAGTCGTAAAGGACGTTAAATTATAATCGTAAGTCCTAATCTCTTCTCGTAAATTTGTGAACTTTATGAACCAACACAAATTGAAAATCTCAAGATAATATTCACGGATAAATTTATTTTCAGAAATGTCAGACTGTCACCAAAATGGTGTATGTAAACGTAAGCACGTAACGTAGAATCCTCCGGTTTAGACGTAGTCGATGCCACTTCAAGACGTAAACCCAAATTTCTTCCCAAAAATAAGTGAGTTCATAATATAACATTAAAATAATGTTTTTAAATTATACTTGAGAATAAAATATTAACCATAAATTAACGGATTGTCACATAAAATCCTTATTTTCTCTTCATAGTTTTGTTGAGCCTTTTTATACAAAACTATATTTTCTTCTAATTTAACCACATCCTGTTTAAAAGCATTTAATTCTACAGTGCATGTGTTAACCTTTTGATACTGTTCCTCTAGTTCTACTTTTAGGCTATTAAATTTAAGAACACAGTCTTTAGAACAAGGATATACCTCAGTATCTGCATGTGAGAGAGCAATTAAACCAAGCTCTTCTTCTTCTTCTTCTTCTGCCCAGTTCACCACTCCATCTACAGTAACCAATGCTTTGGTTCCTTTAGGACTCGTATTGTTTCCTTTTGGAAAGCTTTCAGTTATTCTTGGACTGGTTCTATAGCTGTGCTTGGACTTCTGATTGCTATTCTCAGCTTTATCTCTAGAGCATTCTCTTGCAAAGTGTCCATTCCTTCCACAGTTATAGCATTCAACTTTGTACTTGTCATATCCTAATGGCTCATTAGGATCAACAGTCATTTTTCTTCCAGACTTCTTGAAGAACCTATTAGATCTTACTGACATCATAGCAACTTGCCATTTAAGATCCATCTCTTCAACATCAGCATCATCCATTTGGAACAAGTCATTGAGTGTTAATCTTGGCCTGTTGTCACTAAACAATGGTGAAGACCTTCCATGTGGATTTTGAGAGACTATTGGGCTGCCTTCAATACTTTGTGGGTAAGTACTGCTTGTAAGTCCTCCAACGGTATTTGTGAAGTATGTACCGCTGCTAGATCCACTAGCGGTATTATGAAAGTAAGTACCGCTGTTCCCATCTGATACAAAAGCCAAGTTAGACATTGAAGTAGTCGTTGTCTTTACTTCAGTGCCTTTCACATCCATCTCATATGCTCTAAGATTGTTGTAGAGATGATCAAAAGGAATTGTTTCCAAATCATCTCTTGTGATGAAGTGCATAGCCATTGCTTTCCACTCTGGTGGAACACTTCTTAAGAATTTTAAATTAGCTTCTTCATTAGGAATTACTTGTCCATAAACTGCCAACTGAATAAGCAACTTACTGAACCTTCCATATCCACCATGTATCCCCTCTATACTGGTAATTGAGAAGTTATCAAGTTCTTGCTTAAGAACAATCTTCTTAATCTTCTTAGATTTGTCATTGCCCCCAAATCTAAGTTTTATAGCATCCCACATAGCTTTAGCATCCTTATAATGATGAAAGCTTGGTAGAATGTCTTCAAAAAGAGCCATAGCCAAAGTAGTTCTGGCTTTTCTTTCTCTGATCTCTGCTTGTACCTCCTCAGCAGTCACAACAGGTAGAGCATAGCGTGTACCGTCTGGCAACTAGTATAGCTTCTTTGGTGTATTCCCATTCTTAATAACTTGCCACACAGTGTGATCTGTGTGATTCAAGTAATGTTCCATCTGCGTAGCCCATGTCTCATAATTGTCACCTTTGAGAACTAGGAGTTTAACAGCAGACAGAGTATAAAAAGGTGTTGTTGTATAGGTAGCTACAGCATTCACGGCTTGAACACTTTGTGCTGGTGAAGGATGCACAACTTGTGGTTGTCCCTGTGGTATAGGATCAGGGTTCTGAACATCATTCAAGTGAGCATCATCACCATCTGGTTGAGACATTGAGTTTTGGTATGTGTGGAGTGTTTGGGGTTGTGTTCTTCTTTTTCCGAGTTTCTCAACAAGCTCTGATACCACTTGTTGACCCCTTTCGTTAGATCTATATTCTGTTAAGAATTAGTATAGTAGTTTGTAATCAAACTAAAACACTTTGAGCACTCTTACTAACACTAAATAAGTTATGCGGAATCTAACGTATAAAGCACAGAAGAACATAATTACTTTTAACTATTCGATTATCTTATTAATCGACTTGAACGAGGTACATGAAAGACATTGTACCTATGTTCCTTTTATAGAGTAAGGAACCCTAGAAACCTTAGAATATTCTATAAATATAACTATATCACAGACGATATATTATCAATATTCTAACTATTTAGGTATATCACATAAGATATACTCTAACTATAACTATGACATATCTTATACAAAGATATATTCGTCCTAATCATCATAGCGGTACTTACTTTATAAGTAGCAGTACTTACTATGTATCGCGTTAATACTAACGGTACTTACATAACACTGACAGTACTTAAAATACACTAACGGTACTTGACACTTAACAAATAATTCCCAACAGAATCATTTGATAAATGTGAGTCTTGTATCTCTGGAAAGATGACCAAGAAACCTTTTAATAGCAATATTGAAAGAGCTACTGATCTACTTAGTTTAATACATACTGATGTGTGTGGGCCACTTCGACATGTGTCAAGGAAAGGTGCTAGCTAATTCTTAACATTTATGGATGATTATAGCCGTTATGGTTATGTTTATTTACTTGAGCATAAACATGAGGTATTTGAAACATTCAAAGTGTTTAAAGCAGAAGTAGAACTACAACTAGGAAAGAAGATTAAAACTGTTCGTTCTGATAGAGGTGGTTAATATTTAAGTCAAGAGTTTATAGATTATCTAAGTGAGAATGGAATTGTTCAGCATCTTACTTTTCCCTATACTCCACAACAAAATGGTGTATCCGAAAGGAGAATTCGTACATTATTAGATATGGTGCGATCTATGTTTAATCTTAAAACTTTATCTTTATCCTTTTGGGATTATGCTTTAGAGTCAGCTGTTTGCATTTTAAATATGGTTTCCACAAAGAAGGTCGATAAGACACCATATGAACTATGGCATGGCAAGAATCCATATTTGTCATATTTAAAGGTCAGGGGTTGCGAGGCGTATGTGAAACTTGACTCGGGAGACAAACTCCAACAACGATCTGTAAAATGTATCTTTGTAGGATACCCTAAGGAAACTATGGGTCCACCTGTAACACCCCCAAATTTACACAATTTAATACAGCGGAAGACTCGTTGGTGTTACGGGATATCACATTACTCACATCATAGACAACGCTTAAAAATCGCGTCGTTTAATAATAAAGCATTTCCATTCATAAATATCAAATTTTACATAGGTCCCAAGTCATAGTCATTTCATACAATTTTACAAAAGATTTGAATGGAAATTGTTCTTTAAGTGCGGGTGATGTTGGAGTTTTTACTACCCTTTAGGAAAAGAGCAATAAATAGGGCAAGTGTGCACGACGATTTAGGAAAACCGTGTGTAAATTACCCTAAGTGAGTTCGTTCTCGAGGAGGCAAGTGCGTTGTGTGTTGAATTGATTAATGATTTGTGATTATATGATTGAAAAAGGAAGAAAGAAATGAGATTAGAAGAGAAAGACGGTTACGAAAATGGATTAAACTAAGACGAAAAAGGCGATCACGCAAAACCGTAAATAGTGCCAAAATTAAAATTTTAACCTAAAAATTACTAAAAATCCATAATAATATTCTAAGAGTGTACAAAAAATCCAAACTTATTAAAACCTTTTAATTAATTAGATAATGACTTTTTAATGCTAATTAAAGCCCTAAAAATCACAATTAATTATTAAAAAGCCCTAAACAAGATCTTAAAGTTTGTAAACCTCAAAAATGTCCTAATTAAGCTAAAAAAGTATTTTTTTTTAAATTTTAAAACCAAATTAAACTATTTTTAAACACTTAAAAACTATTAAAATCAATTAAAACTTAAATTAATTCTAGAAAATAATTGAAAAGTCCTAAAAATATTTGGAAAGTGACAAAACTCCTAATTAAGTGTCCTTAACATAGAAAAAAATGTAAAAACTAAAAAAAAAATCAAACTTCAATTTTTAATAATAAAATAATATTAAAATATTCAAAAAATTTCAAAGTTCATAAAAAAATTCTAAAAAATTACCAAAAATCTAGAATAATGTAACTAAGACAAAAATGCAATCAAAATTTTCTGAAACCTATTTAATAATTTTATATTAAGTTTTAAAGTTAGCTAAAAACCCTAAAACCGAATAAAATCAAAAATTAGACTTTTTGAAAACTTAAATGGCTGTAAACCTCAAAAATATGATTAAAAACCTAAAAACTATTTTTTCAGATTTTTAAATTACCTTTTCCTATTTTTAAATTACTTTTCAAAATTTAAACTAAAAATAATCCTAGAAAATTAATTAAATAAGGGAAAAATAAACTTTGTGCACCAAAAAGTCCTTAAACTAAATAAAAACAAAGGAAAAATGATAACTTGTAAAAATCCTAAGTAAATAAGCTAGAATAAGCTTTTAAATAAGCTGCTGATTAAATAAGCTACAAAACAAACACCACTTAAATATAAATGGAAATGGAACTTGTGCATAGAAAAGCACTTGGATCACTGGTTAACACGTATAGTCCTCCAACGAGGGATCCCGTGTTCGAGTCCAGGCCAAGGAGCTTTTTGCAAAACTTTTTTTTTTACTTTAAAACTCAATACCAGGACTATTTTAGTCACAAAATCACAATAACCAATCAAAATGAACTAGAAACAAAGCCTACAAAACCAAAAACGTGCTCAGATATGGTTTGTGTTTCTGATGAACACAAAGTGATTCTTCACTTGTGCAGATAATCAAGAGGGCTTGATTTTTGGATACTTGGTGGTTTTTGATGGACAAAAGGGGCACCCCTATACTCAGTTGAGTATAGGGAGTCAGAATATGCACAAAAACAAGCAAGCTACTTCACAAACATCCACACAATAGCCACTTAAAGTTACTGATTAAGGTTTAAGCAGGTCTGATATGATGTTGCTGATGCAATGTGCACACAAGTGAAATTTAAAGGCTAATTACTTGCACAATACTCAACCATTTAGCATATAACCAGTATACAATCCTTAAACAACCTACACTCTAGCAATGTTCAAGATTTCATGGCAAAATTACACTAAATCAAGCAGAAAAATGACTTTACTGATTTATGCTATGTTTTCCAAATTTTTGACTTCCAAATTGCTTTTAAACCTACCAAACTGAAACTTAAGCACATACACTACCTAACAATTACCTAGTAAGTGTATAAAGTAGGTTTTAACACAAGATTGTCAACAATTATACCAACTAAAAACCTAATCCAAACACCCCTTAAACTTACTGAAAATCAATTTTTCAAACCAAATCTTAACAAAACTCAAGCAAACTGATTCCAATCAATCTAAATATGCACAATAACAAGTAAAAGACCTAATAAAGCTGATTAAACACACAAACAAGCAGTTTCACCAAAATTCATCTAAAATCACATAAATCTGAATATTTTTTGAAAACTGAAAAAGGGTCAAGTAAGCTACCTTGTTGGGCCTACATCCAGGCCCAACAGTGACTGAATAGTCACCTCCAATCAGGCAGGGGCCTGAGTAGAACTTTGCTGAGATGATTATGAAGAATTTCTTAACAAAAAAGGGATTAAAATGGCTCTTGTTTTGAACCTGCTAAGAGGGAAGGAACAAAGCTGTGTAAAAGCTCAAGGGCTTTCCCCTAGCTTATAGAGTAAGCTAGAAGAGAGCTTAAAGCTTGGGTTAGACTAAGATAATGTAAACAAAGGACCAAACAATCGCTGCCTAAGAATAGGTACCCACTATACCAGAACAAGCCATGGTATCATGGACATACCTAATCTCAAACACCACCAAACCAACACATTTCATCACCATATTATCATATTTGTATGAAAATTTAAGATTTGAGAAAACCTTGAAATGAAACAGAAACTTTGAAAACTTAATAAACTTGCTGAAAATTAAACCAAACTTGAACAATGATAACTTAAATCAAACTGAAAGTAAAACTGGAACTGGCTTTCTTCACATAACACTTCACCAACTTTTCATTCATAAAAAGGGGTTTTACAAGAGTGTGAACGGAAAGCAAGAACAGTTTAACCTAAGTCCTAAACGCCCTTTATATAGGGTCACAAGATGATTCTAGAGCTATTAACAAAATATTCAAAAGCTAAAACCCTAATGCTAGCTTTTCCAGAAATGCCCCTTGAATAATTTGAATTTTTGAAGGTCCATGTGATGATCTTGGCAGTTTGTGAAGATGCCAGTGATGTAGTAGTGATCCAAGGGTTCCCAACAATGCGTAGAAACAAAGAAAAGGTGTGGTTCGTTGATCCTATGGTTCAGTTTGTTTGCGAGTGAATAGTGGGGCAGGGGAGGGTGGTAAAAGCATGTGAGGTGATGGTGATGTGGATTTAAAGGTGGGTTTAGGATTAGTTACCCCTTAATTAATGATCTGGAAACATTTAGCCAAAAACCCTTTATTTTGATTAGTGTTCATCCTGGGATTAGCTAGGGTTTATGTGGGTGATTAGCAAGGTTTAATCCAGTTTGGGGGTTAAAGTATTTAAAAAATGTGTTTGCCACCAAAATTTAAACCTGGATTAGTTAAATAAATAAATGAGTGGGTGGATTCTGACGTGGGGGAAAGGGTGATTTTGATTGGTTGTGTTGGAGTAGTGGGACACGTGGAGGAATGTGAGTGGGGGAATGGAGTTTGGTTGTCTGGCAGGAATGGCCCCCAAAGGTTTCACTTCCCTTCACTTTGTTTTAAACAGCTTAAACTTCAAATCCCTTTGTAAATAAGTTTTGGCAGTTTGTCATTTTTGGCACAAGGGTTTTACAAACTTTGAATAAGGACTAAAAGTGTATTTGGCAATCCTCAAGGGCTTTCAGTGACATGTCTTCATACTTCAAGGTGTTGACTTGTTTGTTGACTTCTTGGAGGACCAATATTGGCAATTTAGTTTTGTTGAGGGACTAAATTTGCCAATTCTTCAAAGTTAAGGGTCCTTTTTGTAATTTTGACAAACTTTAGGGACCAAACTTGTAATTATGAAGATACAAGGGTATAAAGTGTCAATTCTTCCATATTGAAGGACCCTTCTTCATAATTCTTCAAATCTTCAAGGACTTTCTTTGGAAAATTCTTCATTAGGGCTTGGTTCATCGTGTGGCTTCGTTTCCCGTGTTCGTTTTTGACTGATTCTTGTGTTCTTTTGTCATTTTCTCAATATCCGTACCTAAAATACACAAGCAACAAACACAAGCATATATTTGGGTATTTTGATGATATTTAATGCATTTTAAGCCCTATTTGGACGATGAGACTATGTATAAAAGCAGTCTCATCACTCCCCCATACTAAACCATTGACGTGCCCTCACGCAATGCTAGAATAAAGTATCGTAGCATCTCCAAAATTCATTTTTATTCACTTTATTGAACGATAAACTAGCTACACTACTACTATTACTTCTACTTGTGTTTTAGACATAATGTATGATTTTCATCGCAAAATGGGACGTTTAGGTTCATAGAATAAGAATACGTGAATGCTTCGTTAGAAATAATTTCATCGTCCTCGATTTTCA
The DNA here is from genome assembly GCA_025667525.1 of Glebionis coronaria. NCBI lineage: Eukaryota > Viridiplantae > Streptophyta > Magnoliopsida > Asterales > Asteraceae > Glebionis > Glebionis coronaria. The sequence goes on from CM046882.1 coordinate 104,957,503, forward strand.
CCTTAATTCCATGCCAAGCGTGCAATGAGATCATTGTCATTATAAGTTAGTAATGCTAACACTACTCATATGCCCTAATCACGTACTTATCCTCCCATTATTCCTAAGTTGTATCTCTTATATTTTATGATGTCTTGAATGTTTCACGAGGATACATTGTTTGACTTATGCGATAATAGAGATTTAGGTCTAAAAATAGAGTCCTAACGGTGTAACTAAGACCATCAAATCAATAACCCCTCCTAATAGACAACGATGTTAAAAAATTAAGTTGACAAGAAGAATCAATAAACATGGTTTTATAACGGTTTTGAACATGAGACTTATTACCAAGACTTTTATACGCCCCCTAACGGAAGGGCCTTATTATCTTTGGTTTACCTCCATCTTTTATTCAACTTCGCCATGAAGCTTTTATTATGACTTCGGTCTTGCCTTGCCTTTTATTATCCGCCTCATCGGTAGTTTTATTAGCCAAAGATGTATATCCTCACGCTAAAGCGAATTTTGGATCTTTAAAGCTTCGAAGATTAAGGCTTGATTCACTTTCAATTTTGCATAGATTTTTCGGCCTTGTGGGGCTTCAAATTGTTTGCTAGATTTTGGTGAGCACTTGAAATCTTATTATTGGGTGAAGCTTTCGATTATTCGGGTGCCAATACTTCAAAACCGTGACGCTGGAGATACCTTAATGTCTTCCCAATTTAATTACACGGAAGCTACTAGAAAAGACTAGAAACCCAACAATCCTAACTAAACCGCTAAGTCAATATTTATTAAGCAAAAAATATTTACAAGCGAAGGGAGAATAATCAAACAACGAGAACACATGAGTTTTTGAAAGAATACGAGTACTCTACGTTTAGCATAGTAACTTATAATTAACTCTATCATTTCTCGTCCTCATTTAAGAGACTTAGCCTAATGTGTAGTTAAGGAATCAAAGCTAAGTGCTCAACACGCACGGTCGAGTCAAAAATTACTCTTATTCTCGCCATCGGAAAACCTACATTTGTGTCTTCAAACACTTATAAAACATGAGAAAAATTTAAAATTTGGCCATTTTTAGCCTTATTTTGCAACAAAAACGATAAACAAAAAGATAAACTTTGGAAAGCGTGAAGGTTTGGCAAGGCAAGTATCTATTCACCCCCCCATACTAAAGTTAAACATTGTCCTCAATGTTTCGAGTCTAGGGGTGCAAACACCCCCATACTAGAGACGTAGTCGAATTCCTAATCTAGCATGGAAAGGGTGTAACCAATAAATTTAAAGCCATTTATGAAGTGTGCTATAAACCTAAGGTTAGAACAATCAAGGATATATCATGGATATTGAGAAAGTCTTCAAAGCAAACGATCGAGTGCTCCCATAAAACGAACACGAGAGGCTCCAATCGTGAAGATAATGATCATCTAAAAACCACAATAAACAACCACGGAACAAAGGTTGGAAGGGCACAAATCCCCACACGTAAGCTACATTAGAAAGCGATAATATGTACATAGGATAAGCATGAGACTCCCCCACGAGGCACCTCGTTTTTGATTACCGAGTCATGAGCTCGACTCGATCCCCTCAATACTAATTATCATTAGGGAAGGTGATTTGGTCGAGGTAGTTCAAGGATGGAACTTCCCCGCCAAAGTAGTGCTTCAACCTATGTCCATTCACCTTGAAGTTAGGACCATCATCTTGAGCTAGCTCGATGGCCCCATAAGGAAACACTTGAGTCACGGTGAATGGACCGGACCAACGGGATTTCAATTTACCGGAAAAGATTTTCAATCTTGAATTAAAAAGCAAAACTTGATCCCCAATGTTAAAAACCCGGTTTTTAATTTTAGAATCATGCAACTTTTTAGTTTTCTCTTTATAAATCAATGAATTTTCATAAGCAATGTCCCTCAATTCATCTAATTCATTCAATTGCATTTTCCGGTGTTTTCCCGCGGTCTCCATATCATCATTACAATGCTTTAGGGCCCAATAAGCCTTGTGTTCTAACTCGATAGGCAAATGACAATTCTTTCCATACACAAGCTTATAGGGAGTGCACCCAATGGGTGTCTTATGAGCGGTCCTAAAGGCCCATAAAGCATCGTCCAACTTATCCGACCAAGTTTGTCGGTTTTCCCCAACGGATCTCTCCAAGATCCTCTTCAACGCTCGGTTTGAAACCTCGACTTGCCCACTCGTTTGTGGGTGATAAGCCGTAGAAAGACGATGTGTAACCCCATATTTCCTTAGAACCCTTTCGAATTGGTCGTTACAAAAATGGGTTCCACGATCGCTTATGATAGCACGAGGGGTTCCAAACCGAGAAAACAATTGCTTCAAAAACTTAACTACCACACGAGCATCATTGGTGGGCAAGGCCTTTGCCTCCACCCACTTAGAAAGGTAGTCAACCGCAACGAGAATTTACTTGTTACCACGAGATGATGGGAACGGCCCCATAAAGTCTATACCCCAAACGTCAAAGATCTCACACACTTGAATGATATTTTGTGGCATTTCATCTTTTTGTGAGGCTTTTCCTTGTCGTTGGCATGCATCACACGACTTCACAAGATCTTGTGCATCTCGGTAAATAGTAGGCCAAAAGAAGCCGGCATCAAACACCTTCTTAGCCGTGAGATTAGCACCGTGGTGACCGCCCGTGGGTCCCTCATGGCAGCTCTAAGGATGTTAGAAGCTTCGGTGCCAAATACACAACGTCAGATGATTTGATCCGCACAAGTTCGAAACAAGTAAGGGTCGTTCCAAAAGTAGAACTTGACGTCACGAAAGAATTTTTGTTTTTCTTGAGTCGTCATACCCTTAATGATGAAGTTACCTGCATGGTAATTTGCAAAATCCGCAAACCATGGGGTAGAAGAATCAAGCTTAGAATTCACTACACCAAGTGTCTCGAGCGGAAATGTTTCGGTGATTTCCTTGGGCTCGTAAACACTTTGGTGAGGATCTTCCAAACGAGAAAGATGATCGGCCGCTAGATTCTCGGCTCCTTTTTTGTCAACGATTTTGTGATCAAATTCTTGAAGGAGGAGAATCCAACGAAGTAATCTCGGCTTAGCATCTTGCTTTGCCATGAGATACTTAATAGCCGAATGGTCCGTATACACTATGCATTTCGTCAAGACGAGATAAGGTCGGAATTTCTCAAATGCATACACCACGGCAAGGAACTCCTTTTCCGTTGTAGTGTATTTAAGTTGAGCCTCGGTCATCGTCTTGCTAGCATAGTGAATAGGCAAGAAGTGCTTATCATGACGTTGCCCCAAAACGGCCTCAATAGCGTAATCACTAGCATCACACATGAGTTCAAAGGGGAGGTTCCAATTGGGAGCAACAAGAATGGGAGCTTCGGTAAGTTTCCTCTTAAGGATCTCAAAGGCTCGTACACAATCTTCGTCAAAGACAAAACGTGCCTCTTTTTCAAGAAGATGTGTAATGGGTCGAGAAATCTTCGAAAAATCCTTGATGAATCGACGATAAAAGCCCGCGTGGCCTAGGAAACTCCTAACTCCCTTAACGGTTTTGGGATGAGGTAATTTGGCGATGACGTCTACCTTAGCTTGATCTACCTCGATCCCCGCTTTCGAGACCTTGTGCCCTAAGACGATTCCACTTTTAACCATAAAATGACATTTTTCCCAATTGAGCACAAGGTTGGTTTCCTCACAACGTTTTAACATTCTCTCAAGGTTCGACAAACACGAAGTGAACGAATTACCAAACACGGAAAAGTCATCCATTAAGACTTCCATCGTCTTCTCGATCATATCATGAAATATAGCCATCATGCACCTTTGAAAGGTTCCCGGTGCATTGCAAAGTCCGAATGGCATTCTACGATAGGCAAATGTTCCATATGGACACGTAAACGTAGTTTTTTCTTGATCACGAGGATCGATGGGATTTGGAAGTAACCGGAAAAACCATCTAGAAAGAAATAGAAATCGTTTCCCGCAAGACGCTCCAACATTTGGTCCATGAAGGGCAAGGGAAAATGGTCTTTTCGAGTGGCTTCATTCAACTTTCGATAGTCAATGCACACTCTCCATCCGGTCATGAGTCTAGTGGGAATTAACTCGTTGGCATCGTTTGGCACAACGGTCATCCCTCCCTTTTTAGGGACACAATGAATAGGACTCACCCAAGGGCTATCGGAAATAGGGTAAATCATTCCCGCGTCAAGGAGTTTAAGGACCTCCTTTTTGATGACGTCGTGAATTTTGGGGTTCACCCTCCTTTGACTTTGGATTGTGGGCTTGAAATCCTCCTCCATTAAGATTTTGTGGGTACAAAACTTGGGATCGATTCCCTTAATGTCGGATAACTTCCACGCAATCGCCCCTTTGTGATCTTTTAGAACATCGACAAGTGCGGTTTTTTCACCATTCGAAAGATCCTTCGCAATAATAACCGGCAACTTGTCGTCCTCCTCCAAATAGATATATTCGAGGTGAGGAGGTAAATCTTTCAACTCGAGGATAGGTGGTTCCTCAAGTGAAGATTTGGGCTCGATACTCATAACCTCCTCGGGTGGAGGAAATGGGAAATCGTTAAGAAAATCCTTGATAATCGAGAAGTCCTCATCGTTGTCGAGGTCTTCGTCACAAGTACGTGGAACATTGCATTCTTCCAACGTAAAACCACCACCTTCGAGAGGAGTGAAGGTTGGTGTCGAATTATCAAGAATTGGATCTAACATAGTGGGATTGCCACTAGTTTCTTCATCACCAAACCCTAAAACTTCTTGTGAAAATTCCTCGCAAACCACGTCGATCATATCAACGAGGTTTATGGTAGCAACGGAATAAACATGAGAAAGTTGAGAATTTTGAGTTGCGTTTATAACAAGTTCCTCGTCGTTGAAACGTAAGGTGATCTTTCTAGCATGCACATCAACTAAAGCCATAGACGTATCTAAAAACGAACGACCTAAAATAAGAGGAACTTGAGGATCCGTGGGGATATCAACGACGATAAAGTCTACGGGATAGTAGAACTTCCCCACTTTCACAAAAACGTCTTCCGCCAAACCACATGCACGAATCGTGGAATGGTCGGCCAACTCAATAGACATTAGTGAAGGAGTAAGATTAGGAAGATTGAGCGACTTGAAGATTGCAAGTGGCATCAAGTTAATGCTAGCACCAAGATCGGCCAAGGCATAGCATTCTTCCATATCTTGAATTGCACAAGGGATCAAAAATTTACCGGGATCACCGACTTTTTGAGGTATGCGATTAAGATAAACCGACGAACAACTAGACAATTGGTGCAATTTATCCTTGTTGTTCAACATACTCTTAAAGTTAGCGGCAAATCGAGGCATCATGACCAAAGCATCGGCGAAACTCACATTAAGGTGCAACTCACGAAACATTTTCATAAAAAGCTCAAATTGGTAGTTGTTGCGCTCTTGTCGTTTCTCCTTCCTAAGTCTCGATGGGTAAGGCAAGGGTGGTGTGGGTTGGGGCATAGGCATAGCCTTTGGAATCTCGGGTTCCAATGTTGGTAAAGGGTCAACCGTAGGTGTGGCATGAGCGGTACTTTGTGGGCTTGAGATATGCTCCTTTTCGACCTCCACCGTTGGAGTAATTGGTTGAGGATTCGGTTATTTAAGTGCCTTACCACTTCGTGTGGTAATCACTTTCATCTCTCCCTTCGGGTTTGATACGGTGTTACTAGGGAGACCACTCGAAGTAGAGGCTTTGTTTCCCATGACGGCTTCTAAAATGGCATTAAGCTTAGCATCTTGACTATTAAACTTAAGATCTTGACTAGCGGCTTTTTGGTCAATTCTTTGTTCAAGCCTAGCATGACTTTGTTCAATCTTATTGTTTTGACCTCTAATTTGATTAGCAAAATCATTTTTCAACTCATTTCTCATGTTAAGATTTTCCTTCACAAAATTAGCCAACTCCTTGGTGTTTTTAGCCGTGTCCCTAGCTTGACTAGCCAATTGTTCTTGTATGTTTTCCAAAATCTAATCATTTGCCGTAGCGTAATTCAAAAAGTCCATTGGAAGTTCTTTAGTGTAAACATTTTGAAGACCTTGACTCGTGTTTTGAAAATTACGGTTTTGGTTTTGATTTTGCAATTGGCTACTACTTCCTTGATTCCCATAGTTGTTATTACCCTTGTAATTGTTCCTTTGATTGCTTTGGTAACCAACTTGATTGTTTCGATAATTGTTAGCATTTTGATTTGGTGGAAAACCCGGTGGAGTCAATTGATTAGTGCGAGGAACTTGACCGTTTTGGTTATAAGTTCCCGCGGCCGCGAAGGCACTCGAAGTGTTACCACCGTTGGTAATGCACTCGGAATAATCGTGAGCTCCACCACAATACATACAAGAAACCTCAACCGCTTTAGCCGTAGGGGGAATGGGTTGTTCACCAACTTTAAACTCAATTAACAATCCCTTAAGCTTATCAAAAATCTTGTTCTCCAAATTAGCCTCGATTTGGCAAGCATCAACGGTGTGTGACAATGAAGGCGAAGGCGAAGACGAAGTCTTACGAACACTCGACGTTCTACGAGGACTATAGACCTTAGACCTATTCTCAATGACTAACAATGCTTCCTCGACCGTCTTACACAAAAAATTACCACCCGCGGCGGCATTAAGATAATCACGCTCATGATCGTTCAAGCCATTGTAAAACGTGTCAATTTGATGCAAGTCGGAAAAACCATGATGAGGACATTCGTGCAACATTTCCTTAAACCTATTCCAAGCCGTCGAAAAACTCTCATTATACTCTTGTGAAAACTTTGAAATCTCGTTTTTCAAGTGCGTAGTCTTAGAGGGCGGAAAAAATTGGTTCACGAATTTTTAAACGAGATCCTTCCACGTCAATATAGAATTGGGTGGCTCTTTCTCTAACCAAATTTTTGCGGGCCCCGCTAAGGAATACGGAAAAAGCATCATCTTAATCGAGTCGTTTGAGACGTCCTTAAACTTGCAAGTGGCGGTGAGACGATTAAATTGGCGAATGTGGTTATGAGGGTTGTCCTTTTCGTCACCTCGAAACTTGTTGTTTTGAATCATGGACAACAAACCCGTCTTAACCTCAAAATTCTCCGCAAGGATAGCGGGAATCACAATCGCTTCTCCATAACCCTCGGTGGATGCTTGAAGCAACTCCATCATAGTTCGATTAGCCATGGGTGCTTCTTTCACTACAATGGGTTCGTCAATAGGAGACTCCTCACTAGAAGGAGTGATGGATTTGTTTCTTCGTTTACGAGCACGTCTTGCTTTGGAGCGAGTTTGCATAAACGTCACGTACAACGAGAAGGCGAGCAAAGAAGATTCTTTTTGGTATTTTTACTTTTTCAATTTTTTTGTGGTTTTTGATTGTTTTTACTTTTTTTGGATTTTTGGAATGTATTAAGTAGACCAAAATCTACAAATCTCCTCCTTAATCAAATCTCTCGATTAAAGAAGCCTCAAGGAATGAAAACGATCACGTGAAGTGAACGCCTTCGATGACTTTAGAACGATGGTGGAACACCAAATCGTTCAAGAGGGTTTAATCAAATGAAACCAAGAAAATATATATGATACTTAAGTAATACTTTGGGCGGCAAAACCCTCGATTAGCTCTCAATCTCAAAACACGCACAAGCAAGCGGAGGAAACGAGGCGGCGCGAAGCACTTAAGAGCCTTTTTCCTTTAGGTCGTGAAATACAACCGCCTTATACCCACCTTATAGTTTGTATTTCTCAAAATCCAGCTTCACGAAAGTATTTATCTATTTTTTCCTTTTTCTTTGGTTTGAGATTCGAATACAATGATTGGGTAATGACCTCCCAAGTCAAGGTTGTGATTTCTCACGTATTTGGAGTACTTGTAAATTTATTGTTCTACGTATACAATATAGTAATAGTATTCACAAAAAACGAAAAACCGATAATACGTATTAGTAGAGTGCTACAATTAGCTATTATGGCTATATATAAAAACAACAATTGTTCAACCAAAACACAACACGCCTCCCCGGCAGCGGCGCCAAAATGATGTTGGAGTTTTTACTACCCTTTAGGAAAAGAGCAATAAATAAGGCAAGTGTGCATGACGATTTAGGAAAACCGTGTGTAAATGACCCTAAGTGAGTTCGTTCTCGAGGAGGCAAGTGCGTTGTGTGTTGAATTGATTAATGATTTGTGATTATATGATTGAAAAAGGAATAAAGAAATGAGATTAGAAGAAAAAGACGGTTACGAAAACGGATTAAACTAAGACGAAAAAGGCGATCACGCAAAACCGTAAATAGTGCCAAAATTAAAATTTTAACCTAAAAATTCCTAAAAATTACTAAAAATCCATAATAATATTCTAAGAGTTTACAAAAAATCCAAACTTATTAAAACCTTTTAATTAATTAGATAATTACTTTTTAATGCTAATTAAAGCCCTAAAAATCACAATTAATTATTAAAAAGCCCTAAACAAGATCTTAAAGTTTGTAAACCTCAAAAATGTCCTAATTAAGCTAAAAAGTATTTTTTTAAAATTTTAAAACCAAATAAAACTCTTTTTAAACACTTAAAAACTATTAAAATCAATTAAAGCTTAAATTAATTCTAGAAAATAATTGAAAAGTCCTAAAAATATTTGGAAAGTGACAAAACTCCTAATTAAGTGTCCTTAACCTAGAAAAAATGTAAAAACTAAAAAAAATCAAACTTCAATTTTTAATAATAAAATAATATTAAAATATTCAAAAAATTTCAAAGTTCATAAAAAAATTCTAAAAAATTACCAAAAATCTAGAATAATGTAACTAAGACAAAAATGCATTCAAAATTTTCTGAAACCTATTTAATAATTTTATATTAAATTTTAAAGTTAGCTAAAAACCCTAAAATCCAATAAAATCAAAAACTAGACTTTTTGAAAACTTAAATGGCTGTAAACCTCAAAAATATGATTAAAAACCTAAAAACTATTTTTTCAGATTTTTAAATTACCTTTTCCTATTCTTAAATTACTTTTCAAAATTTAAACTAAAAATAATCCTAGAAAATTAATTAAATAAGAGAAAAATAAACTTTTTGCACCAAAAAGTCCTTAAACTAAATAAAAACAAAGGAAAAATGATAACTTGTAAAAATCCTAAGTAAATAAGCTAGAATAAGCTTTTAAATAAGCTGCTGATTAAATAAGCTACAAAACAAACACCACTTAAATATAAATGGAAATGGAACTTGTGCATAGAAAAGCACTTGGATCACTGGTTAACACGTATAGTCCTCCAACGAGGGGTCCCGTGTTCGAGTCCAGGCCAAGGAGCTTTTTGCAAAACTTTTTTTTTTTTTTACTTTAAAACTCAATACCATGACTATTTTAGTCACAAAATCACAATAACCAATCAAAATGAACTAGAATCAAAGCCTACAAAACCAAAAACGTGCTCAGATATGGTTTGTGTTTCTGATGAACATAAAGTGATTCTTCACTTGTGCAGATAATCAAGAGGGCTTGATTTTTGGATACTTGGTGGTTTTTGATGGACAAAAGGGGCACCCCTATACTCAGTTGAGTATAGGGAGTCAGAATATGCACAAAAACAAGCAAGCTACTTCACAAACATCCACACAATAGCCACTTAAAGTTACTGATTAAGGTTTAAGCAGGTCTGATATGATGTTGCTGATGCAATGTGCACACAAGTGAAATTTAAAGGCTAATTACTTGCACAATACTCAACCAATTAGCATATAACCAGTATACAATCCTTAAACAACCTATACTCTAGCAATGTTCAAGATTTCATGGCAAAATTACACTAAATCAAGCAGAAAAATGACTTTACTGATTTATGCTATGTTTTCCAAATTTTTGACTTCCAAATTGCTTTTAAACCTACCAAACTGAAACTTAAGCACATACACTACCTAACAATTACCTAGTAAGTGTATAAAGTAGGTTTTAACACAAGATTGTCAACAATTATACCAACTAAAAACCTAATCCAAACACCCCTTAAACTTACTGAAAATCAATTTTTCAAACCAAATCTTAACAAAACTCAAGCAAACTGATTCCAATCAATCTAAACATGCACAATAACAAGTAAAAGACCTAATAAAGATGATTAAACACACAAACAAGCAGTTTCACCAAAATTCATCTAAAATCACATAAATCTGAATATTTTTTGAAAACTGAAAAAGGGTCAAGTAAGCTACCTTGTTGGACCTACATCCAGGCCCAACAGTGACTGAATAGTCACCTCCAATCAGGCTGGGGCCTGAGTAGAACTTTGCTGAGATGATTATGAAGAATTTCTTAACAAAAAAGGGATTAAAATGGCTCTTGTTTTGAACCTGCTAAGAGGGAAGGAACAAAGCTGTGTAAAAGCTCAAGGGCTTTCCCCTAGCTTATAGAGTAAACTAGAAGAGAGCTTAAAGCTTGGGTTAGACTAAGATAATGTAAACAAAGGACTAAACAATGGCTGCCTAAGAATAGGTACCCACTATACCAGAACAAGCCATGGTATCATGGACATACCTAATCTCAAACACCACCAAACCAACACATTTCATCACCATATTATCAGATTTGTATGAAAATTTAAGATGTGAGAAAACCTTGAAATGAAACAGAAACTTTGAAAACTTAATAAACTTGCTAAAAATTAAACCAAACTTGAACAATGATAACTTAAATCAAACTGAAAGTAAAAATGGAACTGGCTTTCTTCACATAACACTTTACCAACTTTTCATTCATAAAAAGGGGTTTTACAAGAGTGTGAACAAGGAAAGCAAGAACAGTTTAACCTAAGTCCTAAACGCCCTTTATATAGGGTCACAAGATGATTCTAGAGCTATTAATAAAATATTCAAAAGCTAAAACCATAATGCTAGCTTTTCCAGAAATGCCCCTTGAATAATTTGAATTTTTGAAGGTCCATGTGATGATCTTGGCAGTTTGTGAAGATGCCAGTGATGTAGTAGTGATCCAAGGGTTCCCAACAATGCGTAGAAACAAAGCAAAGGTGTGGTTCGTTGATCCTCTGGCTCAGTTTGTTTGCGAGTGAATAGTGGGGCAGGGAAGGGTGGTAAAAGCATGTGAGGTGATGGTGATGGGGGTTTAAGGGTGGGTTTAGGATTAGTTACCCCTTAATTAATGATCTAGAAACATTTAGCCAAAAACCCTTTATTTTGATTAGTGTTCATCCTGGGATTAGCTAGGGTTTATGTGGGTGATTAGCAGGGTTTAATCTAGTTTGGGGGTTAAAGTATTTAAAACAACGTGTTTGCCACCAAAATTTAAACCTAGATTAGTTAAATAAATAAATGAGTGGGTGGATTCTAACGTGGGGGAAAGGGTGATTTTGATTGGTTGTGTTGGAGTAGTGGGACACGTGGAGGAATGTGAATGGGGGAATGGAGTTTGGTTGTCTGGCAGGAATGGCCCCCAAAGGTTTCACTTCCCTTCACTTTGTTTTAAACAGCTTAAACTTCAAATCCCTTTGTAAATAAGTTTTGGCAGTTTGTCATTTTTGGCACAAGGGTTTTACAAACTTTGAATAAGGACTAAAAGTGTAATTTTGGCAATCCTCAAGGGCTTTCAGTGACATGTCTTCATACTTCAAGGTGTTGACTTGTTTTTTGACTTCTTGGAGGACCAATATTGGCAATTTAGTTTTGTTGAGGGACTAAATTTGCCAATTCTTCAAAGTTAAGTGTCCTTTTTGTAATTTTGACAAACTTTAGGGACCAAACTTGTAATTATGAATATTCAAGGGTATAAAGTGTCAATTCTTCCATATTGAAGGACCCTTCTTCATAATTCTTCAAATCTTCAAGGACTTTCTTTGGAAAATTCTTCATTAGGGCTTGGTTCATCGTGCGGCTTCGTTTCCCGTGTTCGTTTTTGACTGATTCTTGTGTTCTTTTGTCATTTTCTCAATATCCGTACCTAAAATACACAAGCAACAAACACAAGCATATATTTGGGTATTTTGATGATATTTAATGCATTTTAAGCCCTATTTGGACGATGAGACTATGTATAAAAGCAGTCTCATCAGCGGGCCATGAATTCTTGTTGTCTTCCCGAGAATTACCTTCAAGTACCTGAGATAAAACATGTTAAAAGAAAAGGTCAGCGATAACGCCGAGTGAATTCATAGAGTTTGATAAATTCCATCAATATAACATCAATATAAAATTATTACCGAAAATCATTTCGTACAAATCTTTGTAATAGGCCATAAAATAGCCAAAGTCATTTTATACAAATCCTTATCAAAATCATAATATAGGCATTTGCCTTAAAAATCATTATACGAACCAATGTCGTAAAAATATCATATAATACGTTTTATAACGTCGTGTAAAGTTAATTAAAAGCCGTTATATGAATATGGTTATGTAAAACCAAATCACGAACATAAAATCAATAATAAGACCCCGTATGCTAGTCAGGCAATTCATTGTAATTCAGTGCGTATAGCAGTATTTCGTTATTTTTGGATTATTATAAGCCGCATGACATTGTTACCTTACTACAACAAACAACGGGTAGCTAGCCCGAAACTCAATTTGCCCATCTAAATTAGCGTGTCGTCACAATAATCACGCTTGTGTAAATCTTCTCATACATAAATTCGCTTACCAATCAATATGGCACGACGGGGATCAACCGTCAAGGCGCGAACTGGGGTGATCGTCCCCAAATAGTACTATTATATGCATAAGCGTCTACCAAATCCCGGTAATTCAGAATTCATGCTAATGGGACTTTTAGTGACATAACCTAACTTTAATAATCCATTACATTTCATCTATCGGGTCATTTAATCATTCATCGGGTCATACAATCATTCGGGTCCAAATCAATAAATAGACAACCGGGACAACTAGTGTCCTATTTTATAAAAACTAACATGTTATCTCCCTCGCGGGTTTATAAAACATTTCATAAAAACATTTAAAAGAGTGCGAGGCTATGAACTCACGTTGATGTGGGAAGGCGGGTTATCAGCAATTTAGACGTACGGTATGTGTTTCAATCACGGGAACCTAGACAAATAATACTCGTCTTAGACTTTTGTCCAATGACTTTATCAAAATAACAATTATGTATATATATGATGACTTTATACATATGATGATGATCAAGTGGGTTTATATATTCTTATTCATTATAGTGTTTATGTGTTAGAAATTTTTAAGACTAGTTACACTAGTTCAACTTGTTTACATTTTGAAGCCCAATGGGCCTATTACAAGCCTAATACTATTTATTAGCCCAATTATACTTTTATTATCAGTATTATACTTTATATGTTGGGCCCAAATGGGTTAAGCCCAATAAATAAGTTTATAAGTGTTTTACCAAATTAGTCGGGTTTATTGTCCATTAAGGCTACTTTGGCCCGTTAATGTCTATATGTTGTAAAGCTCGGGTTTTATCGGTTTTTACTTGTTATATATGTTTATATATCAATATGTGAGTTTATAAAAGTTTACATTAGACGGTTCCGACCGTGTAAGTTTTATTTGACAAAAACGTTAATCTTTCGGTTTTAGCCGAAAAGACGTAAAACTTAGGATATAGTTTTATAACTTGGAAAAACATTTATACTTGTAATTTATATAACATGTCCCATTTTAATATAAATATTTATATAAATCTTTTATTATAATTATTATCCACTAGTGGGTTTTATATATTTATATATTTTATATAAATTTGAGTGCTTATATTATATATTATTTATACAAAATGAGTACTAAAAATCTAGTTTACTAAAATTGTCATATCTAGAGTTCTAAATGGAGATAGAACCCCAAATGTTTATCACAGAAACTACATGATATGTGCCTCATTTTATTCCTTTATAGCTACTGATGAATCAACCTCTAAGTATTTTATATAATTCGTCCAAAACAGTGTACTCAGATTTGCACTCTAAACTTGTTTTGATCATATCTTACTCATTTTTATGATTCCATTGCATGGCCAACTCTCACATGTATAGAAGACTCATAGCTTACTGTATATTAATTTATTCAAGCCATTTTATCAGTTTATCATAAGATTCTTTACTGTTTTATACATCCATCATTTTAAGCATGATTTTAACCTTTTTACATATGGTTTTCTATCTTTTTAACCATGTTTATCAACACCAAATCTCCACACAATATTTTTAATCATCATTCATCATCATATACATATACAAAAGTAAAAGAAAATACAAGATTACATAATCAAAATAACAAGAAGGATAGGAAGAATGATCCTTATACCACCATTGTGATGAAAATGTGAGGTAGATGAACAAGGCTTGGATTTGGATGGCAAGACTTGTGATATACCAATATCAACATCAAGATCACCTATCTTCATGAATATCTTGTGGAAAATCAGCCTTTGACTCCTTTGAAAACTTCTTTCTAGATGTTAAAATCACCACCAATCTATAGAGCTTTAAAAGGGCTTCATCATATGTGTGAATAACACATGATTTCATGGTTAAAATTGATCAAATGAGGGTGTTTATTGATGAATATGGGACGAATTTTGGGGAGGAAAGAGAGAAAGTTGTGGTGGTTTGCATGGATGGAAATGGAGAAATGGTTTGGAAGTGAGTGGTTTTGAGTTGGTTGCTAGTTTACAAAGTGGCTAGGACAAGTGTCCTAGCTTACTTTGTAAGCTTGACACACCTCAAGTGTGTTGGCTAAGCTTTAGCCATCTCATGGTGGGGTGAGGCAAGTGTAAACTTGTCTCATCCCACTAATTTACGGGTACTTCTCGATTCTAGTTTCCTCGATTTACGTGCCCTCGGGTCGTTTTATGAAAAACGTTTTTATAAATTATGAATCAACGGCACAAAACGAATCTAATAAAAATTGTCTCATCAAAAACAGAGTTCAAAAACGTAAATACGTAATCCTAAGGTTTCTGGTTTAGTCGTAAAGGACGTTAAATTATAATCGTAAATCCTAATCTCTTCTCGTAAATTTGTGAGTTTATGAACCAACACAAATTTAAAATTCCAAAATAATATTCACGGATAAATTTATTTCCTGAAATGTCGGACTGTCACCAAAACGGTGTATGTAAACGTAAGCACGTAACGTTGAATCCTCCGGTTTAGACGTAGTTGATGCTACTTCAAGACGTAAATCCAAATTTCTTCCCAAAAATAAGTGAGTTCATAATATAACATTAAAATAATGTTTTTAAATAATATTTGAGAATAAAATATCAACCATAAATTGACGGATTGTCACAGCATATACCCCTAAACAGGATCTTTGTCCTCAAAGATCATCTTACCTTACTACTCGCTTCTTATAGAGTTAAAGCCATGTGGGTATTTCCTCTACATTCGGTCTTTTCTCACAAGTGTAATTCATTACAATACGCGAGTTTCATCAAACATAAGTACGGGAATAAGATCAGGCTTATTGTTGACTTACTTTCTCTATCCATGATGTTCACGGGTTTTTGATGAATGCAACTTTTCGCCGATCTAAACTTCATTAAGGAATAGTCAGACTTTCACTTGATAGGCATTTTATCAAGTTTGATATACGAAACATAATTCACGCAGCTCTTGAAGTCCTAGGGTAGTGTTGATCCCAAACTTAGATCGATTAAGCTTTGTGTATACGAGATTAGATCAAGTAATACACGTAGAGAAACCTTTGCTTATGAATAAAGTAACTAAGTGTTATGCGGAATTAACACTTAATCTAGAACACAAAGATGTTAAACAAACTTTCACTTGTATTAGAATAATCGAACTTGATTACAATGAAAGAGGTTTAACAGTCGAATACTTGTGAAAACTTATTATAACTGATGATTAACATTAACCTAAAAGATCTTCTTTTATAGATTAAGAAGTCTTGTACAAGAAGCTACGAATCAACTATTCTAGGTAAAGATAATAATGGAAAATACAATGTCGAGTTTATCTTTACCATATACAAATAAAGAAACAAATAAACAAAAGATTCGTATAAGATAACTTCCATCAGTGCTTGTCTTCCAGGCTATCAGCGTTGACTTTCCTCACTGTCAACGCTTGGCTGTCAGCGTCCAATGTCATCTTATCAGCGCTTGAACTCTTCTTATCAGTGTCTAGTGAACTGACCCATAATTTATTCCCAACAATCCTCCCCTAAACTTGATATCCACTCTAATGATCAAGTTTCTGAATAAATACTAAAGGCTAGGAGGAATCTTACAAAAACTTCCTATGTTGGTGATAAACATATCTAATTAAGTCCTTGGCCACGTTACTAGTATAATCAATCTCCAAGGGTGTCTCCTTCATCTTCTCCAATATTTCTTTGGACAAGAAATAGTCAGCATCCACAAGTAGATACTCTGAAAACTTTGTAGAGCTCAAATGAAACACACCACAAGTAGAATAAAGCCTCCAATGAAGACAACTGAGGTCATCTTCAAGATCCTTCCATACAGCAGGATCTGCTTCCCTTGGACCACACAAAGTCAAAAATGTGTGCCATAGTCTTATTCCATTTGCTGAAGTAGGTGCTTCAGCCTTATACTTGGCCTCTATCAATCTCCATAGATGCACCAAGTCTTCTCTGTCTATGCTTGAAAAGATAGAAATAATCGAAGTGAAAGTGTGTACCTCCTTCCTAAATCTGCCAATCTTCCAAAATCCACACTCATCTTCATCAAAACTTATGATTGGATTTCTGGCATCTAGAGATACTACATTAACCAAATCTGAAGCTTCCAATGGAGAAAGCTTGAGATGCTTCCTTATGACAGTTTCACTTGGATCATACACATCCATATCTTTGGGAAATTGGAGAGGATCTCCTTTCTTCACTGGTCTTTGAGCAATCCTCATCTCCTTTTCAATCTGCATTTCCTCAGCAAGCTCCTGTTTCCTTTCTTCTGAAAGAAACTGTAAGACATTATTTTCTTGCACATGCCTCCAAATAGGATGTGCCCTGTACTATAGCTCCTCAAAAGATAAAGCCAGCAACTTCTTGTATGTCCATCCAGGTTGATGGCATCTAAGCAACTTGTAATACAATTGCCTGCTATCTCTTCTAAGCCAAGTTTTGACCTCTTGTGCATTATACTTCAAAATCACCTTTATATCATCTTGTACCCTGAGAAGAATTTCCAACCCCCAAATTTGATCTGACAAACTCATCCCTGGGTTGTCTATTACCTTATCTTCCCAAGCATGGTACATTCTGGTGATTTCTGGAAGGTCAAAATCAACCTGCTTCTTCAAATCACTCAATCTTTCTTTTGCCAACTCATCTCCATATTCAAGTCTTTCTGGATCTTCAATGATTTGTATACTTGAATCTGAGCTGCCTTTGTCACTTTCCTCATCACTTTCATCCTCAATCTTAGTGGCTACAAATGGTGATGTACCACTCCTCTTCAAATCTTCTTCCAAAAGTTGTGCAGCCAACTGTTTATCAAATGCAATTTGTGCTGCATCTTTCTTTGGAACATCTTCTTCAACCATAAGCCCCTTACCCTTGTCTTTTGGATCAATAATTGGTAAGGTAGAAGAAGAAACCTGTGTGGACACATCTTTGATGATTGCTGATGACTGGAATACATCAACACCACCTGCAACTTTGTCAGCGTTCAAGTTACCTTTATCAGCGCCCCGATTACCTTTGTCAGCGCTGGATGTGTCAGCGTTCAAACCTGTATCAGCGCCCACTTTGCTTGCAACAGCGTCCTGTGTAATATGTTGCATTGTTGCTGTGAAAGATCCTTCCAAGTTTAATGGAGTTACCTTGGACGTATCAATGACAGGATGCTTCTTCAGGCTTGTAAGAGCTTCAGCAATATATAAGGATCCACCATCATGTGAACTCCTTTCACTTGCAGTACGTATAAGCTCATCCACTTCATCCTCCCCTTTGGAAGATTCCTCCATCCTACTCCTGCTACTAGGATTCTCCAAAACAGTTACCCGCTCCCTCAATGCTTGGAGTTCACGGCCCTGATTATTGACAATTTGTACAAGGCTGACATTTTGCTTTTGCAAGCTAATGACAGCAGCCGTCAATTCATTCAATGTCATAGGTTCCAATCTGCCCTCAGCTAGAATGGGGATTTGACCTCCCAAAATAGAATCATAGGGCATGGATGAGGTCTTATCAATGTTGGACCTGTCTTGGCCAGCTTCTAAGCCTGTACCAATAGGTCCAGCCTCACCCATGTCACCAGCCACACTTGTGGAGGTGGTTCTCTCTGCTACATGGCTAGGACCACTAGAGGAGAACACTCCAGTAGTCCTTTGGCGTTTATTTAACCTAGATTGTAATGGGGTGGAAGATGAGGTAGATTGTGTGGGTGTTGGTTGGTTAAGAGGTGTTTGGGATTGTTCAGGGATGTGATCAGCGTTGAGATTGGCTGTGTCAGCGCCAACATATTGAGTGTCAGCGTTGACATTGGCTTGGTCAACGTCCATGTGTTCAGGTGAAGGTAATGGTTCAAGGACAGGCTCAAGTTGAGGTTCAGGGTCTGGTTGTGGTTGGGCAGCCTGAATTACTTCAAGCATGGCTTGGGTGAGAGGTAGAGGTCTGTTTGTGGAGATCATTTTGTCAAAAATGGTTTTCTTTTGCTTAGGGATCTCATAAAAATGGTCATGATCCCTAAGACAATATTCTTGTAAATCAAACACCATTTGCAAAAATCTTGGGTAAGCCAAAGTCATTTTACTTTCCTTATTTTTACACATCCCTTCAAAAATCATTTTTGAAAAATTATACCTAAGCCCACGTGACATAAAAACCAAAGCACTTGCAATGGACCTGTTTATTTCATTAAAAGCAGTACATTTTGGACTTAAGCATTGAAGAAGGACATGTATCAAATATTTCCAATCTGAGGGAAATTCCTGCTTATGATATTTATTTAAAGTGACATCAGCAGGAATAGGATAACCCAATTCCCTAAGACCTTGTTCTATTGTTGCAATGGCAAGGGTAGTCACACCATCAGCGTCATTAAGACGCAAAGCTTGGCGAACCAAAGCTTCAGTGACCACCCATGTTCTACCATGAACAGTAGATGTTAATGTAGTCACTCTATTAGCTGTTGTGGAACTTACATTATTCCAAAACTGTCTAATGTGTGCGACAGGGACTAGTGGTTCATGAGAAAGTGCATACCTTATGGAGGATGCATTTAAAAATGCCACCATTTGTGAATACTGAGGGAACAAATCATTATCAGCGTCCAAGTAAGCTACCATATTATGTTGGCTCTTGAACTCCAATGTCAGATTGTTTGAGTTGAACTTTGGTGCCATGTTGAAAGCTGTTTAGGTTATGTGATATGGGAAAAATCTAGGAGAAAGATGTTAGACAAGAAAATATGAATACCCAGAATGAAAAGTTAGCCAAATTTATAGGAGAGATGCATGATTATGATTGGTAAAAAATGAGGCAGTTATATTCAAAGAGTAATGATGAAAATATTGAATAAAATATAACTTATCTCATGCATTAATTAAAAGTAACAACTCCCCAAAAATTACGGCCAAAGATTAGTCAAAAATAACAACTGGGTAGGGCCCACTAGGTGTCAACGGTCAAAAATAACTCATCAACGCCCAACGGCTATATTTTCTTGTCAGCGTTTGCCTAAAGCCTTGTCAGCGTCACGATTGGTCTTAACAGCGTTTGGAGAAAAACTTGTCAGCGTCTAAAAATAAAAATATTTAAAAAGAAAAAGACCTTAACAAAGTAATTTATCCTAAGGGAAATATCTTGCAAGTTGATAATAATTACTGGGTGGCAAGCACTGTCCACTTATGCACACTTGCTTAAGCAAGATAGACACAAATGTCCTCAAGTGTCCCTTGCTAACCAAAATACTTACCAACAAAGTTATTTCATAAAATCCTTTGTAACTCCCAGGTAAACCCATAAAAGATATTCCCAAGTCTCCGATACCAGACCACAACCAATTCTAGGCCAAAAATGTCTTGGCAGCATGCATAGTTTTTCAACTTTGCATGCTACAGTGCCTCATGGTTTAGTAAAACTAACCCATACTCACCTGTGGACACAATCTAGAATTGTGATAAGAGTATTATAAGAATACCCAAGAGTCCTAAATGTTCCTTAAACCTCCGCTTAAACTATGATACATGAGTTTCTCAAAATATATATGAACATTAAAAATTTATGTCAAGATAGGAATATAAATATTCCAACCATCATCCATAAACAAAAACATGTCCAAATAGCTCTTCAAAGATCCATAAGCAACTCTGTATCCAATGGCATAAAGCTAACACCACCTACACATTTAGATTGAAAACCACAAAACTAACATTGTTGCTGACAGCGCCCCGACAACACTTATCAGCGTTGAAGGAACTCTTGTCAGCGTTAGACAATAATATCTCTAACAATGGCAAAATAACACTTGTCAGCGTTAAATTTACCTTTGTCAGTGTTAGAAAAATAAAGTGGAAAAATCTAAATCATCACAAAGACCAATAACAATGCATTATCCTGTACATACTTTTACAAAAAGGTTCCAAAACACATATTAAGTGAGATTAACCATTCCAATATTTGTTACCAAATATTGAAATCTTCCAGTATCAAAAGGTTTAGTTAATAAATCAGCCACATTATCTTCTGTGTCTACCCTATCTGGTTGTATTAAACCTTTCTCAAAGCAATCTCTTATAAAATGATGCCTAATTTCTATGTGTTTGGTTTTAGAATGATGTACAGGATTTTTAATAATGCATAAAGTACTGTTATTGTCTACAAAAATCTTGGTATGCATGAAATTATACCCATAATCCAACAGCTGGTTCTGAATCCATAAGACTTGTCCACAACAAGCAGCTGCAGCCACATATTCTGCTTCAGTTGTAGAGTTTGCCACCACTGTTTGTTTCTTGCATTGCCAAGATATCAATCTACTCCCAAGAAATTGACATCCACCAGTTGTGGATTTTCTATCAAACTTGTCACCACCATAGTCACTGTCTGAATATGCAATAAGCACCAATGGAGAATCTTTTGGGTACCATAAGCCAAGATCTGGATAACATCTTAGGTACCTAAAGATTCTTTTCACAGCAAAAAGGTGACATTCTTTGGGATTCACTTGATGTCGTGCACAAGCACACACAGCAAACATGATGTCAGGTCTTGAGGCTGTAAGATACATCAATGAGCCAATCATTGATCTATAGTGCCTAACATCCACATCTTTTCCAGCTCCAATTTTTCCCCAAGGGTGTTCCCTATCCATAGGAGTGGAAGCACTCTTTTCATGTGGAGAAAAACCAAATTTCTTCAATATTTCAGCTACATATTTGTCTTGGGAGATGAAGATACCATCTTCTTTCTGCTGAACTTGTAATCCTAGAAAGAAGTTCATCTCACCCATTGCACTCATCTTGAATTTATTTGTCATAAGCTTGGAAAAGTCTTCACTCATCTTTGGATTTGTAGATCCAAAAATGATATCATCAACATAGACTTGAACAAGTAAGACATCCTTACCTTTCTTCTTTATAAACAATGTCTGATCTATGGTGCCCCTTTTAAAACCATTTTCCACCAAGTAGGTGGAAAATGTACCATACCATGCTCTTGGGGCCTGATGAAGTCCATACATAGCTTTCTTCACTCTATAAACCTTGTCTGGATTCTCAGGATCTTCAAAACCAGGAGGTTGCATGACATATACCTCCTCAACAATTGTTCCATAGAGGAAAGCACTCTTCACATCCATTTGATAAACAGTGAAGTTCATACAAGAGGCATAAGCTAGGAAAATTCTTATAGCTTCAATTCTTGCAACAGGAGCAAAGACCTCTTCATAATCTATCCCTTCCTCTTGTGTATATCCTTGAGCTACCAAACGTGCCTTGTTTCTGACCACAATACCCCTTTCATCTTTCTTGTTCCTTAGAACCCATCTTGTCCCAATTGGTCTCACATATCTAGGACAATTAACCAGCTCCCAAACATCCTGTATAGCAAATTGGTGAAGCTCATCCTGCATTGCTTCCACCCAACTAGGTTCTTTGAGAGCATCAAAAATCTTCTTGGGTTCCTGTTGTGACAGAAAACAGGCAAACAAACATGCTTGTACAAGAGGGGTATCAACCTTCTTGTGGATATTAGCAATGAAGCTATCATGAGTCTGGTGAGATCTTCTAGTTTGAACAGGAGTCATGATATTCCCAATGATCTGAGAGGGAGGATGATTCTTCAAAGTAGATCTAGGAATTCCATTTTCAAGAATTCTGTTGTCTTCAATATCATCCTCCATGTTGCTAATATCTTCTTCAGACTCTCTTCCATCTTGAACCTCTTCATTTATTCTTGAAGGTTCACCTTGTTCAAAATTGGAAGATACGAAATGCTCATGAGTGTTGTCAACGTGGAATTTTGCTTGTCAGCGCTGGAATTACTTTTGTCAGCGCCAGAATCATTGTTGTCAACGTTTGAGCCATCAGCGTCTGAATTGGTCTTGTCAGCGCTAGAATTGTGCTTGTCAGCGCCTGAATGACCATGCATGTTATCAACTGATGGTATTGAAGAACCACCTTTATCCTTTCCAGCAGCAGCAGCAGCAGCAGCATAATACTCATCTGTCCATATAGGAAATGTAACATATTCTTGTGTGGGAGATGACTCAACTGCTTGTGGTCCATCCTTCTTAGCAACCTGTGTACCTGAAACATTACCAATTCTCTTTTCCAAAACACTTGAAGTTACCTTCACAATGTCTGGATTAGTAACAGGCATATAATTTAAAGCTCTAGATAAAGGTTCCAAGTCAAACAACCAATTTGGACCACTTTCAGGATCACTAGGTTTACTCTCTAAGAACCTAACATGTACTTTTTCAAGTATACGTTTTTCCTTTTTAATGTAAACCCTATATCCTTTGCTCTGCACTGAATAACCCATGAAATAGCCTTCATCACCTTTTGCATCAAATTTACCTAGGTCATCACTAGTTTCTAAAACAACTACATGACAACCAAAAGGCTTGAGAAAACCAATATTTGGCTTCCTTCCCCAAAGTAACTCATAAGGTGTCTTATTGTGTATTTTGTTGACCAATGCCCTATTTTGAACATAACAAGCTATGTTAACAGCTTCAGCCCAAAAGGCTATAGGAAAGTGGGCATCAGCCAACATGGTTCTGGCTGCTTCAATTAGGGTTCTATTCTTTCTTTCAGCAACCCCATTTTGCTGTGGGGTTCTAGCTATGCTAAACTGCCTAGTAATCCCTTTCTTGGCACCAAAATCCTCTAGTAACTGATTTCTAAACTCACCCCCATTGTCACTTCTAAGAATTTTGACCTCATTACCACTCTTCTTTTCAATCTGGGTAATGAAATCAATCAAAATTTGGGCAGTTTCACTTTTCTTAACTAAAAAGAAAGTCCATGTAAACCTAGAGAAGTCATCAGTGATGACAAAGCAGTATGATTTACCCTTCAAGCTTTCTATATTAGTTGGACCAAAGAGGTCCATATGCAATAAGTGAAGTGGTTTAGAACTAGAGTGCACCAGTTTAGATTTGAATGAGACCTTGTGCTGCTTGCCCTTAAGACATGCAACATAAGAGTGGTCATTGTGGAAAGCCTTTTCAGGCAAACCATCAACTAAACCAAGTCTCACAAGTCTATTGATATTTTTAAAGTTTATGTGCCCTAATCTCCTGTGCCAAAGATTACTTTCATCTACTGAAGCTTTAGCATAAAAACATGACATCATTTTATTATTCATCTTAATTCCATTAAGATTCACATTATATATGTCTTTATGCCTTGGTGTTCTAAATTCTATGTATTTCTCCTCAGGGAGCTTGTAATCTTTGCTTAACACCAAGCATTCAGTATCAGTAAAAAGAACTTTATTCTTGTTATCACACACCTGTGATACACTAAAAAGATTATAGTCGAGTTCTTTTACCAGAAATACGTTTTCAAAACATAAGTTGTTGGTGAGAAGAGTTCCTTTGCCTGTGATAGTTCCATATCCGCCCCCAAAGAGAACCTTATCACCATCTTCAATGGGAGTGAAGTTACTCAAGTAATCTTCTTTCCCAGTCATGTGCCTAGAGCATCCACTGTCCCAATATCCATAGTCATTAACCTGTTTTTGAATGCCCTGCACATAAGAAAACAAATTAGTTTTCTTTGGGAACCCAAGCCTTGGAAGACTTGGATTCATCTGGTTGTTCAACAAGAACAGACTTGGTTCTCATAACAACCCCATTTTCATCCCTTTTTGGATGAAATGCCCAGTTAACCCCAATTGGTCTTGACATGACCTTTGAAATATAATGAAACCTGTTGCATGTCATAGAAAGACTAGTAGAATTAGGGTTTTGGTCTTGTTTTGGTCTCCATGTTAAGCTAGTAGAAGCTTTAGACCCCTTTCCCTGTGGTTGCAAATACCTAGGTTTGGCAGTGTGTCTGTCAACGCTGAAATTGTTCTTGTCAGCGCCCCGATTGCTTTTATCAGCGTTGAACCTAGGGTTTGCTACAGGAACCCATTGCCTATTGGACCAAGTGTTTGTCTTTTGGAAAGGTCTTAGGGCATGTGTGTTAGACCCTCTAGAAAAGAATGGGGCTGGTCTAACAACTTGTGAACTTTTGTTCACAAAGGTTTTGTGTCTGACAGTATTTGACCTATGTTGACTTTTGTCAGCGCTGAAATGGTTCTTGTCAGCGTTGACATTTGAAGCGTTGACACATTTGTATGCCAAATGTGAAAAGCTACCACAAGTGTAACAGGCTTTTCTAGACATAGTCTTAGGTCTAGAAGCAAAGAAGCCTGTTCCATGGTTACTAACTTGGCTTTTTGGTGACCTAGTATTCCTATACATCTCTGCATACTTAACACTAGGTTTTCTAACAGTGTGTGAGCCAAGGTCAACAGCTTTGCCAGTGGTTGGGTGTGTGATTTTAATAGGTGTAGGATCATGGCTCGTGATTGGTGTGGGCTCATTTGGACTTTCACACAACAAACCTCCCTTAACAAACAAAGTGTGGTTAGCTTTCTTCCACTCATCTAGGTCAGTCAGTTTTTGTTTATACTCTTCAACTGGGGAAGTCACTCTAGGTGGAGGAATGAATTCCTTCTCTTGGAGTTCTGGCAAGCCAGTCCAAGATAAGTCCTTTGATTGGACACCATAGAAATCCCCAGCTGGTGGTGGAACACCAGTATAATCTTTCATCCCAATCCCACTCATGTCCTTAGAGTCTCTTTGTTTACTAACACACTCTCCTAGGGTTTGTGTGGCCTTATCAAATCTCTGGATTTTAAGACTCATATTATCTTTATTTTTGTTAGCCTCATCTAACTTAGCTATCAAATCAAGATTAACCCTGTTTGTGATATCTTGAATATCTTTACTTTGATGTAACTCATGTTTTAAGATATTTATTTTATCCTTTAAATCAAACTCCATTTTCTTATACTCAGCTACTGTCCTTTCTGTTTGGGTGAGAGCAATTTGATAATTAGATACTTTGCATCTTTCAAAACTTGCCTCATCTAATAATTTTACTATCTCCTTATTTAGTTTTTCAGTATTTAAACGACAACCCTTAGAACATAAAGCATCATCATATACCTCATTATCTGATGAAGAGGAGGAGTGTGCCATGAGAGCATATTCAACATGCTCTTCTTTAACTTCAGCAACCAATGCTTTGTCCTCTTCCTCATCCTTAGCCAAAAAGTTCCAGCTCCAGTCCCATCCTCCAACACCATCAATTTGTTGAACAGCTACCATGGCCTTGGAATCTTGGCTCTTAACCATTTGGCTTGAAGGCTTACCAACATCAGATCTTCTTGGAGATCTACATTCCCTCATAAAGTGCCCCATACGATGACAATTGTAGCACTCAACTTTGGATTTGTCAAATCCAGCAACATCCTTAGCATCAAAGGTCATCTTCTTCTTGAACCTTCTATTAAACCTGTTTGCTCTTAAACTTACAAGAGCCATAGTCCACTTGATGTCCATCTCTTCCAATTGCTCATCACTTATTTGCTCAAGATCCTCATATGTAATCCTTGAATCACTGGGCAAAGAAGCAATGAATGCACACACAGTATCTAGATCTAAACCAGCAGGTTTAATTCCATCAGTGCCAAAACTGTAAGTGTCAGTGCTTGAGTGTGAGGCTTTGACAGGATGTAATCCAGCGCTGACAGGATGTGTTCCAACGCTGATAGGATGTGATCCAACGTTGACACATGCAGATCCAGTGACTGGATGTCCATAGGAGTTCATGGAATCAAATTGACCTTCACTTTGTGAGAAGAAGGCCATGTTGCTATTGGAAGGTTTATTATCACTCTCCAAAAGCCATTCATTCTCCAACAGTCTTAGTTTGTTGAAGATGTCATCAAACCTAGAGGTTTTGTGTGTGTTATTGACAAGAATGGATCTTGCCTCAATCTTCCATACCTCACCAAGGCTTTTGAGAAAAGTAGCATTCAAGTCAGGGTCATCAATCTGTGTTCCCATGAAGGAAAGTTGACTTGTAATGTCAAGCAGTCTACTTCTCACACTGCTGAGATTCTCATTGGGTTGAGCCTTAAAGACAACATACTCATGCATGAGTTGCTTCTTCTTTTCTTCTTTAGTGTCAGCATTGCCACCATGTGCTACTTCAAGAGCTTCCCAAAGCTCTTTTGCAGACTCAAAGCGTTTGTACTTGTGCTGATTCTCATGACCCAAGGCGTGTTTCATGATGTTCAAAATTTTCATGTCCACCCTTTTCTTGGCTATATCTTCAGCAGATACAGCTCTTCCATCTTCAGGCCTTTCCTTCTTATCAGCTTCAGGACAATTAGGAACAACTACCCTTGCGGCAATAGCATTAGCAATCTTTTGAGCTTTGTTGAATGTGTTCCCATATTCAACAATCTCCCAAAGAGTGTAGTCATGGATGGCTACATATTGCTCAAAATTGGACTTCCAAAGCTCGAAGTTCCTGGCATCAAACATGGGAATTTTGATACTAGGGTTTGTGGTGTTGCTTTGTAGCAAAACAGGAGCAGGAGGTTGTTCTGAGCCAGACATGATGTTTTTGGGGTTTTGAGAAATTTAGGGTTTCGTTGTTTTAGGGTTTTTGGTGTTTTAGGGTTCTTGCGTTACTTAATGATCAAAAGTTTCTCAACAAGCTCTGATACCACTTGTTGATCCCAAACTTAGATCGATTAAGCTTTGTGTATACGAGATTAGATCAAGTAATACACGTAGAGAAACCTTTGCTTATGAATAAAGTAACTAAGTGTTATGCCGAATTAACACTTAATCTAGAACACAAAGATGTTAAACAAACTTTCACTTGTATTAGAATAATCGAACTTGATTACAATGAAAGAGGTTTAACAGTCGAATACTTGTGAAAACTTATTATAACTGATGATTAACATTAACCTAAAAGATATTCTTTTATAGATTAAGAAGTCTTGTACAAGAAGCTACGAATCAACTATTCTAGGTAAAGATAATAATGGAAAATACAATGTCGAGTTTATCTTTACCATATACAAATAAAGAAACAAATAAACAAAAGATTCGTATAAGATAACTTCCATCAGTGCTTGTCTTCCAGGCTATCAGCGTTGACTTTCCTCACTGTCAACGCTTGGCTGTCAGCGTCCAATGTCATCTTATCAGCGCTTGAACTCTTCTTATCAGTGTCTAGTGAACTGACCCATAATTTATTCCCAACAGGTAGATCCAGCTTATATGCCTTTCAAACCAATCTTTTTCATCATCTCAATGGTCCCATAAAACGGGGACTTATATCCCATGATCTTTTAGATCATCAATTCATTTTTCCATGGTTAAAATTTTTGGCATAACTTTGCTACCCATCTGGCACTTCAAGATCTACATTTCATATTCACATAACCTCCTGCCCACTACCGGCAGTCAATAATCAGATCCTAATTTCAACAATCATTTCAGGTCTCGCGGGTCGAGTATTTTGTAAGGTTAGGTTCGCCATCATAGGAAACCTTAAACCTAAAAGACATGTCCAACTCAGAATGGGTGTATGTCGGGTGTCTTAATCTCAACTCCTGCTTACAGATTCTCTAATATTTAAATCCTAACAAGGTTCGATCTCGATCCTAATACGATAATTATCAATGATAATCTCTCCAAAGGAAAGCGATTATACG
Organism: Glebionis coronaria; assembly: GCA_025667525.1. Classification (NCBI taxonomy): domain Eukaryota; kingdom Viridiplantae; phylum Streptophyta; class Magnoliopsida; order Asterales; family Asteraceae; genus Glebionis; species Glebionis coronaria. The sequence continues at coordinate 104,985,725 of CM046882.1, forward strand.
GTTTATTGCCAAAGGTCAATCATTCAAGCATAAAACAAGACTTATAGTGTTTTGTATCATTACTTTACCTCGTCCCTTCGATTTAGGGTGGTAAACAGTACTCTCATCAAGATTCGTTCTCAATGACTTCTGAGCAAATCTCTAGAAATTCGATGCGAAGCGAGGATCTTGATAGAGATGATTGATACATGCACACCATGCTTACATAACTCCTTTAAATACAAAAGAGTCAATTTCTTCATCGAGAATTTATCATTAACTATAATGATATTAGTAGATTTGGTCAGTCTGTCGACGATGACCCAAATCGAATCAAATTCAGATGATAACCTTTGCAATAGCTAGACGTTTACTAATGTATGAGGCGATGTCTGCCTTCATAATTTGCCATCAGTACAACTTCTTCAGATAAAATACATTAAATCATAAATATCATGAATAAAATACTTATACTTACAATATTCCAACATAACTACATTTCAATATTTAAGCAACCACAAGTGGCCTTTTATACATTTAACGCCATTGGCCTCTCAATTCTAATGGTTCACATTAGCCGCGAACCCCCTTTTTATTATCTATATTATCCTTTTTACAAGCATCGGCTATATTTCAAATTGCTTGGCAATTTATTTTGCACAGTCATTATTAAGAAATACATCCTAATTGGTTCTTTATCTTTTCTACATAATGTGTCAGTAATTATATTCAGCTTCCTTGATGAAATATATATCATGACCGTGTTTATTCAAAAATTATTCCTTCATATTTTTTTAAGTCTTAGTTCTATCTCAACTATTATTTTTATCAGTTTTGCTTGATCCGACGTTTTAAAGCATCGATAATTATTACACATGAATTAACAATAAATATTAAGTTTTTATGAAACGTAAACGTTAAAAGTTTAAATTCTTAGTTCGACAATTATAATAAAATGTTCAAAACAAATGTGAATTTAATTAACACGATTTTTGTCGATTTATCGAAAGTAATTAATAGGATTCGTAAATGTTTGAAAAATCTTTGGTTATACTTTGGTCAAAATTTTCTTAGTTGAAAAGCAAAAAGTGTCGTTTTCAAATTTCAAGTCATAAATTATATAGTTTCCTCAATTCTTCTTAAGATGTCTAGAAGTATACACAAACATTTACCCCTAAACAGGAGTTTAGTTAAATGTTTTGGGTTTAAGGGAATGATTCCTTAAAAATACTTTTTGATAAAACATTTGTCAAAACATATTTGCACTTTCTTTTTGGTAAAACCCAAAGTCTTAAAAGGGATCTTAATTTTTGAAGAGTCAATATAGATTCCATTATCTATTAATACATGGTTAAATAATGTAAAGGATTAAGCCTTAAATCATATGTTAATTATTCAAGGTAAAGGTTTTCATTACTCGGCCAACTCAGGGCAGTCTAAAATTAATTATTAACTCATTCTTATTCTTATAAACAAACATATGGTCCTTAATGATCACAAGCATGAATTTATCAAATTATAGCCTAGACACGTGATTCACCAAATTAATGAATGCTACATGTGTATTAGTCAATCCAAACGACATCACGTGAAACTTATAATGTTCATTACAAGTTCTGGATGTAGTGATTGGAATAGATAATCTTTTTCGCGAATGCGAAGTTGATGATAACCATGCCGTGAATCAAATTTTCGAATATACGCTAGAACCTTGTAAATGATCGAAAAAATCTATCATCTTGGGTAGTGGATATAGATTTTAATCGTCAATTTACCTAGTTCACGGTAATCAATAAATATAAGGAATAATAACACCATAGCTCTTCATGATATAAAAGCTTTCTCCGACAACTCTCTCAGTTGTAGGGTAATTCTTTTAATTCAGATGGTGCTGACGTACAGTGCACATGCCACAGATGCAGCACCGGGAGTATAATCAATACCAAATTCAACCTGCCTTAATGGCGAAAGTCTAGGTAATTCACCAGCAAATACCTCCTAAAGTTTCAGATAACAGAAATATCTTTTAATAAATTCATATTAGGTTCTTTTTAGATTATAATATCTATGACTGATTCATAACCATTCACGGTATAATTTCAAGTCTAAATGCAGGATATGGTCATCCGTCAAGAATTATTTAGGTCACTTTTGATAATCAACATTGATGAGACGGCTTTTATACATGGTCTCATCGTTCTTTTTGAACTTAAAATGCATTAAATATCATCAAAATACCCAAATATATGCTTGTGTTTGTTGCTTGTGTAATTTAGGTACGGATATTGAGAAAATGACAAAAGATCACAAGAATCACGCAAAAACGAACACGGGAAACAAAGCCGCACGATGAACCAAGCCCTAGTGAAGAATTTTCCAAAGAAAACCCTTGAAGATTTGAAGAATATTGAAGATTGGTCCTCCAAGTTTGAAGAATTGACACTTTATACCCTTGTATCTTCATAATTACAAGTTTGGTCCCTAAAGTTTGTCAAAATTACAAAAAGGACCCTTAACTTTGAAGAATTGGCAAATTTAGTCCCTCATCAAATCTAAATTGTCAAATATGGTCCTCCAAGAAGTCAACCAACAAGTCAAAGCCTTGAAGTTTGAAGACATGGCAAATTCAGTCCTTGGAAAATAGAAATATTGCATAAATGGTCCTTGTTTCAAGTTTATAAAAACATTGTGCCAAAAGTGACAATTGCTGAAAGTTAAATACAAAGGATATGGGATTTGTGAGCTGAAAATTCAAAATGAAGATGTAAAGAAAGACTGGGGACTATTATTGCCCAGACATAAAACCTTTCCCCACCAATAGTTTGCTGCCACCTCACTTTTGCTGCCTTGTCACCCTCCCACATCAGCATCCACTTTCCCTCAGATATTAATTAATTAAACGATTTAAACTCATTTAATATATTAAAAATTGGTGGGAAACAAGTACTATTCATGATTAACCCCATTAATCCCTTTGTTCTTAACCAAATAAGCCCAGATTTTTAATCTTCAAATCAAAGGGTTTATCTAAATTAATTACCCAGAAGGTTAATTTAACCTTAGAGAATGACATCCCATGTGATAACTGAGACCCAGCTCACCCCACACTTGCTACCTGCCAAAACCATCTCACGGGTCACCACTACCATCCAAAAATCTTTGACCCTTTGAACGCTTAGGATGCATTGGCGTGTTCCCTAAGCACAAACCAACACTCAAGATCATCTCAAGGACACAAGTACGCTCAGAATTGCTCACATGACACCAAGAACAAAGGCATCTTCCTGGAATATCCAAAATTCCTCCAAGGGCTTTTCTGGAAATTCAATTAGTTAGGGTTTACGTTTTTTAAGTTTTCTAGGACCTTCTATGGCCTTGTATAAAAGGAGGTGCTTGTACCCCTTTCTAGTTGTTCCAGTTTTGATGTATTTTTACTTTATTTAAATTAATGAAAAGTTTTCTTCAACCTACATTGAAACTGTGATCCATTTATTTTTTCCAGCATTTACATTTTCAAGTTTGTTTTCATTAAAACATTTTTAAATCCTCAAGTTTGTTTTTGATATTTCACTTGTTTTCAAAATTTTTTCAGAAACTTATAATTAATCTTACTGCTATAAGCTGTTCAATAAGCTTATTAAACCAAGCTTATTGAACAACTAGTAGCTTGTTCTTTCTTCTTTGGTTGTTTGTGGTGTACAGGAAGCAAAGATCACTCAAGTTCCAATTTTACCCATTTTCTTGTTACTTGCTCTCAAACTAACCCAATCACTTGATCTGCACAAGCCCGGGCTTGTAAGGAGGTGGCTTATCAGCCACTGTTGGGCTTGGAAGTAAGCCCAACAAGGTAGCTTTCATTTCCCTTTTAGTTCTTTAAGTTTCTGGAAAATTTGTAGTCTAAAGTGATTTTGTGTGAATCTGCTTGGATTGTGTGTTTAAATTGTTTGAGTTGTGTTCTTATGGGTTTACATGCATGTTTAGATAGCTTTGAATCAGATTTGGGTAGAGTTGTTTAGGTTTGCTTGTTCAAATTTGTGTTACTGATTTTTAAGGGGTGTTTGGGTCAAGGAATCAACAGGCAGTTGTAATAAAATTGCATGTTAAAACTTGTCTAGAAACATCACTTATGTTATATTGGAGTGTTATAAGGTCTTTGGTTTCAGTTTGAGTGGTTTTGAAACACTTTTGCATACTTAAAAAGGGTAAAACATAGCCAAAATCAGAATCTGCTTGTGAATGACTGTTTTTGAGATATTGTGCTATCAAACTTTGTAGGTTGCTAGATTTTAGGGTATTTGAGCATTGTGTGTTACTTGTATGCATGCTTGTGAGCTTATTTCCAAGATATAAGGCCATAAAATTCAGATTTGTGCATGAAATATCAGCAATTGTTCATCAGACCTGTGTGATGCTTAATCAGTAACTTTAGGGCTTAATTTGTGCTTATTCTTGTTAAGTGGCTGCTTGTTTTTTGTGCTTATCAGACTCCTTATACTCCAAAGAGTATAAGGGTGCCTTATTGTCCAAAAAAGCTATCAAGATAAGCTTTCCTAAGCTTATTGAAAATCAAAGCAAATTTTTACACTGTCAGTGGGAACTCCTTTCCCACTGCTAGTGCCTTTGTTACCACTGCTGAGCAAAAGGACAAAAGTCCATCACATGTCACTATCTGTTTTCTTATTTTTTTGTCTTTAGTGACCAAAAAGTGGAATTAGACCTTGAAACCAGTGCCATTATTTTTCTTATTTAATTTAGGATTTTTCTGATTAATAAAATTTTTATTTACTGTTCATTTAGTAATTTTTAGGTTATTTAGCTATTTTTAATTAATTTTAAGGTTTCTGTTTTTGTCTTTTAGTGCCATAAAGTAATATTTTTAAGTTTAATCAATTTTTCTGAACTTAGAATAATATTTTAAGGTTTTGGGTTTAAAATTTAGTTACTGTTCATCTTTTTATTAATTTTTAGAATTAATTTAAGTTAATTAGGGTTTTAATTAAACTAGTTTTGTCATTTAGTGGGAAATTTAATATTTTTCAAGGTTTTTTATTTTTCTACTGTTCATTAGAGTAAAATAGGATTTTTAAAATTGGTAGATTATTTTTAGCATTATTTAATTATTTTTTATAATTATTTTAATTTTAAAATAGTTTTTAGTAATTTAAAAATAGAAAAATAGTATTTAAAAATCATAAAAAATACTTTTTAGTTGTTAAATAATATAAGTAAGTTATTTGTTCAATAAAATCATATTTTGGACATTTTGATTAATTATATTTAATTTTAGGGCTTTAATTAGCATTTAAAATTGAATATTTAATTAATAAAAGGTTTTAAAATATTTTTATTGGATTTTATTCCTTATTTATATTATTTTAGACTTGTTTTAGCTTATAATTAATTTTTGGGTTGAAAAATTTTATTTTTGTCATTTTCTACGGTTTTACGTTTACGCCTTTTTCGTCGTAGTTTAATTAGTTTTCGTAACCGTCAATTCTTTCCTTTCTCATTTCTTTTTCAATTATCATAATCACAAACATCATAAACCAACTCTTAACACAACGCACTTGCCTCCTTGAGAACGAACTCACTTAGGGTCATTCACGCACGGTTTTCCTAAATCGTCGTGCTCACTTGCCCTATTTTATTGCTCTCTTTTCCTAAAGGGTTGCAAAACTTCAACATCATTTTGGCGCCGCTGCCGGGGAGGCGTGTTGTGTTTTGATTGACATTGTTGTTTTTCTATATTAGCCATAAATAGTATTTGTATTAATAGCACTCTATTAATACGTATTATCGTTTTTCGATTTTTGTGAATATTATTACTATATTGTATACGTAGAACAATAAATTTACAAGTACTCCAAATACGTGAGCAATCACAACCTTGACTTGGGAGGTCATTACCCAATCATTGTATTCGAATCTCAAACCAAAGAAAAAGGCAAAAATAGATAAATACTTTCGTGAAGCTCGATTTTGATAATACAAACTATAAGGTGGGTATAAGGCGGTTGTATTTCACGACCTAAAGGAAAAAGGCTCTTAAGTGCTTCGCGCCGCCTCGTTTCCTCCGCTTGCTTGTGCGTATTTGATTTTGAGAGTGAATCGAGGGTTTTGCCGCCCAAAGTATTACTAAGTATCATATATATTTTCTTGGTTTCATTTGATTAAACCCTCTTGAACGATTTGGTGTTCCACCATCGTTCTAAAGTCATCGAAGGCGTTCACTTCACGTGATCGTTTTCATTCCTTGAGGCTTCGTTAATCAAGAGATTTGATTAGTGAGGAGATTTGTAGATTTTGGTCTACTTAATACATTCCAAAAAATCCAAAAAAGTTAAAAACAATCAAAAACCACAAAAAAATTGAAAAAGTAAAAATACCAAAAAGAATCTTCTTTGCTCGCCTTCTCGTTGTACGTGACGTTTATGCAAACTCGCTCTAAAGCAAGACGTGCTCGTAAACGAAGAAACAAATCACTCACTCCTACTAGTGAGGACTCTCCTATTGACGAACCCATTGTAGTGAAAGAAGCACCCATGGCTAATCGAACTATGATGGAGTTGCTTCAAGCACCCACCGAGGGTTATGGAGAAGCGATTGTGATTCCCGCTATCCTTGCGGAGAATTTTGAGGTTAAGACGGGTTTGTTGTCCATGATTCAAAACAACAAGTTTCGAGGGGACGAAAAGGACAACCCGCATAACCACATTCGCCAATTTAATCGTCTCACCGCCACGTGCAAGTTTAAGGATGTTTCAAACGACTCGATTAAGATGATGCTTTTTCCGTATTCCTTAGCGGGGCCCGCAAAAATTTGGTTAGAGAAAGAGCCACCCAATTCTATATTGACGTGGAAGGATCTCGTTTCAAAATTCGTGAACCAATTTTTTCCGCCCTCTAAGACTACGCACTTGAAAAACGAGATTTCAAAGTTTTCGCAAGAGTATAATGAGAGTTTTTCAACGGCTTGGAATAGGTTTAAAGAAATGTTGCACGAATGTCCTCATCATGGTTTTTCTGACTTGCATCAAATAGACACGTTTTACAATGGCTTGAACGATCATGAGCGTGATTATCTTAATGCCGCCGCGGGTGGTAATTTCTTGTGTAAGACGGTCGAGGAAGCATTGGTAATTATTGAGAATAGGTCTAAGGTGTATAGTCCTCGTAGCACGTCAAGTGTTCGAAAGGCTTCGTCTTCATCTTCACCTAGTTTGTCACACACCGTTGATGCTTGCCAAGTCGAGGCTAATTTGGAGAACAAAATTTTTGATATAGTGAAAGGCTTGTTAGTTGAGTTTAAAGTTGGTGAACAACCCGCTCCCGCTACGATTAAAGCGGTTGAGGTTTCTTGTATGTATTGTGGTGGAGCTCACGATTATTCCGAGTGCATTACCAACGGTGGTAACACTTCGAGTGCCTTCGCGGCCGCGGGAACTTATAACCAAAACGGTCAAGTTCCTCGCACTAATCAATTGACTCCACCGGGTTTTTCACCAAATCAAAATGCTAACAATTATCGAAACAATCAAGTTGGTTACCAAAACAATCAAAGGAACAATTACAAGGGTAATAACAACTATGGGAATCAAGGGAGTAGTAGTAGTAGCCAATTGCAAAATCAAAATCAAAACCGTAATTTTCAAAATGCAAGTCAAGCTCTTCAAAATAACAAAGAACTTCCATTGGACTTTTTGAATTACACTACTTCAAATGATAAGATTATGGAAAACATTCAAGAGCAAATGGCTAATCAAGCTAAGGAGACGGCTAAGAATGCAAAGGAGTTAGCTAATTTCATTAAGGAAAATCTAGCTATGAGGAATGAATTGAAAAATGATTTTGCTAACCAAATTCGAGGTCAAAACAACAAGATAGAGCAAAGTCATGCTAGGCTTGAACAAAGAATTGACCAAAAAGCCGCTAGCCAAGATGTGAAGTTTAATAATTTTGATGCTAAGCTTAATGCAATTTTAGAATGCGTCATGGTGAACAAAGCCTCTACTTCGAGTGGTCTACCTAGTAACACCGTTTCAAACCCGAAGGGAGAGATGAAAGTGATTACCACACGTAGTGGTAAGGCACTTAAAGAACCGACTCCTCAACCAATTACTCCAACGGTGGAGGAAATTGAGGAAGAACCCGAGGTGGTGGTCGAAAAGGAGCATATTTCAAGCCCACTAAGTACCGCTCATGCCACACCTACGGTTGACCCATCACCCATAATGGAACCCGAGATTCCAAAGGCTATGCCTATGCCCCAACCCACACCACCCTTGCCTTACCCATCGAGACTTAGGAAGGAGAAACGACAAGAGCGCGACAACTATCAATTTGAGCTCTTTTTGAAAATGTTTCGTGATTTGCACTTTAATGTGAGTTTCGCCGATGCCTTGGTCATGATGCCTCGATTTGCCGCTAACTTTAAGAGTATGTTGAACAACAAGGAAAAGTTAAACCAAAAGTCTAGTTGTTCGTCGGTTTATCTTAATCGCATACCTCAAAAAGTCGGTGATCCCGGTAAATTTTTGATCCCTTGTGCAATTCAAGATATGGAAGAATGCTATGCCTTGGCCGATCTTGGTGCTAGCATTAACTTGATGCCACTTGCAATCTACAAGTCGCTCAATCTTCCTAATCTTACTCCTTCACGAATGTCTATTGAGTTGGCCGACCATTCCACAATTCTCGCATGTGGTTTGGCGGAAGACGTTTTTGTGAAAGTGGGGAAGTTCTACTATCCCGTAGACTTTATTGTTGTTGACATCCCCACGGATCCTCAAGTTCCTCTTATTTTAGGTCGTTCGTTTTTAGATACGTCTATGGCTTTGATTGATGTGCATGCTAGAAAGATCACCTTACGTTTCAACGACGAGGAACTTGTTATAAACGCAACTCAAAATTCTCAACTTTCTCATGTTTATTCCGTTGCTACCATAAACCTCGTTGACATGATCGACGTGGTTTGCGAGGAATTTTCACAAGAAGTTTTAGGGTTTGGTGATGAAGAAACTAGTGGCAATCCCACTATGTTAGATCCTATTCTTGATAATTCGACACCAACCTTCACTCCTTTCGAAGGTGGTGGTTTTACGTTGGAAGAATTCGATGTTCCACGTACTTGTGACGAAGACCTCGACAATTATGAGGACTTCTCGATTATCAAGGATTTTCTCAACGATTTCCCATTTCCTCCACCCGAGGAGGTTATGAGTATCGAGCCCAAATCTTCACTTGAGGAACCACCTATCCTCGAGTTGAAAGATTTACCTCCTCACCTCGAGTATGTCTATTTGGAGGAGGACGACAAGTTGCCGGTTATTATTGCGAAGGAACTTTCGAATGATGAAAAAACCGCACTTGTCGATGTTCTTAAGGACCACAAAGGGGCGATTGCGTGGAAGTTATCCGACATTAAGGGAATCGATCCCAAATTTTGTACACACAAAATATTAATGGAGGAGGATTTCAAGCCAACAATCCAAAGTCAAAGGAGGGTGAACCCCAAAATTCACGACGTCATCAAAAAGGAGGTCCTTAAACTCCTTGACGCGGGAATGATTTACCCTATTTCCGATAGCCCTTGGGTGAGTCCTATTCATTGTGTCCCTAAAAAGGGAGGGATGACCGTTGTGCCAAACGATGCCAACGAGTTGATTCCCACGAGACTCGTGACCGGATGGAGAGTGTGCATTGACTATCGTAAGTTGAATGAAGCCACTCGAAAAGACCATTTTCCCTTGCCCTTCATGGACCAAATGTTGGAGCGTCTTGCGGGAAACGATTTCTATTGCTTTTTAGATGGTTTTTCCGGTTACTTCCAAATTCCCATCGATCCTCGTGATCAAGAAAAAACTACGTTTACGTGTCCATATGGAACGTTTGCCTATCGTAGAATGCCATTCGGACTTTGTAACGCACCGGGAACTTTTCAACGATGTATGATGGCTATTTTTCATGATATGATCGAGAAGACGATGGAAGTCTTCATGGATGACTTTTCCGTGTTTGGTGATTCCTTTACTTCGTGTTTGTCGAACCTGGAGAGAATGTTAAAACGTTGTGAGGAAACCAACCTTGTGCTCAATTGGGAGAAATGTCATTTTATGGTTAAGAGTGGAATCGTCTTAGGGCACAAGGTCTCGAAAGCGGGGATTGAGGTAGATCAAGCTAAGGTAGACGTCATCGCCAAATTACCTCATCCCAAAACCGTCAAGGGAGTTAGGAGTTTCCTAGGCCACGCGGGCTTTTATCGACGATTCATCAAGGATTTCTCGAAGATTTCTCGACCCATTACACATCTTCTCGAAAAAGAAGCACGTCTTGTCTTTGACGAAGATTGTGTACGAGCCTTTGAGATCCTTAAGAGGAAACTTACCGAAGCTCCCATTCTTGTTGCTCCAAATTGGAACCTCCCCTTTGAGCTAATGTGTGATGCAAGTGATTACGCTATTGGGGCCGTTTTGGGGCAACGTCATGATAAGCATTTCTTGCCTATACACTATGCTAGCAAGACAATGACCGAGGCTCAACTTAAATACACTACAACGGAAAAGGAGTTCCTTGCCGTGGTGTATGCATTTGAGAAATTCCGACCTTACCTCGTCTTGACGAAATGCATAGTGTATACGGACCATTCGGCTATCAAGTATCTCATGGCTAAACAAGATGCAAAGCCGAGATTACTTCGTTGGATTCTCCTCCTTCAAGAATTTGATCACAAAATCGTTGACAAAAAAGGAGCCGAGAATCTAGCAGCCGACCATCTCTCTCGTTTGGAAGATCCTCACCAAAGTGTTTACGAGCCTAAGGAAATCACCGAAACATTTCCGCTTGAAACACTTGGTGTAGTGAATTCTAAGCTTGATTCTTCTACCCCATGGTTTGCGGATTTTGCAAATTACCATGCGGGTAACTTCATCATTAAGGGTATGACAACTCAAGAAAAACGAAAATTCTTTCGTGATGTCAAGTTCTATTTTTGGAACGACCCTTACTTGTTTCGAACTTGTGCAGATCAAATCATCCGCCGTTGTGTATTTGGCACCGAAGCTTCTAACATCCTTAGAGCTTGCCATGAGGGACCCACGGGTGGTCACCACGGTGCTAATCTCACGGCTAAAAAGGTGTTTGATGCCGGCTTCTTTTGGCCTACTATTTACCGAGATGCACAAGATCTTGTGAAGTCTTGTGATTCTTGCCAACGACAAGGAAAAACCTCACAAAAAGATGAAATGCCACAAAATATCATTCAAGTATGTGAGATCTTTGACGTTTGGGGCATAGACTTTATGGGGCCGTTCCCATCATCTCGTGGTAATAAGTACATTCTCGTTGCGGTTGACTACCTTTCTAAGTGGGTGGAGGCGAAGGCCTTGCCCACCAATGATGCTCGTGTGGTAGTCAAGTTCTTGAAAAGTTTGTTTGCTAGGTTTGGAACCCCTCGTGCTATCATAAGCGATCGTGGAACCCATTTTTGTAATGACCAATTTGAAAGGGTTCTAAGGAAATATTGGGTTACACATCGTCTTTCTACGGCTTATCACCCACAAACGAGTGGGCAAGTCGAGGTTTCAAACCGTGCATTGAAGAGGATCTTGGAGAGATCCGTGGGGGAAAACCGACAATCTTGGTCGGATAAGTTAGACGATGCTTTATGGGCCTTTAGGACCGCTCATAAGACGCCCATTGGGTGCACTCCCTATAAGCTTGTGTATGGAAAAAATTGTCATTTGCCTATCGAGTTAGAACACAAGGCTTATTGGGCCCTAAAGCATTGTAATGATGACATGGAGACCGCGGGAAAACACCGGAAAATGCAATTAAATGAATTGGATGAATTAAGGGATATTGCTTATGAAAATTCATTGATTTACAAAGAGAAAACTAAAAAGTTGCATGATTCAAAAATTAAAAACCGGGTTTTTAACATTGGGGATCAAGTTTTACTTTTTAATTCAAGATTGAAAATATTTTCCGGTAAATTGAAATCCCGTTGGTCCGGTCCATTCACCGTGACTCAAGTGTTTCTGTATGGGACCATCGAGCTAGCTCAAGATGATGGTCCTAACTTCAAGGTGAATGGACATAGGTTGAAGCACTACTTTGGTGGGGAAGTTCCATCCTTGAACTACCTCGACCAAGTCACCTTCCCCAATGATAATTAGTATTGAGGGGATCGAGTCGAGCTCATGACTCGGTAATCAAAAACGAGGTGCCTCGTGGGGGAGTCCCATGCTTATCCCATGTACATATTATCGCTTTCTTAGTCTAATGTAGCTTACGTGTGGGGATTCGTGCCCTTCCAACCTTTGTTTCGTGGTTGTTTGTGCATTGTGGTTTTTAGATCATGATCTTCACGATTGGAGCCTATCGTGTTCGTTTTATGGGAGCACTCGATCATTTGCTTTGGAGACATTTCTCAATATCCATGATATATCCTTTATTGTTCTAACCTTAGGTTTTTAGCACACTTCATAAACGGCTATTAATTTAATGGTTACACCCTTTCCATGCTAGATTAGGCATTCGACTACGTCTCTAGTATGGGGGTGTTTGCACCCCTAGACTCAAAACATTGAGGACAATGTTTAACTTTAGTATGGGGGGGTGAATAGATACTTGCCTTGCCGAACCTTCACGCTTTCCAAAGTTTATCGTTTTGTTTATCGTTTTGTTGCAAAATAAGGCTAAAAATGGCCAAATTTTAAAATTTTTCTCATGTTTTATAAGTGTTTGAAGACACGAATGTAGATTTTCCGATGGCGAGAATAAGAGTAATTTTTGACTCGACCGTGCGTGTTGAGCACTTAGCTTTGATTCCTTAACTACACATTAGGCTAAGTCTCTTAAATGAGGACGAGAAATGATAGGGTTAATTATAAGTTACTATGCTAAACGTAGAGTACTCGTATTCTTTCAAAAACTCATGTGTTCTCGTTGTTTGCTTATTCTCCCTTCGCATGTAAATATTTTTTGCTTAATAAATATTGACTTAGCGGTTTAGTTAGGATTGTTGGGTTTCTAGTCTTTTCTAGTAGCTTCCGTGTAATTAAATTGGGAAGACATTAAGATATCGCCAGCGTCACGGTTTTGAAGTATTGGCAACCCTAATAATCAAAAGCTTCACCTAATAATAAGATTTCAAGTGCTCACCTAAATCAAGCAAACAATTTGAAGCCCCACAAGGCCTAAAATCTATGCAAAATTGAAAGTGAATCAAGCCTTAATCTTCGAAGCTTTAAAGATCCAAAATTCGCCTTAGCGTGAGGATATACGTCTTTGGCTAATAAAACCACCGATGAGGCGGATAATAAAAGGCAAGGCAAGACCGAAGTCATAATAAAAGCTTCATGGCGAAGTTGAATAAAAGATGGAGGTAAACCAAAGATAATAAGGCCCTTCCGTTAGGGGGCGTATAAAAGTCTTGGTAATAAGTCTCATGTTCAAAACCGTTATAAAACCGTGTTTATCGATTCTTCTTGTCAACTTAATTTTTTAACATCGTCGTCTATTAGGAGGGGTTATTGATTTGATGGTCTTAGTTACACCGTTAGGACTCTATTTTTAGACCTAAATCTCTATTATCGCATAAGTCAAACAATGTATCCTCGTGAAACATTCAAGACATCATAAAATATAAGAGATACAACTTAGGAATAATGGGAGAATAAGTACGTGATTAGGGCATATGAGTAGTGTTAGCATTACTAACTTATAATGACAATGATCTCGTTGCACGCTTAGCATGGAATTGAAGTGAAAATCGAGGACGATGAAATTATTTCTAACGAAGCATTCACGTGTTCTTATTCTATGAACCTAAACGTCCCATTTTGCGATGAAAATCATTCATTATGTCTATAACACAAGTAGTATTAGTAGTAGTAGTGTAGTTTATCATTTCAATAAAGTGAATAAAATGAATTTTGGAGATGCTACGATACTTCATTCTAGCATTGCGTGAGGGCACGGCAATGGTTTAGTATGGGGGAGTGATGAGACGGCTTTTATACATGGTCTCATCGTTCTTTTTGAACTTAAAATGCATTAAATATCATCAAAATACCCAAATATATGCTTGTGTTTGTTGCTTGTGTAATTTAGGTACGGATATTGAGAAAATGACAAAAGATCACAAGAATCACGCAAAAACGAACACGGGAAACAAAGCCGCACGATGAACCAAGCCCTAGTGAAGAATTTTCCAAAGAAAACCCTTGAAGATTTGAAGAATATTGAAGATTGGTCCTCCAAGTTTGAAGAATTGACACTTTATACCCTTGTATCTTCATAATTACAAGTTTGGTCCCTAAAGTTTGTCAAAATTACAAAAAGGACCCTTAACTTTGAAGAATTGGCAAATTTAGTCCCTCATCAAATCTAAATTGTCAAATATGGTCCTCCAAGAAGTCAACCAACAAGTCAAAGCCTTGAAGTTTGAAGACATGGCAAATTCAGTCCTTGGAAAATAGAAATATTGCATAAATGGTCCTTGTTTCAAGTTTACAAAAACATTGTGCCAAAAGTGACAATTGCTGAAAGTTAAATACAAAGGATATGGGATTTGTGAGCTGAAAATTCAAAATGAAGATGTAAAGAAAGACTGGGGACTATTATTGCCCAGACATAAAACCTTTCCCCACCAATAGTTTGCTGCCACCTCACTTTTGCTGCCTTGTCACCCTCCCACATCAGCATCCACTTTCCCTCAGATATTAATTAATTAAATGATTTAAACTCGTTTAATATATTAAAAATTGGTGGGAAACAAGTACTATTCATGATTAACCCCATTAATCCCTTTGTTCTTAACCAAATAAGCCCAGATTTTTAATCTTCAAATCAAAGGGTTTATCTAAATTAATTACCCAGAAGGTTAATTTAACCTTAGAGAATGACATCCCATGTGATAACTGAGACCCAGCTCACCCCACACTTGCTACCTGCCAAAACCATCTCACGGGTCACCACTACCATCCAAAAATCTTTGACCCTTTGAACGCTTAGGATGCATTGGCGTGTTCCCTAAGCACAAACCAACACTCAAGATCATCTCAAGGACACAAGTACGCTCAGAATTGCTCACATGACACCAAGAACAAAGGCATCTTCCTGGAATATCCAAAATTCCTCCAAGGGCTTTTCTGGAAATTCAATTAGTTAGGGTTTACGTTTTTTAAGTTTTCTAGGACCTTCTATGGCCTTGTATAAAAGGAGGTGCTTGTACCCCTTTCTAGTTGTTCCAGTTTTGATGTATTTTTACTTTATTTAAATTAAGGAAAAGTTTTCTTCAACCTACATTGAAACTGTGATCCATTTATTTTTTCCAGCATTTACATTTTCAAGTTTGTTTTCATTAAAACATTTTTAAATCCTCAAGTTTGTTTTTGATATTTCACTTGTTTTCAAATTTTTTTCAGAAACTTATAATTAATCTTACTGCTATAAGCTGTTCAATAAGCTTATTAAACCAAGCTTATTGAACAACTAGTAGCTTGTTCTTTCTTCTTTGGTTGTTTGTGGTGTGCAGGAAGCAAAGATCACTCAAGTTCCAATTTTACCCATTTTCTTGTCACTTGCTCTCAAACTAACCCAATCACTTGATCTGCACAAGCCCGGGCTTGTAAGGAGGTGGCTTATCAGCCACTGTTGGGCTTGGAAGTAAGCCCAACAAGGTAGCTTTCATTTCCCTTTTAGTTCTTTAAGTTTCTGGAAAATTTGTAGTCTAAAGTGATTTTGTGTGAATCTGCTTGGATTGTGTGTTTAAATTGTTTGAGTTGTGTTCTTATGGGTTTACATGCATGTTTAGATAGCTTTGAATCAGATTTGGGTAGAGTTGTTTAGGTTTGCTTGTTCAAATTTGTGTTACTGATTTTTAAGGGGTGTTTGGGTCAAGGAATCAACAGGCAGTTGTAATAAAATTGCATGTTAAAACTTGTCTAGAAACATCACTTATGTTATATTGGAGTGTTATAAGGTCTTTGGTTTCAGTTTGAGTGGTTTTGAAACACTTTTGCATACTTAAAAAGGGTAAAACATAGCCAAAATCAGAATCTGCTTGTGAATGACTGTTTTTGAGATATTGTGCTATCAAACTTTGTAGGTTGCTAGATTTTAGGGTATTTGAGCATTGTGTGTTACTTGTATGCATGCTTGTGAGCTTATTTCCAAGATATAAGGCCATAAAATTCAGATTTGTGCATGAAATATCAGCAATTGTTCATCAGACCTGTGTGATGCTTAATCAGTAACTTTAGGGCTTAATTTGTGCTTATTCTTGTTAAGTGGCTGCTTGTTTTTTGTGCTTATCAGACTCCTTATACTCCAAAGAGTATAAGGGTGCCTTATTGTCCAAAAAAGCTATCAAGATAAGCTTTCCTAAGCTTATTGAAAATCAAAGCAAATTTTTACACTGTCAGTGGGAACTCCTTTCCCACTGCTAGTGCCTTTGTTACCACTGCTGAGCAAAAGGACAAAAGTCCATCACATGTCACTATCTGTTTTCTTATTTTTTTGTCTTTAGTGACCAAAAAGTGGAATTAGACCTTGAAACCAGTGCCATTATTTTTCTTATTTAATTTAGGATTTTTCTGATTAATAAAATTTTTATTTACTGTTCATTTAGTAATTTTTAGGTTATTTAGCTATTTTTAATTAATTTTAAGGTTTCTGTTTTTGTCTTTTAGTGCCATAAAGTAATATTTTTAAGTTTAATCAATTTTTCTGAACTTAGAATAATATTTTAAGGTTTTTGGTTTAAAATTTAGTTACTGTTCATCTTTTTATTAATTTTTAGAATTAATTTAAGTTAATTAGGGTTTTAATTAAACTAGTTTTGTCATTTAGTGGGAAATTTAATATTTTTCAAGGTTTTTTATTTTTCTACTGTTCATTAGAGTAAAATAGGATTTTTAAAATTGGTAGATTATTTTTAGCATTATTTAATTATTTTTTATAATTATTTTAATTTTAAAATAGTTTTTAGTAATTTAAAAATAGAAAAATAGTATTTAAAAATCATAAAAAATACTTTTTAGTTGTTAAATAATATAAGTAAGTTATTTGTTCAATAAAATCATATTTTGGACATTTTGATTAATTATATTTAATTTTAGGGCTTTAATTAGCATTTAAAATTGAATATTTAATTAATAAAAGGTTTTAAAATATTTTTATTGGATTTTATTCCTTATTTATATTATTTTAGACTTGTTTTAGCTTATAATTAATTTTTGGGTTGAAAAATTTTATTTTTGTCATTTTCTACGGTTTTACGTTTACGCCTTTTTCGTCGTAGTTTAATTAGTTTTCGTAACCGTCAATTCTTTCCTTTCTCATTTCTTTTTCAATTATCATAATCACAAACATCATAAACCAACTCTTAACACAACGCACTTGCCTCCTTGAGAACGAACTCACTTAGGGTCATTCACGCACGGTTTTCCTAAATCGTCGTGCTCACTTGCCCTATTTTATTGCTCTCTTTTCCTAAAGGGTTGCAAAACTTCAACATCAAACATCTTATCTTTTAAGGGAATTCTATTCGAGTTCCCATCAATTAAGACAATGTCGTCATGTCATAATCAATCAATCTATTCTACTGGAATTATCAACTTTCCAGTTTCATTACCGTTGATAAGATGTGAACTTCTCAAAAGACTAATTATAACTCATAATCCTTCACAATTTCAAGGATATATGGAGACACAACTACCATTAAAAGAGTAAGGTCAACGCATAATCTACGCGAGAGAATTTCAAATCAGATACAGACGAAAACATTTAATGAATATGAATATATCCCATGTTTTCATAATTTGAGTACGCATTCGAAAGCTCCTCGGATCGTTACCCATGTCATTCAAATGAAACCAAATCAAAAGAAATGATAGGAACGTCGATACATCCAGTCGGGTATCAACACTCGGTAATCAGATACTTCTCCTAAGAATCTCACTACGGGAGAATTGGACAAGAAAGAATTGTCAATTGTCAAATAAGACAATTTCCACAGATGAATAAATTCGACTCAGAAGAATAGATGCTACAAGCACATATGTAGGTGTCCCTAACATTATGTCCCTATTTTTCACTTCTTGTAGATCTCATAAAATTTAATCTTTCACAATCTTCAAAGAAAATGTAGTGTTTATTCATTAGTTTTATGGTGACTACTAATCAGCCTTGCATGGTCCATTCCAAATTGTATGTAGGCGCACAACTATATACAATTTCAAGATTAACGATGCAATACTCAGTTCGTCAAAATTTTATCATCATGTTTATATTAAAAACATTTCATGCTTAATTCTTAAATAAGAATCAAAAATAAATTTACAAAGATTTTCTTTGTTATGAAAACAATTAAGTTTTCCAAGGTATTTCATAATCAACTTTATTTCAATAATGATTATTTATAAGTCTCACTTTAAATAATCCATATAGTGATGAAAATTCAATTTTTCTCAAAGGATATTGTTTTAACTTATAAAAACAATGAGTGATCTGCAAAAGAGTGATAAAAGCTTGTTCACCAAGAACTAACTACAATATGATAAGAAATGAGCTTAGCCAATTAATCATGAGGTGCATGACCTCGATGGCACCCAAAAAGAATAATCCACAACGTAACTCAATTCGAGATGAGTACTTGTTCAATGGTTGCATCACTAATGCGAGCATTAGAAGAAGCAAGAAAAGATAGATATCATCGATACATGTAGGATTTAGTAATCAAAGGTAGTCTTTTCATTAATCACAAACAAGTCAAAATTTTACCGTAACACATTATGTGTCACTATGTCATACAATTCTCAGAACTCATCCTACCAACTAATGTTTCAGCTAAGTTAGGGATTTTTAAAAGATACCACAATGAATACTAATCAACAAGAGTCATTAGGTGTCCCACCTGTCCTAAAAGATCCATCGGTCCCAATTTAGAAGAAGATTTCTTCAATTTATTTATTGGACACTGGGCATCCTCGTTAGTGGACAATGGTTTAGGAACAACCCTTAACACAAACTAACAATCATTTAAAACCTTATAATTCAATCACAGGACTTAACGGATTCCTCTTAACAATCTCATATTCCATATAAGTTAAATTTTTCTTTATTCAAGTTTCAACCAATTTTATACTCAATTCGATATCCTACCTCATTCTTCAATACTTTCAACCTTATTCTTACACCTTAATAGGGCAATCAATGTTCGATATGAACAACACTTAATTTTCAATCCTATATCTCTTACAACAATAGTTATCAAATGAGTCACTAGCATGAGATGACTCACACATTCAATTAGACTTCTCGTAGAGGTACTTGTGGCATGAGGCTTTTGGGTAATGGTTCCAATGACAGCCTCAAGTGCAACATTCACCCTTTCGATTTCAATTTTAAGAATTTGGGCGACACCGAATCAGATGACACCTTTCCAGGTGGTAACGTTTTGTCAAACTCCACTCTATAAGGAAAGATCGTCATGACATCGATATCAGTTTTAATCTCGCCAATTCTTCTTTAATATCACAATCAACTAATATCAACATTTCTACGAATATCAACCATTTGTTGGGATCATAAATATCCGCAACTTGGTTTAGATCTAGAATAGCTAGAATTCCTACAGGAATAGCTTCGATTGATTTGCTAGGGGAGTTAGGGTTCCTTGTGACAATCTACGTCGTATAAATACCTCGTATAAATATCAAAATAATCATCAAACAATCATGTAATAAAATTACATCATATATATATAATCCAAGTTATATATATATATTAAAATAACACTTCTCAGTCTGGCCTTGTCGGTAACTCGGGAATTCTTCGGCACCGTTATAGTC
This sequence comes from Glebionis coronaria, assembly GCA_025667525.1. Classification (NCBI taxonomy): domain Eukaryota; kingdom Viridiplantae; phylum Streptophyta; class Magnoliopsida; order Asterales; family Asteraceae; genus Glebionis; species Glebionis coronaria. The sequence goes on from CM046882.1 coordinate 105,005,560, forward strand.
AAAAGATTTTTAGACATTTTTAGAAAAATGTTTATAGTTAAAAGATTTTGAAATGTTTTATTCAAAACCTTGGTTTTAAAAATCTTTCGTTCTCTATAACGAGAGCTCTGGTACCAAACTGTAACACCCCCAAATTTACACAATTTAATATAGCGGAAGACTCGTTGGTGTTACGGGATAGCACATTACTCACATCATAGACAACGCTTAAAAATCGCGTCGTTTAATAATAAAGCATTTCCATTCATAAATATCAAATTTTACATAGGTCCCAAGTCATAGTAATTTCATACAATTTTACAAAAGATTTGAATGGAAATTGTTCTTTAAGTACGGGCCATGAATTCTTGTTGTCTTCCCGAGAATTACCTTCAAGTACCTGAGATAAAACATGTTAAAAGAAAAGGTCAGCGATAACGCCGAGTGAATTCATATAGTTTGATAAATTCCATCAATATAACATCAGTATAAAATTATTACCAAAAATCATTTCGTACAAATCTTTGTAATAGGCCATAAAATAGCCAAAGTCATTTTATACAAATCCTTATCAAAATCATAATATAGGCATTTGCCTTAAAAATCATTATACGAACCAATGTCGTAAAAATATCATATAATACGTTTTATAACGTCGTGTAAAGTTAATTAAAAGCCGTTATATGAATATGGTTATGTAAAACCAAATCACGAACATAAAATCAATAATAAGACCCCGTATTGCTAGTCAGGCAATTCATTGTAATTCAGTGCGTATAGCAGTATTTCGTTATTTTTTGATTATTATAAGCCGCATGACATTGTTACCTTACTACAACAAACAACGGGTAGCTAGCCCGAAACTCAATTTGCCCATCTAAGTTAGCGTGTCGTCACAATAATCACGTTTGTGTAAATCTTCTCATACATAAATTCTCTTACCAATCAATGTGGCACGACGGGGATCAACCGTCAAGGCGCGAACTGGGGTGATCGTCCCCAAATAGTACTATTATATGCATAAGCGTCTACCAAATCCCGGTAATTCACAATTCATGCTAATGGGACTTTTAGTGACATAACTTAACTTTAATAATCCATTACATTTCATCTATCGGGTCATTTAATCATTCATCGGGTCATACAATCATTCGGGTCCAAATCAATAAACAGACAATCGGGACAACTAGTGTCCTATTTTATAAAAACTAACATGTTATCTCCCTCACGGGTTTATAGAACATTTCATAAAAACATTTAAAAGAGTGCGAGGCTATGAACTCACGTTGATGTGGGAAGGCGGGTTATCAGCAATTCGGACGTACGGTACGTGCTTCAATCACGGAAACCTAGACAAATAATACTCGTCTTAGACTTTTGTCCAATGACTTTATCAAAATAACAATTATGTATATATATGATGACTTTATACATATGATGATGATCAAGTGGGTTTATATATTCTTATTCATTATAGTGTTTATGTGTTGGAAATGTTTAAGACTAGTTACACTAGTTCAACTTGTTTACATTTTGAAGCCCAATGGGACTATTACAAGCCCAATACTATTCATTACCCCAATTATACTTTTATTATCAGTATTATACTTTATATATTGGGCCGAAATGGGTTAATCCCAATAAATAAGTTTATAAGTGTTTTACCATATTAGTCGGGTTTATTGTCCATTAAGGCTAGTTTGGCCCGTTAATGTCTATATGTTGTAAAGCTCGGGTTTTATCGGTTTTTACTTGTTATATATGTTTATATATCAGTATGTGAGTTTATAAAAGTTTACATTAGACGGGTCCGACCATGTAAGTTTTATTTGACAAAAACGTTAATCTTTCGGTTTTAGCCGAAAAGACGTAAAACTTAGGATATAGTTTTATAACTTGGAAAAATATTTATACTTGTAATTTATATAACATGTCCCATTTTAATATCAATATCTATATAAATCTTTTATTATAATTATTATCCACTAGTGGGTTTTATATATTAATATATTTTATATAAATTTTGAGTGCTTATATTATATATTATTTATACAAAATGAGTCCTAAAAATCTAGTTTACTAAAATTGTCATATCTAGAGTTCTACATGGAGATAGAACCCCAAATTTTTATCACAGAAACTACATGATATGTGCCTCATTTTATTCCTTTATAGCTACTGATGAATCAACCTCTAAGTATTTTATAAAATTCGTCCAAAACAGTGTACTCAGATTTGCACTCTAAACTTGTTTTGATCATATCTCACTCATTTTTATGATTCCATTGCATGGCCAACTCTCACATGTATACAAGACTCATAGATTACTGTATATTAATTTATTCAAGCCGTTTTATCAGTTTATCATAAGATTCTTTACTGTTTTATACAGCCATCATTTTAAGCATGATTTTAACCTTTTTACATATGGTTTTCTATCTTTTTAACCATGTTTATCAACACCAAATCCCCACACAATATTTTTAATCATCATTCATCATCATATACATATACATAAGTAAAATAAAATACAAGATTACATAATCAAAATAACAAGAAGGATAGGAAGAATGATCCGTATACCACCATAGTGATGAAAATGTGAGGTTGATGAACAAGGCTTGGATTTGGATGGCAAGACTTGTGATATACCAATATCAACATCAAGATCACCTATCTTCATGAACATCTTGTGGAAAATCAGCCCTTGAATCCTTTGAAAACTTCTTTCTAGATGTTAAAATCACCACCAATCTATAGAGCTTTAAAATGGCTTCATCATATGTGTGAATAACACATGATTTCATGGTTAAAATTGATCAAATGAGGGTGTTTATTGATGAATATGGGACGAATTTTGGGGAGGAAAGAGAGAAAGTTGTGGTGGTTTGCATGGATGGAAATGGAGAAATGGTTTGGAAGTGAGTGGTTTTGAGTTGGTTGCTAGTTTACAAAGTGGCTAGGACAAGTGTCCTAGCTTACTTTGTAAGCTTGACACACCTCAAGTGTGTTGGCTAAGCTTTATCCATCTCATGGTGCGGTGAGACAAGTGTAAACTTGTCTCATTCCACTAATTTACGGGTACTTCTTGATTCTAGTTTCCTCGATTTGCGTGCCCTCAGGTCGTTTTATGAAAAACGTTTTTATAAATTATGAATCAACGGCACAAAACGAATCTAATAAAAATTGTCTCATCAAAAACGGAGTTCAAAAACGTAAATACGTAATCCTAAGGTTTCCGGTTTAGTCGTAAAGGACGTTAAATTATAATCGTAAATCCTAATCTCTTCTCGTAAATTTGTGAGTTTATGAACCAACACAAATTTAAAATTCCAAAATAATATTCACGGATAAATTTACTTCCTGAAATGTCGGACTGTCACCAAAACGATGTATGTAAACGTAAGCACGTAACGTTGAATCCTCCGGTTTAGACGTAGTCGATGCTACTTCAAGACGTAAATCCAAATTTCTTCCCAAAAATAAGTAAGTTCATAATATAACATTAAAATAATGTTTTTAAATAATATTTGAGAATAAAATATCAATCATAAATTGACGGATTGTCACAGCACCCCACTTGGAAAAGTAGACCGTTACGTGTATTTATGGCGTGTCATCAAAGCATGCAAGGAAATGTATTAAACATTAACTTACCATAACGGAAATATCGGAATCAAACACCGGTAATCCAAACATAAGCTCAAATATAAAAGATTAAGTACTGAAGGAAAAAAGGACGAAACAATGTCCAAACAACCAAAGTAATGTATGAGTGCATAAAGTAAAGGAGTCTGGATAGCTCCCATCCAATGCACGTACTCTCTCAAAAGTCCTAAGGGCGTCCCTGTGTACCTACCGTTTGGAACATGAAAGAAAACTACGACTGAGCATAACGCCTAGTGAACGGATATGAAGCATGCTAATAATGTACTGGAATGGAACATATAACAAATACTGAAACTATAACTGTTATGTAAAATAGTAGAAAATTGTATATAATATGAGAAATATCATTTATAAATAATAAAGCTGAATTATTAACTGTTAAATCTGAAAACATCCATTTACTGTATTTTTAATTGCCAAGAGCTTATATAGGTCATGTGCTGTAACAATTGTTGCATGAATAACGGGAGGGGTGACCTTGTCATGCTGTAGAGGGGTGACCTCTAAATAATGTGCTGGGTGGAGGGATCAACTACAATGTGAAGGATCTAGATCACACACCACATTCACCTGATAACTGTAAAATGATAGCCTAAGATGCACCCATACGCCCCGCTGATAATACTGATAAATGGCCAAGCTGAAATAAATGGGACACTATGAGAAATCACTCCCTCGCAGAGGAGTCATGACACCGGTGCCTCTAGTGTCATGGTTACGGTACCTCCGTAACTAGTACATAACCTGGTCATGCTTGTATATAATGCTCAGGCAATTTATTTAGTTATTAAAAAGATTACTGATAAGTTTAAACATATACTGGGGAAAAACATTTGGCTGCAGACGGGGAATCCTAATCCTGCATAGAAGGAAGTCCTTACTGAAGGACGGGAAATCCGTACCTCATGTCCAGTAACCGACCGAGATCAACTGACAGAAAGTCTACTCTGATTTCACGCGAGCTACATGAATAAAGGACACGAATAAGTTAACTGATATTCGTTTATTTTATCTATCTTAAATGTACTTAGTTAATTTATTTATTCTTGTATTACTGTTTGTATATAAAATAAGTCTGGATGTTCTAATATTTCTGATTAACGTATTCCTGGTTTATTATTAATTACGGTATAACACGTATTCTAACGTTATAACAATTCCATATTTGGTAACTGATATTATGAGTTTGTATGTGCTCTAAACGTGTTGTTCGTTCACGATTCTATTCGAATTGATTTCCGGTTAAAAGTGCGACTCAGTCGTCTTTGGTGAATAAAAGAAAAGGTGTTGTTGGCTAAAACTAATTAAAGATAAAATAAATATTTAAAAGGAAATGACAAAATATAAAAGGAATAAACTAAAAATTAAAAGGATTGACAAATAATAAAGAAACGAATGAAAAAACAAGTATGAAAACGAAACAATTAATAAAAATAAAACTAAACGAAGAAATTAACTTTCGACTGAAAAATAAAATTAACTTAATGAAAAAGGAGAAAATAAAACTAAGAGGGTACTTTAAAACTAAACGAGGTAAAAGTTAAAGCGGACACTAAATAAAAGATAAAACTTAAACTTTTGGAAAAAAATAAAAAAATTTAAGTACTAATACTAAAATTGAAGAAAAATTCAATCAAAAATACGTGACTTTCACAATATGAAAACTATCACAATATGGAAACTATCACAATATGAAAAAACTATCACAATATGAAAACTATCACAATATGAAAACTATCACAATACGAAAACTATCACAATACGAAAACTATCACAATACGAAAACTATCACAATATGAAAACTATCACAATATGAAAACTATCACAATATGAAAACTATCACAATATGAAAAACTATCACAATATGAAAACTATCACAATATGAAAAACTATCACAATATAAAAACTATCACAATATGAAAACTATCACAATACGACTGTCAAAATTTGGGCAGCATTTCGTCGTAATATACCTTAAATCCCGATCGTAATCCACGATGCTAGGGGCAATCGCAATCCTCGATCGGAATAAGGGGATATTATAACACATCGATCGCAATGAAGCTGTCGGAATGAGCTGTCACAATAAGCTGTCACAATGTCAAAACCCTAATGATATTGTGATGGAAAGATCACAATATTCGGATGGAGTAAAAAATAAGCATAAACCCGAATAAGCACTTATCAAAAACTTAACCAAAACAACAATAAGAAGGACAAAATAAGCCACGAATGTAAAACTTATCAAAACACTAAATAAGCAAAATTTATAAAATAAACTTTTTTTAAAAGATTAAACTTTTACGAAAACCAAATCTAAATAAGCACAAATTTGATAACTTTTAAAACACTAAAGAAACAAACTTTGTAAAACAAACTTTAAAAATACTAAACTTTTAAGGAAACTTAAAAGACAATAAGCTAGATACGAAATAAGCCAAAAAGCATAACAAGCTTAAAGCTTAAATCGTATAAAAACTTAGATAGGAATAAAAAGATAAACTTTTTAATCAAATAAGCAATAAGATTAAACAAAATGCATACTTAATCCGAATCAAGATCAAAATCAAAAACAAAAAAAAGTAGAATAAGATGGATAATGAAAATCTTGATTAAAGGAAAAGATTCAACAATTAAAAGTAAAGACTAAAACTTACAAATTTAAGGTGCAAGACAAGGAATTTAAATTGACAAGAAACTAAATGACATGAAAATAAATGGTGGAAGAACTATGTGTCAAATAGCCAACAAAAACAAAATGAAATGAAGGTGGAGTATATATAGCGAGATTGGTAAGTGGTAGGTGGTGGTTGATTTCTCTTTCTTATTTTCTTTGTCGTCTCGACTTTTAATTAACTTTGAGTCTTCGATTTCAGCTCGGGATTTGTCGATAAATATCTTGAACTCGTCTTATAATTTCTTCATTTATTAGACTTGGGTTCTTCGACTTGTAAATCTTCTGTCTTTGGTCCTTTTCTTCAATAATTCTTCCAAATAGGCCCATTGACTTCCAATCTTTTGGACTCTTGATCTTTTGACTTTGTCTTTTGTCTTTTTCTTCGATAAAAGCCCGTGAAAGACTATGTTTTCTTCCCTTTTCACATTTTAGTCCTAAATCACAACAAAAACACAAACCACGCATAATTCTTACATTTACGACATAAAATACACGTTTTGGCTTGGTTATTATTATAATTAAGTGGTAAAAGGATGGGTGTTTTCACACCTATCAAATCCCCTACACTTGACCATTGCAATGTCCTCATGCAATGCATTAATTACAAAGCAAGTTTTACATTTTCCATCATAATCAATCCACCTTGGCCTTTATTAAACACACGACATTAAAGAGATAGAAAATTATAAAGTATTTAAAGGAAGAAAAACAAGTAAAAAGTTCAAAGACTTACCTTAGGGTTTTGGATGTCATGAATATTTATCACCCTCAAGTTTCACGTTCCCCATACCGAGCTTAAAAACGAGATCATTGTTATTATAAGTTAGCAAACTATCAATCACTCATGTGGCCCAATTATTCACTTAGACTCCCTTATTCCTAGGTATATCTCTTATATTTTATTGTTGTCTTGAATGATCACGAGGATGCATTGTTGACTTATTTTGATAGTTATTTAGGCTGAAAATAAAGTAGGACGATTTAATCAATAGTTAACTAAAGGACAAAATCTTTTAAAACTGCTTCTCGGGACCTCATAAAGTTCATATCTTGGCATAACTCGCTTCACGATTTGAGACCTTTCTCGAACCGATATTTGGCAGTGACTTCATACTTCGAATCTTGAGAGACGTTCATGAAATAATGGTCTTCTCTTCATAATAGGAATTTCTTCACTTGAAGTTTTGAGAGATTCTTCATACTTGGACCACGACTTCTTCATTTTTCTCCAATCTTTATTTTGGATTTTGATATACAACGATCCGCCTCCTTTTAGGACTTGGATCTATTTATCCTCATACCTTGTTATGGTCTTTTCGGATAGACTTCTCCATGATCTTTAGGGGAGTATTTGCTTTTCGTCGTGTGTCTCGATCCTTTATATTGATTTTTGATAAATGATTCTTCACATCACTTGGGATCTTTAGCAACAAAATGTAGCCCTCATGCCTTGTTAGGGCCTTTTCGGACTCGCCAATCTTCGCATCCCGCTTCAATAAGTTATGCCTTGGCTATGAACTCTAATTAATACCGAGCAACTTTTAAACGATCTTAGGCTAGAAGCTAAGTAACTTTTCAAATCGTATGACCTTACTTATTACAAATATATTTATTAACAAGCGATGGGAGAAAAAACTTATAATCAACTCACATAAATTCATGAAAGAATACCAAACTTATAATTGACTCTATCATCTCTCGTTCTCCACAATTTAAAATCTTAAGGAATGAGACTCGTGGATGCTTAGCCAGTTAAATCAAAGTTTTGGGTTTTCAATTCATCTATAGGATCTTGCAACTTCTTAGACTTTTTCAAGTTTAGAATTCGCATTTTAAAGTTCCATTGATAAACGACTTTCTAGGATCAATTATAGGAACTTGCGAAAAGTTCTTGTTCTTAACCCGTAAGAGTTAAGACTTTCACGTTTTAAAGTTCCCTATATAAAAGTCTAGCAAAACTTGACTTAAACACGTTAAGGATACTAGCTAGAGTAAACTCGGGTTGAGTCAAAAGATTCATGACGTTTAAAAATCAAAACCACTTTATTAAAATATATTCTAGCAAAGAAAGAAAATAAGCATAACAAAGGTAAATACAACTAGGCCAAAATAGATCAAAAATTTTGAAAAAATGTCGAAAAATCAATTTTTTGGTTAAAATGAGGACAAATACAAGGAAAAGGCCACTTAACTTCGATAGAAGTCCCCCTACACTTAATATAAACATTGTCCTCAATGTTTAAGCATGTGGAAGTAAACTCCCTACACTTAGGACATTGTGCACTTTGTTTAAATCTTGCTAAGGAAGAGACAATTAAAGTGATTCCTATTTTAATATTGAATAATATAAAATAGTGAATCAAAAGAGTTTAGGATAGAACCAGGAAGACGGGTACACGGAATCATGGGTCGTCAAAAGTCATCAAGAATGGATCTTTGATAGCTCGAATCCCTGCACATGATAAGAAAGAAAACAACAAACACATACGAGGTTTTCCCCCTACACTTATTATAAAAATAGATAAAGAAAGATAGATAGTAGGGTTGCCTCCCGAGAAGCGCTTGTTTTTGTTCACCGAGTCACGAGCCTGACTCGTCCCTGAATTAAATGGTCCATGGGGAAGCCTCGAAGGTAATACCGGGATCAAAAATCTTGTCCTCGGTCCTGGAGGAACATGATAAATGAGAGGCAGGAGGATAAGTCTTGAAGGGTAGGAAAGTCCTCTCAACATAAGAAAAGTAAGTGAAGTCTTGATCCACGGGCGGTGGGGTGGGTAAATAAGACAAACTGTCGTCCCCCAAAGACAATGGATGGTCACTATTTGGCAAAGCCGTAAAGGTGTCAATCATAGAATGGTCAATGTCACCTCCCGGGTCAAAGCACTCATCCTCGGTAATGGTTTCTAAAGGTTGGGATAAAAGGTGCTCGGGAGGGGGACTTGGGACAATATCTTCATGCAGCAAATTATCAAAAAGAATATCCCCCTCCGTGTCATCATCATCAATACCCGGAGGTATTGAGAGATTGTCAATTTCTTCCATAAATGTGTCATTATTCTCAATGGGAGTAATAGACGGAGGTAAAGACTCGAAAATAAGAGCAGAATTCAACGCTTTAATTTTAGCAATAAGAAGATGAACTTTCAGTAATTTACCGCGAAGAATAACGTCTTCCACCTCATTTACAAGACCAAGTTCAGTGGTGAACTTCTCGTATGTCGGAGACAATAAATCAACATCGCCTTCATCGCCCAGAGTAGAAGGAGAAATTTCAAAAGTGAAATTCTCATAGCATGGAGAAAAATCATTATCATTAAGAGGGACCTCGTCCGTAAGCTCAGCACAAGTCGGTACATCACAAACCTCCCCAAATAAGTTGTCGAGACCAAATTCACTAATCTCACTCGATGTATCACAATCCTCAAACGCATTTGGGATATCGAGAGAAGGAGGTACAATTGCACTAGGACATTGAGCAACAAGATCATTCCAAGAAATAGTATTCTCATCGTCATCATCATCATAATAGTATGGATACACAGGAGGAGGAGTATAAGTCTCGATATTCGATATTTGCTCTTGTCGTTGATCCTCTTGACATTTTTCGATGATCTTGTTGAAAGCTTCTTGAAGTTGTTGACCTTGCTTAACAAGAGTGGCCCATTGTTCGTGGGAGCTCAAATGTTCGAAGGAAGGTTGATGATTGACGGTGTGACGTAGGGGCTCAAAACTTTGAAAACCGGAATTATAGCACGGATGTGGCTCATAATAATTCATCGGCTGACAATAAGAAGTATCACGAGGACCCCCACAATTATTACAACACGGGTATTGAGAAAAACCCGGTGCATTTGGCAGATAGCTATGACCTTTGTCATAATTGTAACCCGGTTCTTGCTCGTCAAGAGACGGGTATCGAATAGGACACAAAATATGCCAATGAGAATCGCTTCCACAATATATGCAAGAGGGGGGAGTAGGTGCATTAGAAGCAAAGGATGAATTAGTCGCATTGCACGATGGACAAAATCTAAAATGTGAAAATTGTGAATCGGAAACGGCTGGAAGATCTTTTCCGCATTGCTCGCAATAACACCATTCACATGATTCGAAACCATATAATCGTCTCATACACCTTACGCAATACGAATCCATGAAGAATTAAAAATAAGAGGGGTTGAGAAAAAGAATTAAACACAATAGAGGGTTAAGAAGAATATTTTGGTGCAAAACTTTGAAAAAGAGATGCTTTTTATGACTTTTTAAATGTTTTTGTATTTTTGAAATTTTTGATTTTTGATGGAATTTTTGAAAATTTTTTGAAAAATGCAAGGAAAATAACGTTCACGAGTGAACGGATCCCAAAATCCAACGCGTCTCTCACAAAAACCGTTAATCTTCACGAAAAGAGCCGGCAGCGGCGCCATTTGATATTAAGGTTTTGTATGTGCTCTAGAAGTGTTGTTCGTTCGCGATTCTATTCGAATTGATTTTCGGTTAAAAGTGCGACTAAATCGTCTTTGGTGAATAAAAGAAAAGGTGTTGTTGTCTAAAACTAATTAAAGATAAAATTAAAGCTTTAAAAGGAAATGACAAAATATAAAAGGAATAAACTAAAAATTAAAACGATTGACAAATAATAAAGAAACGAATTAAAAAACAAGTATGAAAACGAAACAATTAATAAAAATAAAACTAAACGAAGAAATTAACTTTCGACTGGAAAATAAAGTTAACTTAATGAAAAAGGAGAAAATAAAACAAAGAGGGTACTTTAAAACTAAACGAGGTAAAAGCTAAAGTGGGCACTAAGATAAAACTTAAACTTTTGGAAAAAAAATAAAAAAAAATAAGTACTAATACTAAAATTGAAGAAAAATTCAATCAAAAATACATGACTTTCACAATATGAAAACTATCACAATATGAAAACTATCACAATATGAAAAAACTATCACAATATGAAAACTATCACAATATGAAAACTATCACAATATGAAAACTATCACAATATGAAAACTATCACAATATGAAAACTATCACAATATGAAAACTATCACAATATGAAAAACTATCACAATATGAAAACTATCACAATATGAAAAACTATCACAATATAAAAACTATCACAATATGAAAACAATCACAATATGACTGTCAAAATTTAAGCAGCATTTCGTCGCAATATACCTTAAATCCCGATCGTAATCTACGATGCCAGGGGCAATCGCAATCCTCCATCGGAATAAGGGGATATTATAACACTTTGATCCCAATGAAGCTGTCGGAATGAGCTGTCACAATAAGTTGTCACAATGTCAAAACCCTAATGATATTGTGATGGAAAGATCACAATATTCGGATGGAGTAAAAATAAGCATAAACCCGAATAAGCACTTATCAAAAACTTAACTAAAACAACAATAAGAAGGACAAAATAAGCCACGAATGCAAAACTTATCAAAACACTAAATAAGCAAAATTTATAAAATAAACTTTTTTTAAAAGATTAAACTTTTACGAAAACCAAATCTAAATAAGCACAAATTTGATAACTTTTAAAACACTAAAGAAACAAACTTTGTAAAAAAAACTTTAAAAAGACTAAACTTTTAAGGAAACTTAAAAGACAATAAGCTAGATACGAAATAAGCCAAAAAGCATAACAAGCTTAAAGCTTAAATCGTATAGAAACTTAGATAGGAATAAAAAGATAAACTTTTTAATCAAATAAGCAATAAGATTAAGCAAAATGCATACTTAATCCGAATCAAGATCAAAATCAAAAACAAGAAAAGTAGAATAAGATGGATAATGAAAAGCTTGATTAAAGGAAAAGATTCAACAATTAAAAGTTAAGATTAAAACTTACAAATTTAAGGTGCAAGAAAAAGAATTTAAATTGACAAGAAACTAAATGACATGAAAATAAATGGTGGAAGAACTATGTGTCAAATAGCCAACAAAAACAAAATGAAATGAACGTAGAGTATATATAGTGAGACTGGTAAGTGGTAGGTGGTGGTTGATTTCTCTTTCTTATTTTCTTTATCGTCTCGACTTTTAATTAACTTTGAGTCTTCGATTTCAGCTCGGGATTTGTCGATAAATATCCTGAACTCGTCTTATAATTTCTTCATTTATTAGACTTGGGTTCTTAGACTTGCAAATCTTCCGTCTTTGGTCCTTTTCTTCAATAATTCTTCCAAATAGGCCCATTGAGTTCCAATCTTTTGCACTCTTGATCTTTTGACTTCCTCTTTTGTCTTTTTCTTCGATAAAAGCCCGTGAAAGACCGTTTTGTCTTCCCTTTTCACATTTTAGTCCTAAATCACAACAAAAACACAAACCACGCATAATTCCGACATTTACGACATAAAATACACGATTTAGCTTGGTTATTATTATAATTAAGTGGTAAAAGGATGGGTGTTTTCACACCTATCAGTAACCTGCTAATAATAGAAAGTGTCCTAAATTAGAAAGTTTATAAAATGAATAAAATTGTTTAATAATATTATACCCTTTTAAATTTATAAAGCTAACTTAATATAATAAATTTAATTTACTAATTAAATCATTTTAGACATTTATTTATAAAAGTGATAAAAAGTAAGGTATAATTAAATTTTCGTTTTAATCCTTTAAGTCTATTTCGAGCCTACCGAGATACCTCCCTTCTCGGTCGCACAAAAAAAAAATTCAATAAAGTTACTAAATCCAAAACTGGATTAGCGACAGAAATTTCTGTCGCTAACTAGTACTATCTGTAGCTACAAGCTGTGGTCAAAACTGTCCTCAAATCTGTCATGACAAACCGCGACAGAAATACTATCGCTAAACTGTCACAAATTCCAGAATTGACTCTTATTTATTTCTGTTTAAAAAGTACCCACTGTTCCTTATATTATTCCCACAGTTTTATGTTGGTTCCCGCTGTTTTAACACAGCCAAACACCCCCTTAACTAATTTAACCCCTGACGGTCGTGTTTGGCTGCGAATGGATGAACACAGTCCATGTCACCCTGTGTGGGTCACGGCTGGGCAGAGAAAGGGCCACCGAGACCTCTTGGTCTCGGTTTCTTGAACCGCAACAAAACCCGATACCATTTTAATCATATAATCCCCTACGTGGGGTGGTTTTGTTCACGGCTGGCCAAAAGGAAGCACCTGTGTTTCGGCTGGGCATCAACTCACACCACCGACACATGGTGGTGTCTCGTTTTCGTGAAACCATCCAAACCCGACACCCCTTATAATTATTTACTGATTTCTTTTTTATTTATTTCATGTTCGAATCGATTTATAGGAAAATAAAAGGAAGAACAAGATGATTACTGTCACGATGATTAAGAACTGTGGCTGAAACACACGAATCAAAGACAAAGATTAAACCCGAAACCCCTTCTCTTTCTTTTCCAGTCGGCGGCCACAAACCCTAGCAACCTATACGTATATTTTTTTTGGACAAATGAGGGCTTTACACCCGTTTTTTTGTATGTCTATGGGTCGGGCCAAAGAGCCCATAAATCCTTTTGTTTATTATTCTAGCCGCCACCCCTTTAATATATTTGGGGTTTCTCGATTATTTTCGACATCGAAAATTGTATACATTTGTATTTCTTGTTTTAAAATTTTTCTGAAAACGTAAACCCTTTTTCTGTAACTAAATAATACATAATAAGTATTTTCTGAGACTTAATAATTATTTTCTGAATAATTATTATTTTGTAGTATTTAATTAAAACTGGGACTGTGTATTTACTGTTTACGTTTAAATAACGTTAAAGCTGAGACTTCGCATATTTAATATTCTAGGGTTTTAAATACGGATTTTACAATTCTTCCCATCTAAAAAAAATAATCTGTCCTCGAATTAAGGATACGATTATTCTGGGGTTTTACAAATTCTCCCTCTCTAAAAAGAAAATTCGTCCTTGAATTAAAGGTAATTTAAGCTGATGAAGTTTATCTAAGCTGAAAAACACATTGACTGAAAGGACATGAAAACTAAAAGGCATATAAGCTGAAGGACGTGTAACTGAAAGACATACCCGAATTAAAACTAGAAGTGAGGATAAGAAGTCCGTATAGACTCTTCTGTTTCCCAAGTGGCCTCCCGCTCGGTATGGTTCCTCCACAAGATCTTGACGAAAGGAATGGTTTTCCTTCTCATAACTCGATCCTGGCGATCTAAGACTGCTTCGGGTTATTCAATATAAGATAAGTCCTCCCAAATATGATTGAGTGGATAATTAACTTTGTGAAGCTCGTGATAGTTGTATCCTTTGAGTAGTGATACATGGAACATGTTATGAACGTGTGCAAGCTAAGGCGGTAACGCCAACCAATAGGATACCTCACCGACATGTTTGAGGATTTCGAACGGTCCGATGTAGCGAGGGTTGAGCTTGCCCTTGAGGCCAAAACGTCTGACCCCGCATGCTGGTGATACTTTAAGGTACACTTGATCTCCTGTCTGAAAAGATAGATCTCTGCGATGCTTGTCGGCGTAAATCTTCTGACGAGTACGCGCTTCTTGCAGCTTTTCCCTGTCAATGGCGACCTTTTCATTGGTCAGCTCTATTAATTTTGGTTCCTCAATCAAACGTTCTCCAACCTGATCCCAACTAATAGGAGCACGACATTTCCTACCGTATAACATCTCGAAGGGAGCACGCTTGATACTGGCATGCCAACTGTTGTTGTAGGCAAACTCGACCAAGCAAATATAGTCATCCCAATGTCCTTTCCATTCTAATGCACATGCGCGTAGCATGTCCTCCAAAGTCTGGATGGTACGCTCTGACTGACCGTCTGTATACGGGTGGAAAGCTGTGCTGAGCTTGAGCCTGGTTCCCCAAGCTTTATGCAAACCTCCCCAGAAGTAAGAAGTGAATCATGGATCATTGTATGATATAATTTCCAAAGGTGTACCGTGTAATCGTACAATTTCCTTTGTGAATAGACCTCTAGTTTACTGACTGCGAAATATTTATGGATAGGAATGAAATGTGCTGATTTGCTCAAGCAATCGACAATAACCCAGATTTCATCATGTCTCCTCTGAGTCTGTAGTAATCCGGTGACAAAATCCATAGATATCTTGTCCAATTTCCACATTGGAATATCTAATGGCTGAAGCAGACCGCTGGTACGCTAATGCTCTATCTTAACCTGCTGGCAGGTTAGACATTTAGAAACAAAAGAGGCAACATCCTGTTTCATACCGCTCCACCAGAAATGTTGCTTAAGATCGTGGTACATCTTAGTGGAACCTGGATGGATAGAAAACGGAGAGCTGTGAGCCTCAATCATTAAGGCTTCTCTAAGAGTAGGGTCTTCTAGAACGCAGAGTTTGGTACCCTGCCATACGATACCATCGTCATCGATACTAAATTCAGTCTGCTGGTCAATATTCTGGACAATCGCCCAGATTTCACCATCATCCTTTTGTGCGGCTTTAATCCAAGAGAGTAAATCTGGTTCCACTCTCAGACTAGCCCAATAGCCTCTTTGTCCGCGTACTAAGAGCTCAATATCATACCGCTCTAAGTCCCTAATAATCTCCTCCTGAACCTTTATACCATTTATCATTCCTGACTTTCTGCTAAGGGCATCTGCTACTACATTCTCTCTACCTAGGTGATACTGAATATTAGTGTCATAGTCTTTCAGCAGTTCCAACCATCGCCTCTGTCTCATGTTCAGCTCTCGCTGTGTAAATATGCACTTGAGACTTTTATGATCGGTGAAGATATCACACGACTCAACGTATAAATAATGCCCCCAGATTTTGAGAGCAAAAACGACTACTGTAAGCTCCAGATCATGCGTAGGATAATTCTTCTCATACGGATTTAACTGTCGTGAAGCATAGGCAATGACTTTCCCATGCCGCATAAGTACACAGCCCAAGCCGTTTCCTGAAGCGTCACTATAAATCTGATAACCACCTGTACCAGATGGAAGAGTAAGGATCGGTCGCTGAAATTAAATGATGTTTGAGTTCCTCGAAACTCTTTTCTCTCTCCTCAGTCCATATAAACTTTTCCCCTTTACGCATAAGTTTGGTCAACGGTAAAGCCAAACGTGAGAAATTCTCTAAAAATCTGCGGTAATATCCCGCTAACCCAAGAAAACTGCGGACTTCAGTGGCAGATGTCGGTCTCGGCCATTTACTGATAGCCTCCACCTTTGAAGGATCCATGGTGATCCCCTCTACAGAAACGATATGGCCTAGAAACGCCACTTTATTCAGCCAGAACTCACACTTAGAAAATTTAGCATAAAGCTTCTCTCGTCGGAGAATCTGCACAAAACTGTACGGAGATGATCCTCATGCTCTTCTTTGGACTTAGAGAAAATGAGGATATCATCAATGAATAAAATCACAAACTTGTCTAAGAACTCGTGGAAAACTCAATTCATCAAGTCCATAAATACTACAGGCGCATTCGTGAGGCCGAATGGCATAATAACAAATTCGTAATGACCATACCTCGTGCGAAAAGCTGTTTTGGATATATCCTGCTCTTTTACACGCAACTGGTGGTAACCTGATCGTAAATCGATTTTTGAGAAGTGCTTGGCACCCTGAAGCTAATCAAATAAATCATCAATACGAGGAAGTGGATAACGGTTACGAATAGTGAGCTTATTCAGCTCGCGGTAGTCGATACACGGTCGCATACTACCATCCTTCTTTTTGATAAACAAAACAGGTGTGCCCCATGATGACACGCTTGGACGAATGAAACCTCTTTCTATAAGTTCCTGAAGCTGATCCTTCAGTTCCTTAAGCTCTACATGAGCCATACGGTAATGAGCTTTAGATACTGGTTCTGCACTTGGAATGAGATCGATACCAAACTCTACCTCTCGCATGGGAGGTATGCCTGGAAGTTCTTCTGGAAATACATCCAGAAAATCTTATACGACTGGCTGGTCATGGAGTGAAGATGTCTCGGAAGTAGTGTCATGAACTGTAGCTAGAAAACCCTCACAACCATGGTATAATAGAGTACGGGCCTATAAAGCTGATATAATTTGAACATGTTTTCCTGGCAGAAAACCACGGTGAATAAATTCTGGTGTCTGGACATCACCGTAGATGACCCGGTGAGCATGACAATCTATGGTGGCACGATGAGCTGACAACCAATCCATACCCAGAATAATATCGAACTCGCACATATCTAGAGGGAGGGCACTGACTGGACGGATTTTATCGTCAAACTCAAGAGGGGATCCCTATACACCTGAGTAATGCGTACAGAGTCTCGCATGGGTGTAGATATGCTAAGCACACTGTCTAGTGGTGGAGGGGTAATGTTTATTCTAACAGCAAATGAAGTAGATATAACTGAGTGTGTGGCTCCTATATTCTGCCTGATTATGGGACATTTTGGTGGAAATTTGGTTGAATAGTCATGGAATTTTTTTAGGGAGAATTGTCAGTAATTTCTGCGGGAGCAGTCAATTAAGTTCTAGAAAATATGGTACTTCGTTCACAGGCGTGCAAGGTTCGACCTGTAGGCTCTAAAACTAGACCTGTGACTAGTGGGTAGTCACCAGGAACTTTCCAGATTTTGGCTTCGTTATCTTTCATGTTTCTTATACATTTATCAATCAGTTTTCTTCATTTATCAATCAATTTTCTTAAAATTTTGACTAAGTAAAAGGTTGGTACTGGACTGGCCATATTTAGTCACATGTGCTTTTCTGCGAATTTTGTTTTGGTGAACCGACCCATAGGCGTTCACCCTTGCCCGTTCAGATTTTGTATTGGTGAACCGACTCATAGGCGTTCATCCTTACTCATGGCAGATTCATGTTTTCAGTTGAATATTACTTGGTGAACCGACCCATATGCGTTCACCATTTCTCAGGTCAAATTTCATGCTTCTCGGTCGAATGATGTTTTATGAATCGATCCACAGTTGTTCACCTTTGTCATATCAGGACATTTCATAAACTTTGACAAGTATGGATTGGACTACAGCCAAACATATTTAGTCCCAGATTATAAATTTCTATACACGACGGTTCTTATAAAATATTGAAAAATATGGATCGAACCAGAATCGCCCATACTTAGTCACATGTTTTCTTCCATGGATTCTGTGGATTGAACCATAGCCATCCACATCAGTTGATATTAAAACTCAGTTGATTAGACTGTTTATGTTCTTTGTAACAATCAAGTTTTCATACCCTCACGTGGATGTCGTTTTCATGCTGATTAAGTTTTATGTCTCCTTACAAGGATTATGTTTTCAGCAATGTAATGATGTTTCATGCTACAGAAGGGTTACAATAAAATCCGTTTTCATGATAAATCATGATTGGCCTTCATTAATCATGCTTCATGCTGACCACTGTTGGGACTTCGATTAAATCATATTTTTCAGCCTATCAGTCCTCTCAGCTATTATAACTACACCGACTTAATTTACCTTTAATTCGAGGACGAATTTCTCCTTTTTAGAGGGAAAGAATTGTAAAACCACGGCATTATCGCGTCCCTAATTCGAGGAAGACTTATTTTTTTAGAGGAGAAGAGTTGTAAAACCCGCATTTAAAATCCAAGAACATTAATTATACACAGTCTCAGTTTTATTTAAAAACGTGACATAATTAATTATTCAGAAAAATAATTAATATTAGCTATTAAAGTATTAGGTAAGTATTATAATTTAGAAAAATGAATAATATGTTTCAGAACAAGAATTTAAATCACGAAACATGAACTCACGCTACGAATATTATATACGAAGCTTAATAAAAGTCGAAGACTGAAAATAAGCATGTATCAGGGGTGTTGGACGACAGCTTATAGAAAAGAAAAGAAATGGGCTTTAGGTCCAGCCCGTTTTAAAAGTTTTTCACAGGAAAACAAATGCTCACTTTCTTTAGCAAAAAAAAAAGAAAGGAATTAGGGTTTACTTTGGCTTGTCGTCGTCAGCAGAGAAAGAAAAAAAGTGTTAGAAATACGTTTTAACGTATATTAGAAGTATCGGTCACTCCACAATATGATTTATGTTGTAATAGCTCGTAGTTAGTAATTAGTTATTATTTGCTTATTAACTTAAGTAAGAACCGGTCCATGGGCTTGTCATGGACCGGCCCAAGTCCACTTATGACTTGGAACTATAAATACCCCTTTCCACCATGGAAAGGGGTTGGTTGTTGTCATTTCTTTGATTCCATATTAATAAAATTCACATAGTTTCTCTCACTTTCTCTCTCTAACTTTCTCTCTCTAGAAATCAACAAACCCCTTCATAGATTCATTGATTATCAATATTCTACATTTGGTATCAAGAGCTATGGGGTGATTTAAGGTGGTGATTTGTGTGGTTTTTTAGTTTTTGATTGTATTAGTGTTCTTTAAGAAAAATCATCTTGATTCTTGGTGTTTTTGGTGTTTTTGTGATTGGGATTAGTGGATAAGTATTAGTTGTTACTTATTTTAGTCGAAAGCACAAAACTTTTTGGGTTATTTGGTCAAAATCTGGGCTTAATCTTCATTTTTGGTGTTCGACTGTTCATCGGAACAACTTACTGTTTATTCAGCAAAAGTTCCGGATCAAGGAGTTCCGGATCAAGAAGTTCCGGATCAAGGAGTTCCGGATCAAGAAGTTCCGGATCAAGGAGTTCCGGATCAAGAAGTTCCGAATCAAGAAACTTCCGAACCAAGGAGTTCCGAGTCAAGAAGTTCCGAATCAAGAAACTTCCGAACCAAGAACTTCCGAGTCAAGAAGTTCCGGATCAAGCCAAAGTTCCGAATCAAGAAACTTCCGAACCAAGAAGTTCCGGATCAAGAAACTTCCGAACCAAGAACTTCCGAGTCAAGAAGTTCCGGATCAAGCCAAAGTTCCGAACCAAGAACTTCCGAGTCAAGAAGTTCCGGATCAAGCCAAAGTTCCGGATCAAGAACTTCCGAACCAAGAAGTTCCGGATCAACCCAAAAGTTCCGAATCAAGGTAATCTTCCGAATCAACAAAAAGTTCCGAATCAAGGTAATCTTCCGAATCAAACTTCCGAATCAACAAAAAGTTCCGAATCAAGGGTTATTTTTCTTGTTTTTTCGACGATTTTTTAGAGGATTTAATCTTGGTTTCTTACAACAAAAACACAACACAATTCACAAGCTTTACTTCACTGCTCGATCAACCGATAATCTCTGTTTCTTTGAAGAAAAACAAAATGAATCCAAATTCAGTAATGCCTCAGATGACATCTCTTACGGATATATCAATCATAACGGGAACTGATAGCCGTCCACCGATGCTCATTAAAGAGGTGTTTGAGGCATGGCAAGGTCGAATGATGCAATATCTAAAGGGGAAGCCGACATACGGAAGACTTATGGTCAAATCGATTTTGAATGGTCCACTCGACTATGGTACCATTACGGTTGATAACGTGACTAGACCACGAGAATTTGAAGAACTTACTCCAGCTCAACAACTTGTTGCAGATGCAGATGAAAAAGCTCTTCAAACAATTCTCCAAGCTCTTCCCCATGACATCTATAGGATGGTGAGTCAGTATACGGTGGCAAAGGATCTATGGGAACGGTTAAAGGTGTTGCTACAAGGAACGTCTCTCACCAAACAAGAAAGGGAGTGTCAGCTGTATGATTTGTTTGATAGATTCACCTACAACCCAGGGGAAACGCTCCACGATTATTACTTCAGATTCACCACACTCATGAATGATCTGAATGTATACAATCTTGTGATTGCACCATTCCAGGTTAACACCAAATTCTTGAATACTCTACCTCAAGCTGAATGGGGTGAGTATATTACCGATGTGAAGTTAACCCGGGATTTGCATAAGTGCAATTTAGATCAAATCTATGCCTTCCTTCAGCAACATGAGAAGCATGTGATTATGCACCGTTCTCCTCGTGGTATGCACCCAGATTCCTTAGCTTTGATGGCGAATCAACCAAGCTTGTCCCACAACAACACACCCTATATCTTGGGACATCAAGCTTATCATCAATCACCTTACTTGACACCAGCCTTTCCCCAATACTCGATTCTACCACAACCACCCACCTCACATCAGCAACAATATCGGTTCAATGCACCTTCACCACAGTATGCTTCACAACTTCATCCAGCAAATGTTGCACCTTATGCTCAGCCATCATATTCTTCTTATCAAGAGAATGCAGCATATCCAACAAGCTACCCTGATCAAATGAGTCTTCCTTATACTGATTATGCAGCTCATCCAGATCAAGCACTATATTGTGATGATGAGGAAGTCCCCGTTCCTGTTTTCCAACAAGGAGCTGACCCAGTTGAAGTGCTAACTACTATGTCTGCTTATCTCACCAGAACTTTAAGCAAACGAGGATACAGAGGATCAGCTCCTACCAACAATCAGTTGAGGAATTCATCCAATTCTCGCCAACAAGCTACAATTGAGAATGGCAGGGTAATGGTTCAGCCAATTCAGCCATATCAGGGGAGAACTTCCACATCAACCAATGTTCGCACCGCCAATCCTGCTCCTGCTCCAATGGTCAACAATCCTCCACGGGCTAATACAGGCAAGTTGAGAATGATCACATGCTACAACTGCAAGGAAGAGGGTCATATGTCCAGGGATTGTAAGAAACCCAAGAGGAGAAGGGATGGACAGTGGTTTGCAGAAAAGATCTATCTGGTAAATGCTCAGGCGCAAGGAAGGGAACTTGATGAAGAGGAGCTTGCATTTCTTGCTGACCCAGGGATTGCTGAACAAGACGTTGTCACTACGCAGAATGCAGCTTACCAAGCCGATGATCTTGATGCGTATGATTCCGACTGTGATGACTTTCAAACTGCAAAGGCTGCTTTCATGGCAACTTTCTCCAGCTTAGGGCCAGATAAGAAATCTGAGGTACTTATTAATAACACCGATAATGCCACTGATGCTAGTATTCAACCACATCAAGTTGGGCAAGAGAGTGCTGATTCGACTGAATCTTCGGTGGTGAGTCTTTCAAATGAGGAGACAAACAATGATAGCAATATCAATGTGAGTTCCCAGACTTTGAGTGAATCACAACCGGGACCCAGCTCGCATACGCCTACTCCTGCTCAACAAGATTTGGTCATGGTTCCTGCTACATTACTTAGCCAAATGAATGCTGCACTCTTAGAAACCTTAGCTAAGAATAAGAATTTGTCTGATGAGCTTGCCTTAAGCAATGAGAAAGTACAAACTTTGGAATTAGTGCCTTCGTCTAGTGTTCTCACTAATCTCGAATATGATCACTTTAGAAACAAACAAATGGGTCACTTGCAGGAAATCGAAAACTTAAGAGCAAATTTGTCTAGTGAACTTAGAGAAAAGGAGTTAGTGGTCACTAATTTTCAAAAACTTCAAACTGATTTTGAATTACTCGAATCTAAGAAGACTGAAATGGAGATTAATGCTACTAATAAGATTAGAAGTCTAGACTACTTGCTGTTAAGACAATACGCTGCTTCACAACTAGTTCACTTATTTGATGCTTCGTTTAAAGAGTTTAACTTATCACGTCTAAAAGGCCTTCCCCCTAATCCACGATATGCAAAACAAGCTTTAAGACATAGTCCTAGACTTTATAATGCAACTCAATTAGGATTGGCTTTAGACCCGATTGTTTTTCCCAATGATCGAACAAGTAAGGTTCTAGTTGATGAGGATCGGTCATACAATTCAGCAAAATATCCCGATTGTGATTATTTTAAAATGAATAAGGAGCTTGCTAAAACTGATTTTAGAGTTCGCTTCCATATGGACAAAGATCTCATTACAGCACCAACCTACATGATAGAGGAAGAAAGCCCTAGTACATTTCCTACACTTGTCAACATGGAAGGTCCTAAGGAAATTCCAAAGAATCTTCCACCTGTTAGCACTGTATGGTTAAACTTGCAAGAGATTAACCGATACTTTACTAACTTTGACAAGGTCATCTTGGAATGTACGACTTCAAATGGCTTAAATGCCGGAGAATGGGCTTTCGAACACATGAACGAGGTGTTTAAAACTGAGATCAATCCGTTTGTCGAAAGTCTAAAAAGAAGTTTTGCATCTCTTAAGGAAAATCTTCAGTTTGAAATTGGTGAAGTTCAAAAAGTGTTTTATGAAATGGACACCGCTTACGAACTGCAACTAATTGAAAAGGAAAAGATTTCTACCGAATATGACCGATTCTTGTCCGAAGTAATCTCGTGTGATGTGCTTACTATTGTAAATGTTAAATATTCGAATGAGCTTACATCCGCTATGATGAATTGTGATGCTGTGAATATTTGTGAGGATATTTGTGATGATGTTTGTGATATTTCTGTAAATGTTGCTGAAACTGTAAATGAGGTAGATAATCATTCTTGTCACGAATCTAACGCTGAGTTTTTAAAGCTACAAGATTCTTATAATTTACTTTCTCAACGCTTTAATCAACTAGAACAACATTGTATATCTTTAGAATTAAAACAACAAGCTCAAAATGAAAATCTTTTGATATCAAATGTTTGTGAAAACGGTGTTGAGACAAGTGACAAGATGATTGCAATTGTTAAGACATTAGAGGAAGAAATCATGAGATTGAAGAGAGAGATATCATCAAAGGAAACATTAAGAATGGAACTAGAGGCCGCAGAGTCTAAAAACCAGGTCTTAGAAATTAGACTATCAACTGTTCTAGGGGAGATGGATCGGACAAGGCAGGGACTATCCGCTCTTTATGGTTCACTAGAAGATCGATTCGCTTTTAATGCGACACAGCAACAATATTATGTTGAACAACTGAACCAAAAATGCGAAGAAATCTCTGACTTGAACATCCTACTCATAGACAAAAATATGGTTTTGGCTGAGTTAAAGGAGACACTTCTTCTCACCCGACAAGAAGTTGTTGATAACTTAGCTACCGACTCTGCACCGTCCACTAGTGCTCCAACAACCAAGAAAGTAGTGCTTTATAAGAATCCGCTTCATAAGAGAAACCAGCTTACCTATGATGATTATATGAGGAATGCCATTAAGCATGTCGATCTTCTTAGGGATATTGTAGACGATCTTTATGCCTTAGATCCCTTAAGTAGCGACTATTATTCGGCTCATGAATATGTTAAGCCAGTTCAATATTGCTTGGCTTATTTGCAATACATAGGTACACCAGGTTCTGCACTACTTAATAATAGGCCCATTGCTGTCACTCCATTTAATAAGACTCCAGGAGCGAAACCGTCATTGGCACAATCAAGTAAGACACCTTTAAAATCTGCTGCTAATGTTCCCAATTTGCCTTCTATAGGATTAAAAGCGACTACTAAGGCTAAAGGATCGCCACTCAAGAAAGATAAGATCAAGCCCGCCACTAGTAGTGCCACAAAGAAGAAAGTAGAAGTCCACAATAGGAATGCTAGTTCAGTTTTAAATAAAACGAATCATGTTAAGACTAAAAGCTCTGCGCCTGTGCAGCAGCCTAAACCATTCGTGAATTCTGATTTAAATTGTTGGAATTGTAATGAATGTATGTTTTCCCAGCGTCATGATTTGTGTCTGATTGATCACGTTAATGAAATGAATGCTATTAAGAATGGTCTTGAATGGAAGCCAACGGGTAGAACTCGTGCCCAAGTTGGCTGGCAATGGCGTCCCACTGGTAGGACCTTTACTCTCGATGGTAAAATGTGTCCTTTAACTAGGAATGCATCCATTGAGGTTAGGTCTGAGCGTCCTTTAGTTAGGAACACTTGCACTCAAGTAAGGAAACAGCGCCCTTTAATTAGGTCAGCCCCCACTATAGTGCCTATCAGTGTAGAAATACCTCAGGATTTGAGCCAATTAGAATCTACACCACCAATTAAGAAGAAAAAGGCTAGGAAATCTAAGAAACCTAGAGTTAGCAAATCTAAGATTATTAAATCTGTACCTGCTAATAACAAGGAACACTCAGATTCCGATACCTCTACATTGTCTTTGTGTGGTGATATTTTCAGGTGGTCCAAATCATCCTGTGGTATTTGGACTCCGGTTGTTCAAAACATATGACCGGAAATCGCTCGATGCTCCGAAATTTCGTCAGCAAGTTTCTTGGTACGGTTAAATTTGGGAATGATCATATAGCAAAGATTATGGGGTATGGTGAATATCAGATTGGAAACGTGACGATTTCTAGGGTATACTATGTTGAAGGTCTTGGTCATAACTTATTCTCAGTAGGACAGTTTTGTGATTCCAACCTTGAGGTTGCTTTTCGACAACACACTTGTTTCATCCGCAACTTGGAAGGAAAAGATTTGTTGAAGGGATCTCGTGGTGCAAATCTTTACACTTTGTCCTTACAAGACATGATGGCCGCTTCTCCAGTATGTCTTCTCTCTAAAGCTTCTAAGACCAAGTCATGGTTATGGCATCGCAGATTATCTCATCTTAATTTTGATGCTATTAATCATCTGGCTAAAAACGAGTTAGTTCGTGGTCTTCCCAAGCTTAAATTTCACAAGGATCATTTATGTTCCGCGTGTTCAAGGGGGAAAAGCACCAAGAAATCTTACAAACCCAAAGCTGAAGACACTAATCAAGAAAAACTTCATCTTTTGCATATGGATCTTTGTGGACCGATGAGAACTGAAAGTGTGAGCGGTAAGAAATTCATTCTCGTCATTGTGGATGATTTCTCAAGGTTTACATGGGTTAGATTTCTACGTACAAAGGATGAAGCTCCGAAGGCTATCATCACTTTTCTGAAGTTCATTCAGGTACGTTTGAATACCACTGTCCGCCGTATTCGTACAGACAATGGTACTGAGTTCGTCAACCAGACTCTTCGTGATTATTATGAAGGAGTTGGTATATCACATGAAACATCCGCTGCACGCACTCCACAACAAAACGGTGTTGTTGAAAGACGGAATCGTACACTTATGGAAGCTGCTAGGACCATGCTTATTTATGCGAACGCTCCATTGTTCTTGTGGGCAGAGGCTATTTCTACTGCATGTTTCACCCAAAACCGTTCTATCATTCGGAAACACCATGGAAAAACACCTTATGAGCTTCTACATGACCGCAAACCCGATGTTTCATTTTTCCATGTGTTTGGTGCTCTGTGTTATCCAAACATCAATAGTGAGAACTTGGGTAAGCTTCAACCAAAAGCCGACATAGGTATTTTCATTGGTTACTCACCGTCCAAAAGAGCATACCGAATCTATAACCGTCGTCTTGGCAAGATTGTAGAAACTATGGACGCAGATTTCGACGAGCTGACAGCGATGGCTTCTGAGCAACACAGCTCTGAACCCGCGCTTCATGAGATGGGACCCGGTGCTATAAGTTCCGGATTAGTTCCCAACAATCCTACTTCTACATCATTTTTACCACCAACAAGGCCCGAGTGGGATAAACTGTTTCAACCGTTGTTTGATGAATTCTTCGATCCCCCGACTGATGAAGTTCCAGTACCTGTAGTAATTGCTCCAATACCTGAAGTGGTTGCTCAAGTTAATGAACCTTTATCTAATGCATCTACAATTCACATTGAACCGGATGCACCTTCACCAAGTGATTCTCAAACTACAACTGAATCATCACCCCTACTTGTGCCTAATGATGTGGAAGAGGATTCTACTGATCACGACTTGGAATATGCTCACTTGCAAGAGCTTCCTTTCTTTGGTGTAGCGATCCCTGAAAACCCTTCAGCCGCGTCTACCTCAGAAGAAGCTCCTTCTATTGTTCACTCCAGACCACCTAGGATTGAAAACCATAGCACTAAATGGACAAAAGATCACCCAATTAGGAATGTTATTGGAGATCTAGATCGACCAGTCTCTACACGCAATCAACTACAAGAGAGTGCACTATATTGTTACTTTGATGCATTTCTCTCTGAAGTTGAACCCAAAAATTGGCAGCAGGCTATGACCCAATCATCTTGGATCGAAGCTATGTAGGAGGAACTCAATGAATTCAAAAGACTAGAAGTATGGGAATTGGTTCCTCGCCCTGACAAGGTTAACATTCTTACTTTGTTATGGGTTTATAAGGTTAAACTTGATGAGATGGGTGCGGTATTGAAGAATAAAGCAAGATTGGTCGCTAGAGGATATAAACAAGCCTTGGGTATAGACTTTGAGGAATCTTTTGCTCCTGTGGCTAGATTGGAGGCGATTAGACTATTCCTTGCGTTTGCTGCTCATATGAACATGATCGTCTATCAAATGGATGTGAAGACGGCATTTTTGAACGGTGAACTAAGGGAAGAGGTTTATGTTAGTCAACCGGATGGGTTCGTGAGTACGGAGTCTCCTAACCATGTGTACAAGCTTAAGAAGGCTCTCTATGGGTTGAAACAAGCTCCACGAGCGTGGTATGATCTCTTGTCAACATATCTCATGTCGGAAGGCTTCTCCAAAGGCAAAGTGGACCCCACTTTATTCACTCTCAAGGACGGCAACGACATGCTTCTGGTACAAATTTATGTTGATGATATAATTTTTGCTGCCACTAACATAGAATTGTCTAAACAATTTGAGAAGATAATGTCCACACGCTTTCAGATGTCGATGATGGGAAAAATTTCATTTTTCTTAGGATTACAGATTTCTCAGAATCCCAGAGGCATCTTTATCAATCAATCCAAATATGCTCTAGAATCTCTTAAGAAATATAACTTTGAGAATTGTGACCCCGTAGACACTCCAATGGTGGAGAAATCCAAGTTAGATGAAGATAGGGATGGGATTATTGTCGATCCGAAACTTTACCGTGGAATGATCGGCACCCTTCTCTATCTGACTGCTAGCAGGCCTGATTTGCAATTTGCTGTATGCATGTGTGCCCGGTATCAGGCTCGGCCTACCGAAAAGCACTTACATGTTGTGAAAAGGATCTTTCGGTATCTAAAAGGAACGCTTCATCGTGGTCTATGGTATCCGAAAGATTCCTCGATTGCTTTAATATCATACGCAGATGCCGATCATGCTGGATGTCAAGATACGAGGCGTAGCACTTCTGGATCTGTGCAACTCCTTGGAGATAGATTGATCAGTTGGTCCTCAAAAAGGCAGAAAAGCGCTGCAATATCAAGCACGGAGGCTGAATACATCGCCATGTCCGGTTGTTGTGCTCAAGTCCTTTGGATGAGATCACAATTAACTGACTACGGTCTTGGATTTAACAAAATCCCGATGTATTGTGACAACAAGAGCGCCATTGCCCTTTGCTGCAACTATGTTCAACACTCCCGGTCCAAGCACATAGACATTCGCTACCATTTCATCAAGGAGCAGGTGGAGAACGGAGTGATCGAGCTGTATTTTGTCACTACTGAGTATCAGCTGGCGGATATGTTCACCAAAGCCTTAGATCGAGGACGAATCGAGTTTTTGATCGACAAGCTTGGCATGAAATCATTTACTCCAGCGACTCTCAAAGAGTTGGCAGAAGAATCAGCTGAATAGTCGTGGTAAACTATTCAGAGTATCCTTTGGTTGTGATCATGTATATTATCGTAAATATATAAACCACAAAAAGAAAATACAAAAATAGAAAACCAACAAAAACCATAAAAAATATAAAACCTAGAAAAACCATAAAAAATATAAAACCTAGAAAAACCATAAAAAAAAATATAAAACCAAGAAAAACCAAAAATATTTTTCGTTTTAAATCGGGCATGTCTTTTAGTACGGTAATATTTACGGCCTTAGAAATGTCGATCAATATTGACACGGTGCCATAAATAGATTCCGTATAAAAGTTGTACATTTTTAAAACATGCCCACAATGGCTTGTAGTTATTTCAGACTGCAACCCGGTTTTCATATTAAAGTCACGTATTTCCTTGGAAAACGTTGGCTCAGAACGGGAATTAATTTTCTCGGGCGTGATTTACAAGCCAAATCATGCAAAGGGATCAAGTTTACTTTATAACTTGGTCTGACACGAATTTGTGTACGTCTCAGTGCATAAATTTGTTAAAATAAGAGAAATCTTATTAAAACCACGAATCAAAATTTTTCAAGAGAAATTGGAAATGCTTTCATCACTATTTGACTCTTTAAACAATGACTACAGCTCTTTAAATAGAAAACGGGTCATCGTTTAAGGGGGAGAAAATAGTAAAATCATCTTTGTCATTAAAATTGATTTTCAAAAGTGATTGTGAAAATTAAGGGCTTCATGGTAATTGAGTGGTTTTGCTTTAGAAAACGACTTGTGTTCGTTCTAAGTGATAGGCATGGCTTTTAGATTTTGAGGATATGCTAATAGATGCGTTTGCTAAGATTGTGTGTAAGTTAAACAAGGGATAAGTACAATGAAAAATCATAGACAACAAGGAAAAAGAAAGATAAATAGAGGGACTTAAAGTGTTAGTTGTTTAAACTTGTCAAAACTTTTGACCTAGTCAACTAATAAACCCCGCCCCCTATTTTCTAAATCACTGTTCTCCTACTCATTTGCCGCCATTGTTACACACACACTCAAGAACTCAACTCACTCGCTTAATCCATCTAGCTTCTTGTTCATTCGTCTAATTAAGGTATAAACATCAACATTTACACTTCTAATTCATTCCATTCATCATATAATTCTGATCAATTAATCAATCTAATCAGATTTAGGGGTATTCCTAAATTAGGGTTAATTTACAAGGGATTTATGGTGGGTTTTGTTAGGAATAGATTAAATGATGTTTATATTGCCTTAGTTTGCCTTAGAAACCCACAAACGCGCTAGATTAATCATCTGAGTTTAGTTTGTAAAAGTTCCGGATGAACGTGGCTTTGAACTTCCGAATGAAGGATTTCTTCTGAAAAACTTCCGAATGAGGAAGTTCCGAATGAAGGACTTCCGAATGAGGAAGTTCCGAATGAAGAACTTCCGAATGAAGGAAGTTCCGAATGAAGAACTTCCGAATGAAGGAAGTTCCGAATGAAGAACTTCCGAATGAAGGAAGTTCCGAATGAAGAACTTCCGAATGAAGGAAGTTCCGAATGAAGAACTTCCGGATGAAGGAAGTTCCGAATGAAAGAACTTCCGAATGAAGGAAGTTCCGAATGAAGAACTTCCGGATGAAGGAAGTTCCGAATGAAGAACTTCCGAATGAAGGAAGTTCCGAATGAAGGAATGTTCCGGATGAAGGAAGTTCCGAATGAAGAACTTCCGGATGAAGGAAGTTCCGAATGAAGAACTTCCGGATGGAGGAAGTTCCGAATGAAGAACTTCCGGATGAAGGAAGTTCCGAATGAAGAACTTCCGGATGAAGAAGTTCCGAATGAGGAGAAGTTCCGAATGAGGAGAAGTTCCGAATGAGGAAATGTTCCGGATGAAGATGTTCCGAATGAGGAAAAGTTCCGGATGAGTTGTTTGATTGTTTGCATGCTATATATGTACTTGTTGTTTTATAAGATGTGTTATGCTTAGAAGTAAGAATGATATATATCTATATGCTTTTGTGTATCAACCTTTCATGTCTTATCTTAAGCAGATACAATGACTAATCCAACGGTACAAGCAATCCAAGAATCTAGAGAAGCCGATATCGCTAAAGCCCGAACCCTTAAGTTTATACCCAACAACTATAGGCTGAAGCAAGTTTCTAAATCCACTCACCATGGTTTTAAGGTCGCCATAGCCATTCTTGATAACTCTCATTTCAAGAACGCCCTTAGGAGTACAGCCTCGGTGCCTTATGAGTATATGTTTGAATTTTGGGCAACCAAGGATTTCACTTCGAACAAGATCACCTTCACCATCGACAACAAGCAGCAGACACTCACAGTTTCAGACTTCCGTAAGATTCTTGGTATACGGGATACACCCAAGGGCATGTCTTTCTCAAGGGATCCTACTAAAGATGAACTCGCGGAGTTATTTGACGCACTTGGATGTCCGGAAATACGAGTTGCGTCTGAGTTTACTACTGCTAAGGTAGGACAACCCTGGAGAGCTTTGATGGGTATTCTCAGTAAATGCCTTACACCAAAAACGAGTGGCCATGATGCTTTGCGCAGTCCGATAATGAACCTCTTCTATGGCATGTACAAAGCTGCAAATTCAGATTATGCTTTGTTGATATGGGAAGAATTCACCTTTCAACTCTTCCACAACAAGAAGCTGAAGACAAACTTCTTTCCTTATCCTCGATTTATTAAGCTGATCATAAATTATTTTATGAAGCTTGATGCTACTATTGATAGGCGTGCAGGAGGTCGCTATCACACCGAAGAAGCTGATGATACTGTAGATCTGAGGCATGAAGGACCGTCTATTGGTGTGATTCCGGGTCCTGTTCCTGATTACCTTCTATCTGATAAAATCAAAGGTTCTGCAGATTACAAGCTACTACAATTAGAAATCCAGAGGCTGAAAGCAAACCTTCAAACTGGAGAAGACTCTTCCACAACGGTTAAGAGTAAAGGTAAACGCAAACAACCAGCTGCGTTACCTGAACCCGAACCCAAGAAGAAGAAGACAGAGGGTAAGAAAGGAAAGGGTAAGGATTTGATGCGTCTACGTGATGAAGCAGATATTGTTGATCCTACTCTTGATAAATCCGAGCAACAAATGATGAAGATTGCTATTAAAAGGAGTAGGAAAGATACAGGCGGTAGTGGTTCAGGTGCGAGGGTAGATATCGAGGATGAGTACGAGGAACCGCATGATGTTGATGAGTTTGGGTCACCAGAACACTATTCCACTTCGAAGGAGCCATCAATCCCTATTTCAGCAAGTGTGGTAAAGGAACCTGTTGCTCCTACGATCATGGTGTCAACTCAACCCTTAACAACTCAACCTCCACCCATACAACCTTTACCAACCCGACCGGCTTCAACACCATTTCTTCCACCACCCATAATCCCCATCCCTAGTACAGCAGTAACAACCGAACCCCTCCGGTCAACCCAAAGCAGCTCTGCAACATCTGCAATGGCTGCATTAGTGATGGCCGAGATGTTTGATACTAACAAACGCGAAATGGATGAACTTCGCCAAGAGTTGCAAAGACGAGCTCAGAGGGAAGAAGAATCAAGGAAAGCTCAAGAAGAGTTGATTGCCAAGTTCGCTGCAGACATGGAAGCTACACGTAAAGCTCATGCAGAGGAACTTGCTCAGGTTAAGCAGGCTGAGGCTGATAAGCATGCTGCACGTATTACCAGACTTCAAGCGATGAGGGATAAATATAAGGAACAAAAAGAAGCACTTGAAGCATCTGTGAAAGAAAGAGTGCAAGAATCCGTTGAATCCTTAATGCCTAAACTTCGCGATGAGTTGAAGACACTTGCTGCTGACAACTTGATGGTCAAATCATCCAACCCTTCAGAAGCCGCCTATAAGATTGCTTATGACCTGACGGATTTTGAATTGAAGAAGATCCTTAAGGCTCGTATGGTGGAACTTGGGTCGTATGATAAGTCGAGGATTCAACGGGCTCTATATAAATCCCTGAATGATGCTATCAGGGAGGATGATAGCTTATTCAAGACGTTTGGAAGTGTGGTACCATATCACATCTTACCTGAGGAAGAAAGGGAAGAGAGTGAAGAAGAGGGTACGGGTGAAGAAGAGGAAGAAGAAGAAGAAGAAGGAGAAAAGGATAAAGACGATGACGAGGGTGGTGATGATGATGAGGATGATGAGGATGATGAGGATGATGACGAAGATGAGGATGATGATGATGGCGATGATGGTGGTGATGAGAATCAGGAGAGTGCTAAGGGTAGTAACGGGGATGACAATCAGGATGATGATGGGGGTGAACAACCGACAAAGGGAGACAAGGTTACCAGCTCCAAGAAGACTGCTACTAAGACTGGAACCAAGTCCACAAAAGATGCAGCACAGAAGGACAAATCGACATCCTCGGAATCACGACGAACTAAGTGGCGCCACGATGTGAATGCCACTACAGCGTCATCGGTTCCTGGTATCTCTATCGCTGTATCTGTACCTATTACCACTAACCCCATTAGTTCTGCTGTTGTTCCTCCTGTGATTGCAGAATCAGTGATAGAACCCGAAGCTGCACAACACTCCCCAGTTCAGGACACTGCCGAAATGCCTGAAACTGAACCAGTAGATGTTCGCACTTCCACTCCTCTACAACAAGCACAACAATCTACGGTTCCTGAACCAAGCATTCGTGCCTGGGAAGACACGTTGGAGATAGACGAGTCTGCACCACCACAAGCTTGGATCACGGCAACAGCACAATATGATCCAATCACAGATGCTGACAAAGATGTGCTGTATCTCCGTATCCGAAGTCCGATTGACTTATGTGCATTTCTTGCTCATGAGTATAAGACTTTGGTTACTCCATCCTTGGTGAAGAAAGCGCTGCACGATAGGAGACTTCGCGCCAAAACCCGATTACCCCGAATGGAGTTCGAGTATTATGCCGATGAGATCATAAAGGCTTTGAAAACCGTTCAACGGCCAGGACTTCATGAATCAGAAAGAGCTCCACCTCCAATGGATCCTGCTCAAGATAATCAGATTACTCTTGACTTCTTCGTCACCAATGATCTTGAGTATCTTATGAAGGGGTCATCAAAGTATGCAACATCCCTGACTTTGCTGAAAGCTGCCAACTGGGGGACAATACCCTTCATCGAGGAAAAGGTAAATCGACTCTGGGTCCCAAAAATGAATCGTAATTATGATATGTATGCTGTCATAGGTGCATCTCATTGGGACGAACGAGTCCGAAGGGCGTACAGGGGTTGCTGCATGGTCAATTCTGGAAGCAATGTTAGATCCGACATCCGTATCTCCAGCATCTTAGGAATGAAAACTGAAGCCAAGAACGGCTACTATCATGTGACGGAGATTCGCTTGAAAAGGGAGGATGACAGGGAATACAAAATCCAGCAAGGAGATTTTTCCATCATTCGCCTTGAGGATATTGAAGATATGCTGCTTCTGATGACCCGAGATCAACTTACTCACATTCCTCGTGAAGACCTAATTGCTTTGAATACAGCACTTCGTATGTTCACACGAAGCATTGTCATCAAGTCACGAGTTGAGGATCTTCAGTTGGGAGTCGAAAGCTATCAGAGGAGGCTCAATTTAACCCGTCCTGTGAATCAAGTGCTACCTCAACATGTAGAAAGATGTCCTTATACCGGCATTTCTGTCCCGAATTCCGGCATTTTCTACTTGAACAGTCGAGGTTTGATGAAGTTTATGAGGGTGGGTGAGCTTCACAAGTATAGTGATGGAACTCTTATACAAGTCAGAGATAAGTTGGAGCATCTGAACTCGGGTGGGACTTTGCCAGAGATGACGGAGGATTGGCATCCGGGTTACCGGCAGATGGCAAAGTATGTGATCAAAAAGATCGATCAAAAGCTCCGTGAACGTAGATTGATGAGGAGCTTGGAAAGATTCGTGGGTGGAAGACCGTATTTAGTGCACCACAAGCTACTGCAACGATCCATCTGATGGGTCGTACATCTCAGGTCACTTTATATTGGTTTTCAATTGTGAATATGTAAATTTGTGAATAATGTGCTTGAATGGCTTGGTGTAGTGTTAAGGTATGATAATTTTTCAAGAATTTCTCACGAGATTCTAAATCTTTCAAAATATGTCATACCAAAGCACTACAACTATCCCTTATTAACTTAAGGGGGAGCAACAACTTGTTCTATGGCCAAAACATCGATTTCATTTTTACCCAAAGACCGGTTAATCCATTCAATATCCCAAATATTAATGGTTAACATTTTGGATAAGGGGAGAAAATGGGATTAAGGAGACGTAAGTGATACTTGGCTAAAAGATGAAAAAGACTTAAAGATTATCCAACTTAATATGTGTAAAGCACGTGTTAAGGGGGAGCGTTTTTGATGAACAAAACACCTAAGGTACAAAACTTTTGATTTTAATATCACAAGTACCTTAGGTGATTTTCAATGATTTTTCATGGTGGCAATTCCTTCCCAAAACACGCTTAATTCACGACGGATGTGGTGACAAAAGGGTGGTAGGAATAGGTTTAGTCCAATGATTCATCAGAGCCGATGGAATCTTCCCAAGGACAATTCCCTAGATAGAATTAGAAGTCCTAGGAAAGATGGAGAAAGAATGTGAACGTAGCTGAATGCCGACCAAGTACTTAAGCTAGCACTGGAACAATCACAACAAGGTGCTAGTGATGACGTATTGGTAAGCATTGAAGGGGTTGAAGAATGAAAAAGAAATGTAAAGATAAAGGGTGTAAAGAAAGAAGCCCTCCTTACAACTTTAGGCAGAAACCGGGTCAATACATATGCTATTGAGGTCATTTTTGCTAATGATTCTCGGTATTGAAGAAAGACATCATGGACCCAGTGATGCAATGCACAACCCTTCCCCAGCTAACTCAAATATCTCTCAAAAGGTATTTGTTTTAATCACACGGAGATCAACACGTTATCTATTGGTTTATTCATTCCGAATAAACTGGTATTGAAAAGGTGGCACTCCTCTCCAGCCATCGCTCACTAAATCAAAACGCACAATCGAGTCTAGAGCCAAGAGATCATCAAAAGTCTCATTAGGACACTTTCCATTTATTCCTTGCTTTCTCACACACTATGAAAAGTAAGAGATTTTCATGAGTCCTACGCAATATTCTTGTAATATTGCCAGAACATCCGAGTAATACGTAAGTATTACAATGAAGATGGAAATCCTGCTTGAGCCAACATTAAACAAGCTCATGGTAGGTTACACGTGCGGTTCTTTTAGAACCAATCTTGTGAAAAACTGGAAGGTAACAGTGGTTTAATTCTTAATTGAACTTAAACTCGTTCCAGGCCTCTTCGCATTATCATATGATCTTGCCAGAACACTCAGAGTGACTCTTTATTGACCACAGTGACGAGTGGAAATCCTTCTAGTGTCAACATCAAACAGCACTTGGTAGGTAACGTGCAAGATTCTTTATGAATCGAGCTCGTGACAACTGGAAAGCAACGATGGTGAAAATCTTAATTGAAATTCACTTGTTCCAGGTTTCATGAATTGACGGCTTTTAATCACAAGGATAATTTATCCAAGTGATTCACTCTTTATGTTCGCAGTCAGCTTTGGACGGTCGAATAAAGAGAACGGGTTTACCCGCGAAATCCTGTCAGGAAGTTACTTAATTGAAACTATCCGTCACGGGTACGATATCTAATATCGTCCAACGGTCTTCACCGACCGGAGGTAAAATGCTACCGAATTAGAATAAAATGTTCAAAGCCATTTTATTCGTGTCGTTGCTGTGTACCTGCTAAAGACGGTGGCGTTGCTGAGTACCTGTTGAAGACGGTGGCGTTGCTGTGTACCAGTGAAGACGGTGGTGTTGCGGTGTACCTGTAAAAGTCGTTCTCACATGCTTATGTCTTTTGCAACAAAAATTCAAGAAAGTACAAGATGAAGTCTTCCGCTGTATCAAACTCTGAAGCTTTCAAGAATCCAACAAAAAGACGTAAGTGTGTGGAACATGAAGTCACGAGGAGGCAAAGTTCACAAGAAAGGCAAAGATCGCACGTGAAAGGCCAAAGAACAATGCTCTCAAGTCAAAGCCAAAAAGATCAAATCAACATATTCACAACAAAAGAAAGAAAAGAAGAAAAGACTACGAGCTAAAGAACGAAGACTTAGTATAGTATGCTAGGTTTAGAACTTTGTAACGTGGAGTGACCTCCCTTAGGGGGAGATTGTTAGAAATACGTTTTAACGTATATTAGAAGTATCGGTCACTCCACAATATGATTTATGTTGTAATAGCTCGTAGTTAGTAATTAGTTATTATTTGCTTATTAACTTAAGTAAGAACCGGTCCATGGGCTTGTCATGGACCGGCCCAAGTCCACTTATGACTTGGAACTATAAATACCCCTTTCCACCATGGAAAGGGGTTGGTTGTTGTCATTTCTTTGATTCCATATTAATAAAATTCACATAGTTTCTCTCACTTTCTCTCTCTAACTTTCTCTCTCTAGAAATCAACAAACCCCTTCATAGATTCATTGATTATCAATATTCTACAAAAAGGGAAAAATATAATGCATTGTTACTACAATGATTGTTATTGATGAGCTGTTATGATAAAATTAAATAATGAAGTACCACTGTGGTCCAAGTTTTGAAGTGTATTGATTTGATCATATAAGTTCACGTGGGTTACAATAGAAAAACAATTCATTGCTAGTTATGTAGTCATCACGTGGGATATTCTGAAGACAAGGATGAATGTGATTCAACTTGTATGTTCACACGAGGAAGGGACGGATCTTTGTATGAATGTGATGCAACTTGTGTGTTCACACGAGGAAATAAAAAAAGGGACGGATCTTTGTTTTGGAGTTATTTGATTCGTGTGTATTATTTTGGTCACCCATAGATCGCGATTGGTACAAATAGCAGATCGTGTACATTCGGGTTTCAGGCCTGAGCGTGTCCCATTGGTTTCTGGTGATCGTGCTTGAATTGTCCTCGCTCTAGTAATTGTGTTTCGGTTTCGGTTTTGGTTTCGATCTCTTCTGTTCTGAAGGTATAACTTAAACCTGTGTTTTACTACATATAATAAAACCATAGACATCAGCAATATGTTAATTATGAAACTAATGTACATCTTGATAAGAGTTGGTATACATATATTGGAATCATAATCACTATCCTAAAATCTATCCTAACATGAGTATGCATGATTTTAGTGTATGCATGATGTCAAGAAATCCAGTAAATTAGTATCAAGTATGAGAATGGTTTATGAATAATTACAATATTACAAACTGGTATATATATTAAGGTGAGAATAAATATTCAAATCTACATGTTTTACTAATATAAAATGATGGATCAGTAAGCCGTGGGTTTATAACATGTTGGGTTTAATGTCACTAACATCACAATTAAGATGTATAAATTACTAAAAGGAAGTAAAGAATTTGTGATATAGCTTCTAACGTGATTTTATAATATGATAACCCTTATATGTAACTAAGTTTAACCATGTAAGTTATCATGCATGCCTAAGATGTATAGAAAGTATATGAAGAACATATCGCACATGATTTCTAGCGTTAAATATTGAAAGCAAATTTTGGAGTCTGTTTAATATAATGCATGAGCCTTTTATCATTTGTCAAAGAATATTAAGATATACATGAGTTAATTAACCTGACTTCTATAGTGATTAAGAATTTATATAGTATACTGGATATAAAATGAGTCATGAACAAGTAACTCAAACCATGAACAAGTAACAGATACAATGAACAAGCAACTCATACACGTCCGTTATTCATGTAGTTCACGTGAAGTCGGAGTAGGTTTTCATCTGTTTTCTCTGCAGTCAGACTGGTCACAAAGTACGGATTTTCATCCTTTCAGTAAGGACTTCCTTTCTATGTATGATTAAGATTCCCCGTCTACAGCCAAATGTTTTCCCCAGTATATGTTATAAATTATAAGAAATTATTTTAATAACTAAGATATTGCCTGAGTCTTATATACAAGCATGACCAGTTAGTTGTACTAGTTACGGAGGTACCGTAACCATGACACTTGAGGCACCGGTGTCATGACTCACCTGTAGGAGAGTGATATCCTGTAGCGTCTCATTCAGCTCAGTTTGGCCATTTTATCAGTATTGTTAGTGGGGCGTATGGATGCATCCTACACTATCAGTTTACAGTTTATCAGGTGAATGTGGTGTGTGCTCTACATCCTTCACATTGGAGCTGATCCCTCCACCCAACACATTATTTAGAGGTCACCCCTCTACAGCATGATGAGGTCACCCCTCCATTTACTCATGCAGCAGTTGTTACAGTACATGACCTATATAAGCTCTTGGCAATTAAAATACAGTAAATGCATGTTTTTCAGATTTAACAGATAACAGTTCAACTTTATTATTTATAAATCAGACTTTTCGGATTATACACAGATTTCCGCTGCAATTTTACTTATCAGTCTTACAGCTTCAGTATTTTATCATCTGCTTCATTGTGAAGGAGGTAGAGCACACACCACATTCACCTGATAAACTGTAAACTGATAGCCTAGGATGCACCATACGCCCCCTAATAATACTGATAAAATGGCCAAACTGAGCTGAATGGGACGCTGCAGGATATCACTCTCCTACAGGTGAGTCATGACACCGGTGCCTCAAGTGTCATGGTTATGGTACCTCCGTAACTAGTACAACTAACTGGTCATGCTTGTATATAAGGCTCAGGCAATATCTGAGTTATTAAAATAATTTCTTATAATTTATAACATATACTAGGGAAAACATTTGGCTGCAAACGGAGAATCTTAATCATACATAGAAAGGAAGTCCTTACTGAAAGGACGGAAAATCCGTACTTTGTGTCCAGTCTGATTGAAGAGAAAACAGATGAAAACCTACTCCGACTTCACGTGAACTACATGAATAACGGACGTGTATGAGTTTCTTGTTCATTGTATATGTTACTTGTTCATGGTTTGAGTTACTTGTTCATGACTCATTTTATATCGAGTATACTATATAAATTCTTAATCACTATAGAAGTCAGGTTAATTAACTCATGTATATCTTAATCTTCTTTGACAAATGATAAAATGCCCATGCATTGTATTAAACAAACTCCAAAATTTGCTTTCAATATTTAACGCTAGAAATCATGCGCGATATGTTCTTCATATACTTTCTATACATCTTAGGCATGCATGATAACTTACATGGTTAAACTTAGTTACATATAAGGGTTTTCATATTATAAAATCACGTTAGAAGCTATATCGCAAATTCTTTACTTCCTTTTAGTAATTTATACATCTTAATTGTGATGTTAGTGACATTAAACCAACATGTTTTAAACCCGCGGCTTATCGATCCATCATTTTATATTAGTAAAACATGCAGATTTGAATATTTATTCTAACCTTAATATACATACCAGTATGTAATATTGTAATTATCATAAACCATTCTCATACTTGATACTTCTTTATTGGATTTCTTGACATCATGCATACACTAAAATCATGCATACTCATGTTAGGATAGATTTTAGGATAGCGATTATGATTCTAATATATGTATACCAACTCTTATCAAGATGTACATTGGTTTCATAATTTACATATTGCTGATGTCTATGGTTTTATTACATGTAGTAAAACATAGGTTTAAGTTATACCTTCGGAACAGAAGAGAGCGAAACTGAAACTGAAACCAAAACATAATTATTAGAGCGAGGACAATTCAAGCACGATCACCAGAAACCAATGGGACACGCTCAGGCCTGAAACCCGAATGTAGACGATCTGCTATTTATACCAATCGCGATCTATGGATGACCAAAATAATACACACGAATCAAATAACACCAAAACAAAGATCCGTCCCTTTTTTATTTCCTCGTGTGAACACACAAGTTGCATCACATTCATACAAAGATCCGTCCCTTCCTCGTGTGAACACACAAGTTGAATCACATTCATTCTTGTCTTCAGAATATCCCAAGTGATGACTACATAACTAGCAATGAATTCTTTTTCTATTGTAACCCACGTGAACTTATATGATCAAATCAATACACTTCAAAACTTGGACCACAGTGGTATTTTTTTATTTAATTTGATCATAACAGCTCATCAATCATAATCAATGTAGTAACAATGCATTATATTTGTCCCCTTTTTTTTCTTTCTCTGCCGACGGCTACAAGCCAAAGGAAACCCTAATTCCTTTTATTTATGTTTTTGCTAAATGAAAAGAAAGTGAGCATTTGTTTTCCTGTGACAAACTTTAAAACGGGTAGGGCCTAAAGCCCATTTCTTTTCTTTTCTATAAGTTGTCGTCCAACACCCCTCATACATGCTTATTTTCACTTTTCGACTTTTATTAAGCTTCTTATATAATATTCGTAGCGTGAGTTCATGTACCGTGATTTAAATTCTTGTTCTAAAACATATTACTTATTTTTCTGAATTATAATACTTACCTAATACTTTAATAGCTAATATTAGTTATTTTTCTGAATAATTAATTATGCCACGTTTTAAAATAAAACTGAGACTGTGTATAATTAATGTTCTTGGATTTTAAATGCGG
Source organism: Glebionis coronaria (assembly GCA_025667525.1). Taxonomy (NCBI): domain Eukaryota; kingdom Viridiplantae; phylum Streptophyta; class Magnoliopsida; order Asterales; family Asteraceae; genus Glebionis; species Glebionis coronaria. Next base: position 105,046,996 of record CM046882.1, read on the forward strand.
GTTTTACAACTCTTCCCCTCTAAAAAAATAATTCATCCACAAATTAGGGACGTGATAATGCTGTGGTTTTACAAGAACGCAAACAGCCTGTCCGTGTATAAACAAAATGCCAGTAATGGTACATGTGGTCTTATTTGCTTGCTCTCGGGTAGTAGTGTAAACGCGACCAGTGGTTGGTGGTGGTGGTGGTGGTGGAGGTAAAATCTGAGGAATCTGACATGAGGTACCGACAGCATCTCCTTTCTTGCAACCCCTCATCATATGGCCTGACTGACCACATTTGTCTCGAACCACGGCGGCACGATCCCGGGTGTTTCTTCCCACATGTGATGCAAGTGGGATTAGAATACCCCGTAGAAGCAGCTCTGGTTTGCTGAGAACTTGATTTTAAGAAGATGTACAAGTGTCATGATTCTGATAACATAACTAGAATAAGGTTGTTTAGCTGAAATTTAAAATTACCAAAATTTGCTGGTCGGGTAGTCTGCTGACATCTGTAGTATTGGTCACGCCCCTGTCCAGCATCTTTGTTGACATACTGAAAGTTAGAATTTTTTTTACACGATGGTTTAATTTTATGAAGCTTAAGGAATCACCTATGGTTGCAAGATGAGTTTGAGTTGCGGCGGTAGTTATCACCAATGCTTCTCTTATCTGATCGATTACGGTCATAAGACTGAGGTTTCTATAGTTCTGCTATGGAGTAGCCGATTGGGATCGGTCTCCTCCTATGTGTCTGCAAGATTATAATTAGATAAGGCGTGATATATATTGACAAGTAATAACCAGAGTTAAATTGTTTAAGTCTGCTAAACAAGATGTACCTCTTCTCAGGACGCTCCACATTCTCGAGCTCATCCCTCTCGAAAATCATCTCTATATCACGAGCTGCATTAGCTACTTGCGACACGTTAGTGAACGTGGCACTCATTAGCCTATCTGCATTCCTAGAGTGAAGGGCCCAGCAAAATTGTTTCTCTTGCTCCTCTACGGTACCTGCAGCCTCTCCCAAGAACCCATCCAACCTGAGATATCGGTGCATGAACTCTATACTGTTCTCTCCATGATTCTGACGAATAGCGTGAAAGTCCCTTTTCAGTTTTGCTTGCTCAGCATGAGGGAAAAACTGGTCATAAAACATTTCCTTGAACTGTGTCCAAGTCAATGTGAGCACCCACTCGTCTCTCCCATTCGTCAACTTATAAGCCCTCTACCAATGTAGGGCGTGATCCTCTAAGTCGTAAACGGAAAGCCTAACCTAGAAGGCATCCCCACAACCCATGGCCCCAAAATTTTTCTCTATATGATAAATCTAGTTTTCTACGTCCGTTGGAGCTACAGTCTGTTCAAAAGGTCTGGGTTTCTGTTTATTAAACAAATTTAACCAGATGGCTAAAGTGGCAGGTGGTGGAGGAGGAGGGTTGTTATTGTGTTGAGGTCCGTTTTGGTATTCAACTCGGATCTCATCACGAATCTGGGGTAGCATGGCTTGTACAGCCGCCTGAACAACAGCAACAATAGCAGCTGTAGTTGCCTCATTCTCGTTATCACGTTTGGGTGGTATCTGAAATTAAAGATGATAAGTTGATTAACTTGTTAGAAACCAGGAATAAGAATCTGAAATACGCATCAGGTAGTTCATGAAGGCATAGCCAACAAAATATGACATGAATACTGGTGAACGCTTATGTTCAGTTCACAAAATGACATTTTGACTGAAACATGAATCTGACATGAGTAAGGATGAACGCCTAAGGTCAGTTCATCAATACAAAATCTAAACGGCAAGGGTGAACGCCTATGGTTCGGTTCACCAAAACAAAATTCGCTAAAAAGCACATGCGACTAAGTATGGCCAGTCCTATACCAACCGTTTACTTAGTCAAAATTTAGAATAACTAACTGATGAAATGTATGAGAAATATGAAAGATAACAACGCCAAAATCTGGGAAGTTCCTGGTTAATACCCACTAGTCACACGTCAAGTTTTAGAGCCTACAGGTCGAACCTTGCGCTCTGATACCATAATTGTAACACCCCACTTGGATAAGTGGACCGTTACGTATATTTATGACGTGTCATCAAAGCATGCAAGGCAATGTATTAAACATTAACTGACCATAACGGAAATACCGGAACAACCATCGGTAATTCAAACATAAGCTCTAATATAAAAGATTAAGTACTGAAGGAAAAAAGGACGAAACAATGTCCAAACAACCAAAGTAATGTATGAGTGCATAAAGTAAAGGAGTCTGGATAGCTCCCATCCAATGCACGTACTCTCTCAGAAGTCCTAAGGGCGTCCCTGAGTACCTGCCGTTTGGAACATGAAAGGAAAACTACGGCTGAGCATAACGCCCAGTGAACGGATATGAAGCATGATAATAATGTACTGGAATGAAACAGATACAAATACTGAAACTATAACTGTTATGTAAAATAGTAGAAAACTGTGTATAATCTGAGAAATATGATTTATAAATAATAAAGCTGAATTATTAACTGCTAAATCTGAAAACATGCATTTAGTGTATTTTTAATTGCCAAGAGCTTATATAGGTCATGTGTTGTAACAACTGTTGCATGAATAACTGGAGGGGTGACCTCGTCATGCTGTAGAGGGGTGACCTCTAAATAATGTGTTGGGTGGGGGGATAAACTCCAATGTGAAGGATGTAGAGCACACACCACAATCACCTAATAACTGTAAACTGATAGCCTAGGATGCACCCATACGCCTCGCTGATAATACTGATAAATGGCCAAGCTGAAATAAATGGGACGCTGCGAGAAATCACTCCCTCGCAGAGGAGTCATGACACCGGTGCCTCTAGTGTCATGGTTACGGTACATCCGTAACTAGTAATAAACTGGTCATGCTTGTATATAATGCTCAGGCAATTTATTGCCTTATTAAAATGATTACTGATAAGTTTAAACATATACTGGGGAAAAACATTTGGCTGCAGACGGGGAATCCTAATCATGCATAGAAGGAAGTCCTTACTGAAGGACGGGAAATCCGTACCTCGTGTCCAGTAACCGACCGAGATCAACTGACAGAAAGTCTACTCTGAAATCACGTGAGCTACATGAATAAAGGACGCGAATAAGTTAACTGATATTCGTTTATTTTATCTATCTTAATTGTACTTAGTTAATTTATTTATTCTTGTATTATTGTTTGTATATAAACTGATAAGTCTGAATGTTCTAATATTTCTGATTAACGTATTCATGTTCTTTTATTAATTACGGTATAACACGTATTCTGACGTTATAACAATTCCATATTTGGTAACCTGCTAATAATAGAAAGTTTCCTAAATTAGAAAGTTTCCAAAATGAATAAAATCGTTTAATAATATTATACCCTTTTAAATTTATAAAGCTAATTTAATATAATAAATTTAATTTACTAATTAAATCATTTTAGACATTTATTTATAAAAGTGATAAAAAAGTAAGGTATAATTAATTTTCGTTTTAATCCTTTAAGTCTATTCTGAGTCTACCGAGATACCCCCATTCTCGTTCGCACAAAAAAACAATTCAATAAAGTTACTAAATCCAAAACTGGATACATAAATTTCTGTCGCTAACTAGTACTAACTGTCGCTAAAAGTTGTGGTCAAAACTGTCCTCAAATCTGTCATGAAAGACTGCGACAGAAATACTATCGCTAAACTGTCGCAAATTCCAGAATTGACTCTTATTAATTTCTGTTTAAAAAATACCCACTTCTCCTTATATTATTCCCACTATTTTAACACAGCCAAACCCTTAACTAATTTAACCCCTGACGGTTTTGTTTGGCTGCCAATGGTTGAACACAGCCCATGCCACCCCTGTGTGGGTCACAGCTGGGCAGAGAAAGGGCCACCGAGGCCTCTTGGTCTCGGTTTCTTGAACCACAACAAAACCCGACACCCCTTTAATCATATAACCCCCCTACGTGGGTGGTTTTGTTCGCGGTTGGCCAAAAAGAAGCACCACCGAGACCTTGTGTCTCGGCTGGGCATCAACTCACACCACCAAGACATGGTGGTGTCTCGGTTTTCGTGTAGCCATCTAAACCCGACACCCTTTATAAATATTTATTGATTTCTTTTTTTATTTCAGGTTCGAATCTATTTAAAGAAAATAAAAGGAAGAACAAGATGATTATCGTCACGATGATTAAGAACTATGGCTGAAACACACGAATCAAAGGCAAAGATCAAACCCGAAACCCCTTCTTTTTCTTTTCCAGTCGGCGGCCACAAACCCTAGCAACCTAAGTGTATATTTTTTTTTCTGTTTGGACAAATGAGGTCTTTACACCCATTTTTCTTGTATGTCTATGGGCCGGGCCTAAGAGCCCATAAATCCTTTTGTTTATTATTCTAACCGCCACCCCTTTAATATATTTGGGGTTTCTCGATTATTTTTGACACTGAAATTTATCGTGTACATTTGTATTTCTTGTTTTTAAATTTTTCTGAAAACGTAAACCCTTTTCTGTAACTAAATAATACATAATAAGTATTTTCTGAGACTTAATAATTATTTTCTGAATATTATTATTTTGTAGTATTTAATTAAAACTAGGACTGTGTATTTACTGTTTACGTTTAAATGGCGTTAAAGCTGAGACTTCGCGTATTTAATATTCTAGGGTTTTAAATATGGATTTTACATGGTTACTACTTTTATTATCCACCTGAGAACAAAGTGATTGTTGTTAGGTATGGAGACTTCCTTGAAATTGATCTTGTAAATCAAGAATTCAGTGGGAGAAATTATGATCTTGAAGGGAGTCATATAGATACATTACCTTCTGAAAACACTAGCAAAATAATTCCTGTAGAACTAGAAAGTATGGCGGTTCCACCGGAATTAGTTCCTTTCCGTAGATCCGCAATGATTAAAAACGCAAATAGCAAATATATGTCTTAATATAGAGGATGATGATGAAGTAGGGGATCTTGGTGAACCTGCTAATTATAAATCCGCCAAGCTTGATCTTGAGAAGGATAAGTGGATGGTTGCTATGGATGGGGAAATGAAATCCATGAAAGTTAATAATGTTTGGATTCTTGTAGATCCACCACAAAATGCTAAAGTCGTGAGACATAAGTGGATATACAAGAAGAAAACCGACATGGACTGAAAAGTACAATCATATAAGGCTCGTTTAGTAGCTAAAGGTTTTACTCAAACTTTTGGTGTAGACTACGAGGAGACATTTTCTCTTGTAGCAGACTTAAGAGCTATTAGGATTCTCATAGCAATAGCAGCATACTATGACTATGAGATATGGCAAATGGATGTTAAAACTGCCTTCGTGAACGGTCGCTTAGATGAAGACATCTATATGCAGACACCAGAAGCGTATGTTGATCCTAAGAATCCAAGACACATGTGCAAACTTCAAAGATCTATTTATGGTTTGAGGCAAGCATCACGTCAATGGAATAAACGATTTGATGAAGAAATCAAAACGTTCGGATTTATTCAAAATCGAGATGAGCCATGTGTATATCGCAAAGCTAGTGGGAGTGATGTAGTATTTCTAGTCATATACGTTGATGACATATTAATCATTGGAAGTAACATTCCAAGACTTAAAGCTGTTAAGGATTATCTTGGTATATGATTTACTATGAAGGATTTAGGAGAAGCTGCATACATTACGGGAATTAAGATCTACCGGGATAGGAAAAGACGGTTAATTAGTCTAAGTCAAGATGCTTATATAGATAAGATATTGAAGAAGTATAATATGCATAATTCCAAGAAAGTTTTTTAAGCTATGGAAGTTAAGCACAATCTGAGTCATGAGATGGATGCATCAACTCCTGAAGAGGAGGCATACATGTAGAAGGTGCCTTACGCTTCAGCTGTAGGATCTATCATGTATGCTATAAGATGCACAAGGCCTGATGTGGCGTTTGCTCGGAACTTGGTCAGTAGATACCAACAGAATCCAGGGAAGCTCCACTGGACTGTTGTTATACATATTCTAAAGTATTTGAGGAGTACAAAAGATATGTTTTTAGTATTTGGAGGGAAACCAGATGTAACACCCTCAAATATTCATACTTTAGTTCAGCGGAAGAGTCGTTGGTGTTACGGGATAGCACATTACTCAAATCATAGACAACGCTTAAAAATCGCGTCGTTTAATAATAAAGCATTTTCCATTCATGAATATCAAATTTACATAGGTCCCAAGTCATAGTATTTCATACAAGTTTTACAAAACATTTGAATGGAAGTTGTTATTTAAGTGCGGGCCATAAATTCTTGTCGTCTTCCCGAGAATTACCTTCAAGTACTTGAGATAAAACATGTTAAAAGAAAATGTCAGCGAAAACACCGAGTGAATTCATAGAGTTTAATGAAATCCATTAATATATCATCGGTATAAAATTATTACCGAAAATCATTTTGTACAATTCTTTGTCGTAGGCCATAAAATAAGCCAAAAACATTTTATACAAATCTTTGTTGTAAATCATACTATAGGTTTTTGCCTTCAAAACCATCATACGAACCAATGTCGTAAAAACATCATACAATATGTTTTATAACGTTGTATAGAGTTAAATAAAAACCGTTATATGAAGATGGTTATGTAAAACCAAAACACGAACATAATATCAATAATAAGACACCGTATTGCTAGTCAGGCAATATATTGTAATTCAATGCGTATAGCATTATTTTCGTTATTGGATTATTATAAGCTGCATGACATTGCTACCTTACTATAACAAACAACGAGTAGCTAACCCGAAACTCAATTTGCCCATCTAAATTAGCGTGTCTTCACAAAAAGCACGCTATGGAAATCTTCTCATACATAAATTCGCTTACCAATCAATGTGACACGACGGGGATCAACCGTCAAGGCACGAACTGGGGTGATCGTCCCCAAATAGTACTATTATATGCATAAGCGTCTACCAAATCCCGGTAGTTCACAATTCATGCTAATAGCACTTTTAGTGACATAACCTAACTTTAATAATCCATTTTGTTTCATTTATCGGGTCATATAATCATTCATCGGGTCATACAATCATTCGGGTCCAAATCAACAAGCAAACAATCGGGACAACTGATGTCCTATTTTATCAAAACTAACATGTTATATCCCTCGCGGGTTTATAAAACATTTCATAAAAACATTTAAAAGAGTGCGAGGCTATGAACTCACGTTGATTGGAAAAGGCGGTTATCAGCGATTTGGATGTACGATACGTGCTTCTATCACGAAAACCACCAAAGTGATGAAAAGATGGGATTGATGATGAACAAGGATTGGTTTTGGGTAACCAATCTTATGAGATATCAACACCACTTCTAGGATCACCAAGTATTTGTAGACTCCTTGAAAAATCAGCCCTTGATCTTCATGAAAACTCCTTAAGAAATCAGCCCCAAAATCCCTTAAAAACTCCTTTTCACATGTTAAGATCACCTCCAATCTTCATCTTTTTAAGTAACTATCAACATATGTTGATTATAGCTTAAGTTCATGGTTAAATTTTTGATGAAATGGGGTGTTTTGGGGTGATATGGGACGTTCACATAGAGAGAGAAAGGAGAGAGTGTGTGAGTTTTGCATGTAACAACATGAGTTGGTTGTTTATGTTAGCTAGTTTTTGAGGTTTAGTGGTTTCTTTGAAAAACTATGACATGTGTCCTAGTTTTTACTAGAAAATGGACACCTTAAATGTGTGTTGGTGAAGCTTTGTCTTGCCATTTTATTTAGTGTGGGTGGGATAAGTGTCCCACGTGTCTCATCTCCACTAATTTACGGGTACTCCTTGATTCTATTTTCCTCGATTTGCGTGCCCTTGGGTCGTTTTACGAAAAACTTTTTTATAAATTATGAATCAACGGCACGAAGCGAATCTAATAAAAATTGTCTCATCAAAAACGGAGTTCAAAAACGTGAATACGTAAACCTAGGGTTTCTGATTTAGTCGTAAAGGACGTTAAATTATGCTCGTAAGTCCTAATCTCTTCTCGTAAATTTGTGAGTTTATGAACCAACACAAATTTAAATTCCAAAATAATATTCACGAATAAATTTATTTCCTGAAATGTCAGACTGTCACCAAAACGGTGTATGTAACGTAAGCACGTAACGTAGAATTCTTCTGGTTTAGACGTAGTCGATGCTACTTCAAGACGTAAACCCAAATTTATTCCCAAAAATGAGTAAGTTCATAGTATAACATTAAAATAATGTTTTTAAATAATACCTGAGAATAAAATATCGACCATAAAATGACGGATTGTCACAACATTTACCCCTAAACAGGATCTTTGTCCTCAAAGATCGATTTATCTTATTACTTGCTTCTTATAGAGTTAGAGCCATGTGGGTATTTCCTCCACATTCGGTCTTTTCTCACAAGTGTAATTCATTACAATACGCGAGTTTCTTCAAACATAACTACGGGAATACGATCAGGCTTAATGTTGACTTACTTTCTCTATCCATGTTGTTCACGGGTTTTTGATGAATGCAACTTTTTGCCGAACTAAACTTCATCAAGAAGTAATCAGATTCTCACTTGATAGATGTTTTAACAAGTTCGATATACGAAACATAATTCACGCAGCCCTTGAAGTCCTAGGATAGATCCAGCTTATATGCCTTTCAAACCAACTTTTTACATTATCTCAATGGTCCCATACAACGGGGACTTATTTCTCATGATTTTTCAGATCATCAGTTCATTTTTCCATGGTGAAAATTTTTGGCATAACTTTGCTACCCATCCTGCACTTAAAGATCTACATTTCATATTCACATAACCTCCTGCCCACTACTGGCAGTCAATAATCAGATCCTAATTTCAACAACCATTTCAGGTTTCACAGGTCGGGTATTTTTGTAAGGTTAGGTTTGTCATCATAGGCAACCTTAAACCTAAAATACATGTCCAACTCACAATGGGTGTATGCCGGGTGTCTTCATCCCAACTCCTGCTTAAAAATGCTCTCATATATATATCCGCACAAGATTCGATCTCGATCCTAATACATTATCAATGATGATCTCTCCAAAGGGAAAACGATTATATGGTTAATTACCAAAGGTCAATCATTCAAACATAAAACAAGACTTCTAGTGTTTTGTATCGTTACTTTACCTCGTCCCTTCGATTGGGGTGGTAAACAGTACTCTCATCAAGGTTCGTTCCCAATGACTTCTGAGCAAATCTCTAGAAACTCGATGCGAAGCGAGGATCTTGATAGAGATGATCGATACGGCACACTATGTTTATACAACTCCTTTAAATACAAAGAGTCAATTTCTTCATCGAGAATCTATCATTAACAAGAATGATATTAGCATATTTGGTCAGTCTGTCGACGATGACCCAAATCGAATCAAATTCAGATGATGACCTTTGCAATAGTTAGACGTTTACTAATGTATGAGGCGATGTCTGCCTTCATAATTTACCATCAGTACAACTTCTTCAGATAAAGATACACTTAATCAGAAATGGCATGAATAGAACACTTAAACTTATAAGATTCCAACATGACTAAATCTCAAAATATCCATATTTAGGCAACCACAAGTGGCCTTTTATACATTTAACGCCATCGGCTCTCATTTCTAATGGTTCACATTAGCCGCGAAGCCCTTTTATTATCTATATTATCCTTTTACAAGCATTGGCTATATTTTAAATTGCTCGGCAATTTATTTTGCACAGTCATTATTAAGGAACACACCCTAATTTATTCTTGATCCTTTCTACATAATGTGTCAGTATCTACATTCACCTTTCCTGATGAAGTAATTATCATGACCACAATTCACTCAGAAATTATTTCCTCATATTTTCTAAGTTTTAGTTTCGTCTCAACTATTATTTTTATCAGTTTTGCTCAATCCGATGTTTAAAGCGTCAATAAATATTACAAGTAATTAAATAATAAATATTCAATTTTTATGAAGCGTAAACGTAAAAATTTTAAATTTCTCAGTTCGACCAATTATATAAAATTGTTCAAAATAAATTTAAATTTAATTAACATGATTTTTGTTTATTTATCGAAAATAATTAATAAGATTCGTAAATGTTCGAAAAATCTTTGTTTATATTTTGGTCAAAATTTTCTTAGTTGAAAAGCAAAAATTGTTATTTCAAATTTTAAGTCATGGTTTAAATGGTTTTCCTCAATTCTTCTTAAGTTGTCTAGAAGTATACACAACCATTTACCCCTAAAGGAGCTTAGTTAAATGATTTGGGTATGAGGGAATAATCCCTTAAAAGTTCCTTTGATAAAACATTTGTCAAAACATATTTGCGCTTTCTTTTTGGTAAAACCCAAAGTCTTAAATGGCTCTAATTTTTGAAGAGTCAATATAGATTCCATTATCTTTTAATCACTCGGTTAAATAATGTAAAGGATTAAGCCTTAAATCACATGTTAAATACTCAAGGTACAGGTTTTCATTGCTCGGCCAATTCAGTGCAGTCTATATATGATTATTAACTCCTTCCTATTCTTAGAAACAAACAAATGGTCCTTAATGATCACAAGCATGAATTTATCAAATTACATCCTACACACGTGGTTCACCAAATTTATGGATGCTACATGTGCGTTGGTCAATCCAAACGACATAACATGAAACTCATAATGTTCATTACGAGTTCTGGATGTAGTGATTGGAATAGATAATCTGTTTCGCGGACGTGAATTTAATGATAACCATTGCCGTGGATCAAATCTTTAAAACATACGCTAGAACCTTGTAAATGATCGAACAAATCTATCATCCTGGGTAGTGGATATAGATTTTGATCATCAATTTACCTAGTTCACGGTAATTCAACAAATATAAGGAATAATAACATCATAGCTCTTCATGATGACGAGCTCGGTAGAATAAAAGCTTTTTTCGACAACTAGATCAGTTGCACGATAATTCTTTTAATTCAGATGGTGCTGACGTACAGTGCACATGCCACAGGTGCAGCATCGGGAATATAATCAATACTAAATTCAACTTGCCTTATTGGCGAAATTCTAGGTAAGTAATTAGCAAATACCTCCTAAAATTTTAAAAAACAGAAACATCTTTTAATAAATTACCTTATGTTCTTTCTAGATTTCAAGATCTATGATCAGTTTATAACCATTCATGGTATAATTTCAAATCTAGATGCAGGATATGGTCATCCATCAAGAATTATTTAGATCACTTTTGATAATCAACATCTTATCTTTAAAGGGAATTCTACTCGAGTTCCCATCAATTAAGACAATGTCGTCATGTCATAATCAATCAATCCATTCTACTGGAACTACCAACCTTTTAGTTTTATTGCCGTCGATAAGATGTGAACTTCTCAAAAGACTAATAATATCTCATAATACTTCACAGATTCAAGGATATATGGAGACATAACTAACCTTAAAAGAGTAAGGTCAACGTATAATTTACGCGAGAGAATTTCAACTCAGATAAAGACGAAAACATTAACGAATATGAGTCTATCCCATGTTTTCATGAATTGAGTACACATTCGAAAGCACATCGGATCATTACCCAGGTCATTCAAATGAAATAAAATCAAAAGAAATGATAGGAACGTCAATACATCCAGTCGGGTATCAACGCTTGGTAATCAGATACTTTTCCAAAGAATCTCACCACGGGATAATTGGACAAGAAAGGAATATCAATTGTCAAATAAGACAAATTCCACAGATGAGTAATTTCGATTCAGAAGAATAAATGGTACAGGCACATATGTAGGTATCCCTAACAGTATGTCCCTATTTTGCACTTCTTGCAGATCTCATAAAATTTAATCTTTCACAATTTCAAGGAAAATGTAATGTTTATTAACAATTTCATGGTGACTACTAATCAGCCTTGCATGGTCCCTTCCAAATTGTATGTAGGCGCGCAACTATATACAATTTTAGGATTAACGATGCAATACTCAGTTCGTCAAAACTTTGTCATCATGTTTAAAATAAAAATATTTTCATGCTTAATTCTTGAATAAGAATAAAAAATAAATCTACAGAGATGTTCTTTGTTGTGAAAACAATTAAGTTTTCCAAGGTGTTTCAAAAACAACTTTATTTCGATAACGATTATTTATAAGTCTCACTTTAAATAATCCATATGGTGATGAAAATTCAATTTTTATCAAGGGATATTGTTTTAACTTATAAAACAATCAGTGATCTGCAAAAGAGTGATGAAGAGTTGTTCACCAAGAACTAACTACAATATGATAGGAAATGAGCTTAGTCAAATAATCATGAGGTTCGTGACCTCGATGGCACTAAAAAAGAATAATCCACAACGTAGCTCAAATCAAGATGAGTACTTATTCAATGATTGCATCACTAATGCGAACATTTGGATGAAGCAATAAAAGATAGATAACATCGATACATGTAGGATTTAGCAATTAAAGGTAGTATTTTCATTAATCACAAACAAGTCAAAATTGTACCGTAACACATTACGTGTCACAATGTCATACAGTTCCAAGAACTCATCCTACCAACTGATATCTCAGTTAAGTTAGGGATTTTTAAAAAGACACCACAACAAATACTAATCTACAAGAGTCATGGGGGTTCCACATGTCCCGGAAGATCCATCGATCCCAATTCAGAAGAAGATTTCTTCAATTCATTTCTTGGACACTTGGCATCCTCGTCATTGGACAATGGCCTACGAACAATCGTTAACACGAATCAACAATCATTTAAAACCTTATAATTCAATCACAGGACTTAACGACTTCTCTTAACAATTTCTTATTTCATACAAGTTAAATTTTTACTTAATTCAAGTTTCAACCAAATCATACTCAATGCGATATCCTACCTTATTCTCCAATACTTTCAATCTTATTCTTAGACCTTGTAAGGGCAATAAAAGCTCAATATGAACAACACTTAATTTGCAATCCTATAGCTCCTTCATCAATAGTTATTAAATGAGTCACTAGTATGAAATGACTCACACATTCAATTAGACTCTCGGAAAGGTACTAGTGGCATGAGGCTTTTGGGTAATGGTTCCAATGCCAGCTTCAAGTGCAACATTCACCCTTTAGATTTCATATTTAAGAAATTGGGTGACACCGAATCAGATGACATCTTTCTAGATGGTAAGGTTTTGTCAAACTCCACTCTATAAGGAAAGATCGTCATGACATCGTTATTGGATTTAATTTCGCCAATTCTTCTTCAAGATCGTAATCAACTACTATCAACCTTTCTACGAGTATCAACCATTTTGTTGGGATCATAAATATCCACAACTTGGTTTAGATCTAGAATAGCAAGAATTCCTACGGGAATAGCTTCGATTGGTTTGCTAGGGGAGTTAAGGTTCCTTGTGACAATGTACGTCGTATAAATATCTCGTATACGTATTAAAATAATCATCAAACAATCATGTAATCAAGTTACAACATATATATATAATCCAAGTTATATATATATATATATATATTAAAATAACACTTCTCAGTCTGGCCTTGTCGGTAACTCGGGAATTCTTCGGCACCGTTATAGTCAAAAGATTTTTAGACATTTTGAGAAAAATGTTTATAGTTAAAATATTTTGAAATGTGTTATTCAAAACCTTGGTTTTAAAAATCTTTAGTTCTCTATAACGAGAGCTCTGGTACCAGACTATAACACCCTCAAATATTCATACTTTAGTTCAGCGGAAGATTCGTTGGTGTTACGGGATAGCACATTACTCAAATCATAGACAACGCTTAAAATCGCGTCGTTTAATAATAAAGCATTTTCCATTCATGAATATCAAATTTACATAGGCCCCAAGTCATAGTATTTCATACAAGTTTTACAAAACATTTGAATGGAAATTGTTATTTAAGTGCGGGCCATAAATTCTTGTCGTCTTCCCGAGAATTACCTTCAAGTACTTGAGATAAAACATGTTAAAAAAATGTCAGCGAAAACGCCGAGTGAATTCATAGAGTTTAATGAAATCCATTAATATATCATCGGTATAAAATTATTACCGAAAATAATTTTGTACAATTCTTTGTCGTAGGCCATAAAATAAGCCAAAAACATTTTATACAAATCTTTGTTGTAAATCATACTATAGGCTTTTGCCTTCAAAACCATCATACGAACCAATGTCGTAAAAACATCATACAATACGTTTTATAACGTTGTATAGAGTTAAATAAAAACCGTTATATGAAGATGGTTATGTAAAACAAAACATGAACATAATATCAATAATAAGACACCGTATTGCTAGTCAGGCAATATATTGTAATTCAATTCGTATAGCATTATTTTCGTTATTGGATTATTATAAGCCGCATGACATTGCTACCTTACTATAACAAACAACGAGTAGCTAACCCGAAACTCAATTTGCCCATCTAAATTAGTGTGTCGTCACAAAAATCACGCTATGGAAATCTTATCATACATAAATTCGCTTACCAATCAATGTGGCACGACGGGGATCAACCGTCAAGGCGCGAACTGGGGTGATCGTCCCCAAATAGTACTATTATATGCATAAGCGTCTACCAAATCCCGATAGTTCACAATTCATGCTAATGGGACTTTTAGTGACATAACCTAACTTTAATAATCCATTTTGTTTCATTTATCGGGTCATATAATCATTCATCGGGTCATACAATCATTCGGGTCCAAATCAACAAGCAAACAATCGGGACAACTGGTGTCCTATTTTATCAAAACTAACATGTTATCTCCCTCGCGGGTTTATAAAACATTTCATAAAAACATTTAAAAGAGTGTGAGGCTATAAACTCAGGTTGATTGGGAAAGGCGGTTATCAGCGATTTGGATGTACGATACGTGCTTCAATCACGAAAACCACCAAAGTGATGAAAAGATGGGATTGATGATGAACAAGGCTTGGTTTTGGGTAACCAATCTTATGAGATATCAACACCACTTCTAGGATCACCAAGTATTTGTAGACTCCTTGAACAATCAGCCCTTGATCTTCATGAAAACTCCTTAAGAAATCAGCCCCAAAATCCCTTGAAAACTCCTTTTCACATGTTAAGATCACCTCCAATCTTCATCTTTTTAAGTACTATCAACATATGTTGATTATAGCTTAAGTTCATGGTTAAATTTTTTATGAAATGGGGTGTTTTTTGGGTGATATGGGACGTTCACATAGAGAGATAAAGCAGAGAGTGTGTGAGTTTTGCATGTAACAACATGAGTTGGTTGTTTATGTTAGCTAGTTTTTGAGGTTTTGTGGTTTTCTTGAAAAACTATGACATGTGTGCTAGTTTTTACTAGAAAATGGACACCTCAAATTTGTGTTGGTGAAGCTTTGTCTTGCCATTTTATTTAGTGGGGGTGGGACAAGTGTCCCACTTGTCTCATCTCTACTAATTTACGGGTAATCCTCGATTCTAATTTCCTCGATTTGCGTGCCCTCGGGTCGTTTTACGAAAAACGTTTTTATAAATTATGAATCAACGACACGAAGCGAATCTAATAAAAATTGTCTCATCAAAAACGGAGTTCAAAAACGTAAATACGTAAACCTAGGGTTTCTGATTTAGTCGTAAAGGACGTTAAATTATGCTCGTAAGTCCTAATCTCTTCTCGTAAATTTGTGAGTTTATGAACCAACACAAATTTAAATTCCAAAATAATATTCACGAATAAATTTATTTCCTGAAATGTTAGACTGTCTCCAAAACGGTGTATGTAAACGTAAGCACGTAACGTAGAATTCTTCTGGTTTAGACGTAGTCGATGCTACTTCAAGACGTAAACCCAAATTTCGTCCCAAAAATGAGTAAGTTCATAATATAACATTAAAATAATGTTTTTAAATAATACATGAGAATAAAATATCGACCATAAATTGACGGATTGTCACAACAGACACAGAACTGAATGTGACAGGTTTCTGTGATGCGTCCTGGCAATGTGATAAAGACGATACGAAGTCTCATACAGGTTACGTTTTTTTTATCAATGGAGGAGCAGTTGACTGGAAAAGCAAGAAGCAGACAACGATTGTAATGCATGCTACTCAATCTGAGTAAATGTGTGCTTCAGAAGATGCAATGGAAGCTGTTTGGGTTAGGAAGTTTATTAGAGATCTTGGAGTGATGCCTTCAATTATAGAACCTATTGATATATATTGCGACAACTCTACTGCAATAATATTCGCCAATAAATCTGGAGTCATGAAAGGCGCCAGACACTTTAAACGTAGACATCACTACGTCCGAGAACAATTTCAAGCTCGTGAAATCAAATTAATAAAAGTTCACACAGATGATAACGTAGTTGATCCTTTAAATAAGGTTTTGCCTAGACCAAAGGTAGTTAAGCATGCCAAGGCTATTGGGCTGCAACTAGCTAGCAAACTCATGCAATAAATCTGTGATTAGTAACGTATTTAGATAAAGGATGTTATGACATTATTATTTAATAAAATAAAGATTCGGTTTCGTTTATTCTTATTATTTAATTTTGTATCCTATTTTACATGTTTTACTTAATCCATGAATAAATTGCTATGCTAAATGTCCATTCTCGATTAATAATATGGGAATATTATTAAATTAAGACAAATCAAAATAGAGATAGAGTATACTCGAAAGTATATTGATCGATTTTGGATGATATTCGATGAATTGAATATTAGACTTACCTTAACTATATGATTTTACTTTGTGGATCTTTGTCATCAAGTAAATCATAAATAGTTATCCTTAGACTTGAGATACCAGAAAACCGTTATGAATCTAGTGCATCTCTGTGGAATAATCTAACGCTAAACGTAACTGGTAGCTATAAGGATTATTTTCAGAAGTGTTGCAAAATTCATAAGTTTGGCTCGTAGTCAATATAGGATTTATTTCCTCCAATTTCGTTTTTGAGTTTAATATAGTTGGGGCCCTCGTGGGATTAGCAAGATGTTTGTGTGGCCACACCCAAATTTGTTTTGGTAATCTTGCTGAATCTATTAACGAGATACATAATGGTTAATGAAAGGAATGACTGAGATCTATATCCTTATTAACGTTGTATTAGAAATAAAAGGATAAGATTAATGATGAATCATTAAAAGGTTTTTATCCAGGAGACCTTACTCGAGTTGTACTAGAGACATTGTTAGTGTAACTAGACGCTAGTCAATGTAATCACGATATTCGAAATATGTCCAAGTGGGAGCTGAAAGTTTATGGACTTATATTAATAGTCGTGCGATAGGATCGAACTCGAGATTACGGGATTGCACCCAATACGTAAAGAGTTAATTTATTTATAAATATATTTATTGTATTTATTAATTCATTTAGTAAATATATATTTATGTATTTATTAAATTAAACTAAGCTTTAACTTTAACGACCGTTAAATATTAAGATTTAAGTACAAACAATCGTTGTGGAATAAATAAGAAGAAAAGAAGGTTCCAGAAACACCCTTGTGGGTGTAACCGATCGTCGGCCTAAGATGGGAAGAAGGGAAAGTTTTTCTTTCCTAATTGGTTTATTACTTTGACTTCAAGAAAGTGTAAGGCCTATATAAACACTCCTTTCCCCTCATAATTTTTCACTCATTCTCTTTCTTTTCTTTGTGCTGATCGCAAGACCAAAACCACAAATGGTTTCGGTTGGTTTTTCTTGGTATTTGGCTTAGCATAAGATCTAGTCCTATCCCCTTTCTAGGGTTGTTGGGTAGATTTTCCACAAGAGTTGAAGCTCGGTTTACACGTGCTATAATTACGGTTAGCTTGTTGTATTACGTGTGTACACGCTCGTAATATAGTCTTACTTTAGAATATATCTTGGTGGTGTTCGTTATAAACCCTAATTGGTGATTCGTTCTTTATCTTATGGATTTACTTTAGCGTAAAGGTATGTAACTAATAAGTGAGAAAACACTTATCCTTTTACCACTTAAAAAAAATAAAAACGAGACCAAAACGTGTGTTTAATGTCGTTAAAATTGGAATTACGCGTGGTTTGTGTTTTTATTGTGTTTTAGGACCAAAAGATGAAAACGGAAGAAAACAAGGGAATTCACGGGCTTTTATCGAAGATAAAGACAAAACAAAAGTCAAAAGATCAAAAGTGCAAAAGAACGGAAGTCAAAGGCCTATTCTGAAGAATTATTGAATAAAAAGACCAAAGACGGAAGTTTAACAAGTCGAAAAACCAAATATAATAAAAGAAGAAATTATAATACGGGTTTAGTTTTATTTATCGACAAATCCCAAAGACAAAGTCGAGAATGACGAATTTATTGTCAAGACGAGAAGACAAAAGAAAGAAAGAAGCACAACACCAACCACTCTCCACCTATATATAGACCTCATCTCCTTCATTTGTAAAAGTTAGATTTTTAAGTAATTAGGAATAGGTGTAATCTTAATTTTTGCTCTCCATTTCTTTAAGATTTTCATCTTTCATGTCTTAATTTTTCTTCAATCTTCCATTGTTGAATCTTAATCTTTTCATTAAGCTTTTCATTTAATCTTATTCTTCCTTTCTTGTTTTAAGTGTGTTTAAATTGATTAATCATCTTTTAGCTTATTTGTGCTTATTACTTATTTGATTGTGTGGCTTATTTCTTGTTTTTATTACTTTTTATGTGGTTGATTTTTATAGCTTATTGTGCTTATTACTTATTTTATGTTTCGCTTATTTTTATTTGAGTGGATATGGTAGCTTATTGTTATTAGGATAGATTATATTGATTTGCTTATTAGGTGGATTTTAGAGTTTTAATTCGAGTTGTGTTTGACTTATTTCATAGATTAGTTTAATTTTTGCTTATTTGCTTTTATTAGTTTTGCTTATTTTAGCTTATTTGAGTCTCGATCTATTTTTATTGCAACGTCTGATTTAGGATTCAACCTTCAGAAAAGGGTTTATGAGTTTTTACCGAAAGTTAGATTAGGAAATTTTCCGAAAGTTTATAGTAGCAAAATTTTATCCAAAGTTTTTTTTATGCATATTAATATGCCGAAAGTTTTTTTAATTATTTTATTTAATTTATATCTGAAAGAATTTTTATTTCTTCTTTTTTTGAAACTTATTTTAGTTTTTATTCCCGAAAGTTGTTTCTTTTTTTAAAAATTCCGAAAGTTATTATACTTTAGTTTTTCCGAAAGTTATTGTTTTTAAACAATTATTCCGAAAGTTTCTTTAGAAAAAATTGTGAAAGTTTTTTTATTTTATTTTATAAATTGCGAATGTGACCAAACATTTGGCCGTGTGAACACATGTGTTCGTGTGAACACATTCTAAAATTCCGAAAGTTAGAATTTTAACGTTCCATAAGTTAAGTTTTGTTTTAATAATTCCGAAAGTTATATTTTACATTTTCCCGAAAGTGTTATTTGCATTATTTTTCCCGAAAGTAGTTTTTTTATTTTATTCCGAAAGTATTCTTATTTGGTTCTCAAAATCCCGAAAGTTGTTTTTGCATTTATTTTTCCGAAAGTATGTTTTAAAAAAATCCCGAAAGTTTTATTTCCATATTTATTCCGAGAGTTTTATTTCCAGTTTATCCGAAAGTTTTATTTCAAATTTTTCTAAATAGTTTTAGTTCGTCTATGTTTATTATTTAATTTTATTTTAATTTTTTTAATGCCTAATTTCAATATTTGTCTCGTTTCTTTTTTTTTAAGTAGCTATAGATAACAAAATTTCTTTTTATTCACCAAAAACGACTAAGTCCACTTTGAAACTGAAGATCAATTCGAATTGACTAGAGCAAAATTTTTATATTAAAATTCAGTTATTAAAATGGCGCCGCTGCCAGCTCTTTTCGTAAGGATTAACGGTTTTTTTTGTGAGACGAGTTGGATTTTGGGACCCGTTCACTTGTGAACGTTATTTTTCTTGCAAATTTTGAAAATTTCAAAAATAAAAAAAAATCAAAAATTTCAAAAAACCCAAAAACATTTAAAAAAATCATAAAAAAAAATTCTTTCCTAAGTTTTGAGCCAAAAGTATTTCTTTTTACATTAACTTCATTTCTTCTTCTATTTTTTGTCCATATTTTTCTTTTATAGGTGTATGCGTACTCGTGGGCACAAGAGGAAAACCACTCAAGGGGTCGATATCGAGACTCGTGTTATTGACACAATGGATAACCGACCAATGATCGAGCTTTTGCAATCACATGTTGAGGGCAATGACGATGCTATTGTGGTGCCAGATATTGGAGCCAATAATTTTGAGCTCAAAACCGGTTTTATTCAAATGGTCTCTGCAACACCTTTCTTGGGCCGCACTCATGATGATCCTCACGATCACATCAAGAGGTTTTTACATTTAACTAATATTGTGAAATACAATGGGGTCTCACAAGAGTCAATTCGTTTGCTTCTCTTTCCTTTCTGTCTCGAGGGACAAGCCCGGATTTGGCTTGATAAGGAACCACCCCAAAGTATTCCCACATGGGCGGACTTAGAGACCAAATTCATAAATTACTTCTTTCCACCTTCACCTACTACCGCTTTGCGGAATGATATAATTAACTTTGAACAAAAGTACGGTGAGACGTTTAGTGAATCTCGGGATCGTTTTAAGGAACTTTTGAGAAAGTGTCCACAACAAGGTTTTACTAAAGTGCATCAAATTAATACTTTTTACAATGGATTAAGTTTGAGTGACCAAGATTCACTAAATAGTGCTTCAGGGGGTAATATTCTCGTGAAAACAACACAAGTCGCTTGGGATATAATTGAAAACAAGGCCAAAGTTCAAACTAAAAGTGTAAGGGCTACTATGGCTAGTACTAGTGATAGTGAGACTAGCAATCAAATTCAAGCGCTTACTTCAATTGTGACAAAACGTGCCTTACATGTTCAAAACACTCCCATTCAACACGCGAATTCCCTTAATGCGACTTGTGAAACATGTGGTGGGCCACACTCGTACGTTAACTGTGATAAGGCTTATGACCAATCTCAAGGGGAAGTGTATGCTTATAACAACACTGAGAGGTTTCATTTCAAGACGAATGTCGATGTTAATCATTTGTCCTATAATTCGACTAACTATTTGGCTCCACCCGGTTTTCAACAAAGACCACCCCGACCCACCCAAAACAACCAAGGTCCACCAAGAGCTAATTTTCAACCAAATGCAAATGTGCGGGGCTACAATGCAAATCAAGGAAATTATCAAGTGCAAAATCAAGGTTATCCACACCAAGGTTTTAATCCTCAAGGTTTTCCACCATACAACCAATACCCAAACCAAGGTTTTCCACAACAAGGGTTCAATTTACCTAATCCGCAAATGGACTTAGTTCTTCAAAAGATTTCGGAACAAGATAAGAAATTAAAGGAAATGCAAGAGTCCACGGATAGGAAATTCGTTCAAATGCTTCAAGCCCTTCGTCCTCAAGGTGCTCTTCCTTCAACAACCGAAACCAACCCTAGAGCTAATGGGAGTGCTATTACTACACGCAGTGGAGCAACTTTAGTAGAACCTTCTATCCCTCCCATAGTTACTCCAGTTACACCTCCTCCACCCCCATTTATCCCTCCTACTACCACGCCTAGTACTAGTTCTCCATTACCGTCTACACCTCTTCCTGGAGTTGTACACAAGAAAAATCCTTCACCCTCTCAACCATCACCCTCTCCACCTTCACCTTCTCAACCTACACCTCCTAAGCCCAATATTCCTTATCCTTCTCGGTTAGATAAGTGCAAAGTGCTCACTAAGGATAATACTCAAGTTTCCTCCTTTTTGAAGATGATCTCCTAAATGAACTTTAACATTAGCCTTCTTGAAGCTCTTGTCCAAATGCCGAAATTTGTTAAAATGTTCAAGGAGTTTCTTAGTAAGAAGCAGAAGATAGTTGAGCTTGTTAATACTCGATTAAATGAAAATTGTTCTGCAATCCTTCTCAAAGAACGTCCAGAGAAACTTGGAGATCCCGGTCGTTTTGTGTTACCTTGTTCATTTTCCCAAATCAAAGATTGTAATTCCTTAGCGGATCTCGGGGCTAGTATCAATTTAATACCATTAAGTGTTTTTTATCATTACCCGATCTTATACCAACCTGTATGACTCTTGAGCTAGCTAATCGAACTCTCGCTTACCCCATTGGTATTGTTGAAGATGTTTTTGTTAAAGTTGGTACTTTCAGTTTTCCGGTTGGTTTTGTTGTTGTTGATTATGAGATGGATCCTCGTATTCCGTTAATACGTGGACGCCCATTCTTGTGAACCGGAAAAGATTTAGTCGATGTTGCCGAGGTGAGCTAATTCTTATGGTTGGGAATGATCAAAAAGTTTTTAAAATGGGAAATATTACAAGAAAATCAAATGGAAAAGAATCGGCGAAAATGATTGATGTGCTTCAAGACGAGCTTGTTACAACTCCTTAGGAAACTACAAAGCTTGACGTCAATGATTTTGTACAACATAACAATCCTCTTTTCGAGCCTTTCTATGATAATCCACTTTTTCAAAAGCATGTGGAAGATTCTGATGATTCTCTTTCCAATTTGGATGCTCCACCAATTTATGATGATTATAATGTAACTACTTCCGATTATGAAGATATTCCGATTTATGATGATTTTGATGATGACACTCTTTCGAGTGATTCATCAACTTTTGTGTCTTCTAATGATGTTTTTGCTCCTATCTTTGATGAGGATCCTCCACCAACAACGTTTGATACTACTTTAGAGAATTACTATTTTGAGGAAGATTTCAACACGTTTCTCAATACTTACTTTTCTAATGAGCATGATTCTCCTACTTTGGATTTTGATTATGGCCTTTACCCTCCTTCGGACTTTAAGAAACATGTTTCAAAGGAAAAGAAATCAGACTACACCAACATTCAGAGTACTTATGTTTTAAAACCTCTCTTTCCACCTTCTTCGGATGAGATTGTGAGGTATATGGGCGAATCTTCTTCAAGTTCCACTGAGTGTCTTTCTTATTTTCCCCTAAAGGAAAAGGTGCTCGATCCTGGTATCACAGTTTTTTAGCCATCTCAGTATCCATCTGATGAAATAAAAGGAAAGATTTTTGGAATATTCAGAGTTACGCTTTCACCTTACCACACCTTCTACTATCACCGTGCTCACCATTTGCTTAAGGGAACCTCGCCTACTCTACTTTGGCTTGAGCTTTTCACCGTAGGGTTATGCTACTTTTTGGATGAGAACCATGTATTTGACCCTGGCGGATTGTCTTCAAGGTTTTCTATGAGATTTTCACCATAGTATTCGGGGTCGAGTCAGGCTCGTGACTCGGTTAACAAAAACAAGCGCTTCTCGGGAGGCAACCCGAGGATCTATCCTTCTTTATCTATCTTCTAACATAAGTATAGGGGGAGCCAAGTAGGTGTTTGTTGTTTTTTTTTGTTTCTTATAATGTGTAGGGATTGGAGCTTTCAAAGATCCACTTTTGGTGACTTTTGACGACCCGTGTTTTCGTGTACCTGTCTTACCGGTTCTATCCTAAACTCTTGTGATTCAATATTTTATCAATAAATGCTGAAATGGGAATCACTTTGGTTGTCTCTTCCTTAGCAAGATTTAAACAACATGCACAATGTCCTAAGTGTAGGGGAGTTTACTTCCACATGCTTAAACATTGAGGACAATGTTTATATTATGTGTAGGGGAGACTTCTATCAAAGTTAAGTGTGCTTTTCCATGAATATGTCCTCATTTTTAACCGGAAATTAATTTTTTCGACATTTTTCAAATTTTTGATCTATTTGGGCCTAATAGTATTTTCCTTTCTTATCGTTATTTTCTTTCTTCGTATGTATATATTCCATTTCTATAATAAAGTCAAAATAAATAAATAAATAAAATGGTTTTAACGAGTTTAGACGTCTTTGATATATTAGGTCCGTCGTGAATATTTTGACTCAACCCGAGTTTACTTATTTGAGTTTACTCTAGCTAGTATCCTTAACCATATGGACTTTAATTATTTTATTAGGCTAAGCATCCACGAGTCTCATTCTTTGAGATCTTAAATTATGGAGAACGAGAAATGATAGAATCAATTATAAGTTTTGTATTCTTTCATTAACTTATGTGAATTAATTATAAGCTTTTTCTCCCAACACTTGTCAATAAATAAATGCAACAAATAAGGTCGTACGATTTAAAAAGTTACTTAGCTTCTAGCCCAAGATCGTTTAAAAGTTGCTCGAGATTAATTAGAGTTCATAGCCAAGGCATAACTTATTGAAACGGGACGCGAAGATTGGCGAGTCCAAAAAGGCCCTAACAAGGCATGAGGGCTCCATTTTGTTGCTAAAGATCCAAGATGATGTGAAGAATCATTATTCCAAAATCAATATGAAGGATCAAGACACACGACGAAAAGCAATTTACTCCCATAAAGATCATGGAGAAATATATCCAAAAAGACCCTAACAAAGTATGAGGATAAATATATCCAAGTCCGAAAAGGAGGCGGATCGTTGTATATCAAAATCCCAAATAAAGATTGAAGAAAAATGAAGAATTCGTGGTCCAAGTTTGAAGAATCTCTCAAAAACTTCAAGTGAAGATATTCCACATACGAAGAGAAGACCATTATTTCAAGAACGCCTCTCAAGATTCGAAGTATGAAGTAAATGCCAAATATCAATCCGAGAAAGGTCTCAAATCGTGAAACGATTTATGCCAAGACATGAACTTCATGAGATTTCGAGAAGCCGTTTTAAAAGATTTTGTCCTTTAGCTAACTATTGATTAAATCGTCCTACTTTATTTTCGGCCTAAATAAATTATTAAAATAAGTCAAAAATGCATCCTCGTGATCATTCAAGACCAAAAATAAAATACTTGAGATACACCATAGGAATAAAGGGGGGTCTAAGTGAATAATTAAACCACATGAGTAAGTGTTAGCTTTACTAACATATGATAACAATGATCTCGTTTTTAAGCTTGGTGTGGGGAACGTGAAACTTGAGGGTGATAAGTATTTATGACACCAAAGCCCTAGTTTAGGTCTTTGAATTTTTTACAAGTTTTTTCCATCTAACAATTTCAAGTAAACAAATAATGTAAAATTGTATATCTTTTTCTTTTGAGAAATTTTCTACCTTTTTAGTTTCCATAGTGTCGTAGTATGTAATAAGGGCCAAGGTGAGTTAATTATGAGGAAAATGTAACTGCTGCTTTGAAATTAATGCATTGCATGAGTTCATTGCAATGGTCAAGTGTAGGGATTTAATAAGTGTGAAAACACTTATCCTTTTACCACTTAAAACAAATAAAAACGAGATCAAAACGTGTGTTTAATGTCGTTAAAATCGGAATTACGCGTGGTTTGTGTTTTTGTTGTGTTTTAGGACCAAAAGATGAAAAAGGAAGAAAACAAGGGAATTCACGGGATTTTATCGAAGATAAAGACAAAAGACAAGTCAAAAGATCAAAAGTGCAAAAGAACGGAAGTCAAAGGCCTATTCTGGAGAATTATTGAAGAAAAAGACCAAAGACGGAATTTTAACAAGTCGAAGAACCAAATCTAATAAAAGAAGAAATTAGAAGACGGGTTTAGTTTTACTTATCGACAAATCCCACAGACAAAGTCGAGAATGAAGAATTTATTGGCAAGACGAGAAGACAAAAGAAAGAAAGAAGCACAACACCAACCACTCTCCACCTATATATAGACCTCATCTCCTTCATTTGTAAAAGTTATATTTTTAAGTCATTAGGAATAGGTGTAATCATAATTTTTGCTCTCCATTTCTTTAAGCTTTTCATCTTTCATGTCTTAATTTTTCTTTAATCTTCCATTGTTGAATCTTAATCTTTTCATTAAGCTTTTCATTTAATCTCATCGTTCCTTTCTTGTTTTAAGTGTGTTTAAATTGATTAATCATCTTTTAGCTTATTTGGGCTTATTACTTATTTGATTGTGTTGCTTATTTCTGGTTTTTATGTGGTTGATTTGTATAGCTTATTGTGCTCATTGCTTATTTTATGTTTGGCTTATTTTTATTTGAGTGGATTTGGTAGCTTATTGTTATTAGGATAGATTATATTGATTTGCTTATTAGGTGATTTTTAGAGTTTTAATTCGAGTTGTGTTTCACTTATTTCAAAGATTAGTTTAATATTTGCTTATTTGTTTTTATTAGTTTATCTTATTTTAGCTTATTTGAGTCTCGAGTTGTTTTTATTGCAACGTCTGATTTAGGATTCAACCTTCGGAAAAGGGTTTATGATTTTTTACCGAAAGTTAGATTAGGAAAATTTTCTGAAAGTTTATAGCAGCCAAATATTATCTGAAGTGTTTTTCATGCATATTAATATTCCAAAAGTTTTTTTTATTCTTTTATTTAATTTATATCCGAAAGAATTTTTATTTCTTCTTTTTCCGAAAGTTATTTTAGTTTTTATTCCCGAAATTTGTTTCTTTTTTTAAAAATCCCGAAAGTTATTATACTTTAGTTTTTCCGAAAGTTATTGTTTTTAAACAATTATTCCGAAAGTTTCTTTAGAAAAAATTGCGAAAGTTTTTTTTATTTTATTTTATAAATTGCGAATGTGACCATACATTTGGCCGTGTGAACACATGTGTTCGTGTGAACACATTCTAAAATTCCGAAAGTCAGAATTTTAACATTCCATAAGTAAAGTTTTGTTTTGATAATTCCGAAAGTTATATTTTATATTTTCCCGAAAGTGTTATTTGCATTTTTTTCCCGAAAGTAGTTTTTTTATTTTATTCCGAAAGAATTCTTATTTAGTTTTCAAAATCACGAAAGTTGTTTTTCATTTATTTTTCCGAATGTTTGTTTTAAAAAATGCCGAAAGTCTTATTTCCATAAAGAGTTTTATTTCTAGTTATCCGAAAGTTTTATTTCAAAATTTTCTAAATAGTTTTAGTTCGTCTATTTTTATTATTATTATTTTTTTAATTGCCTAACTTCAATATTTGTCTCGTTTCTTTTTTTTAAGTAGCTATAGATAACCAAATTTCTTTTTATTCACCAAAAACGACTAAGTTCACTTTGAAACTCAAGATCAATTCGAATTGACTAGAGAAATTTTTTTATACTAAAATTCAGTTATTAGTAACCCTGATTCGATTAATTATAATTGTGTTAATTATGATCTTGTTAAATCGCTTCCTTAATATGTGTGCTTTGATCTCGTTTAGGATTTTATATAATTGTTATGATGTTAATAAACCTTCAACACGTAGGCGTGGGGAGAGTCCTTCAAGGTATGATCGACGCAATCTAACGCATGTTGAGGGTTCTGCACGATATGATCTACAAACTGCTATGCATGATAATCAGAAGGTTGCTACTGTTGCTAGGAATAGGGAAACGGTTGCTACTTAAGTGGTTCAGCAAAGTGGGATTCAGTGTTTTAACTGAAAAGGTTATGGGCATATGGCAAAGGAATGCAGGCAGCCAAAACGGGTTAAGGATTATGTGTATCATAAGGAGAAAATGCTGCCATGAAAGAAGATGGATGCATAGGTTAAATTGTCGGCTAAGGAAGGATAAATGCTTGACGACACTGATAATGAACTCTCCGACCAAGAACTCGAAGCACATTACTCTTACATGGCAAAGACTGAAGAGGTCCTCAAAGTCAATGAAGATTACAATGGTCCTGTTAGAAGTGTTTAAAGTGATGGTCAAATAATATACCGTTGTGAAGCTCATGGAAAATGCTATTCAACGGTGTCGAGAGTTCTATGTAATTGCTATGTATGTAACGGGAATTAGTCCCGAACACACAAATGAGGAAGGCCTCCTAACCTTGTAACCCTTAGTATAAAAGGCACATCCAACCTCATTTGTGTGGGTGTCTCTCATAGTATTTTCCTTCCTTCTTGGTTTTAGAGAGAGAAACTTTCCTTAGTTTCTCTCACTAGAAACACACTCCTTGTATCTTTCTTCCTTCTTCTTCATCTAATCTAATATTCCATTCTTAGTTTTAATCTTGTTCTTCATATTCTATATTTCTTGTTCTATAAGTCGTGTGTTACGCCTAACAAGTGGTATCATTCGCGAAGGGATTCGTGGATAGCTTTTGGTGTTGTGTTTTGGTTATTGGTTTTCGTGTGATCCATTTATCTTCTACTTTTTTGTGGTCAAGATTTGAGTTCTGTGTCTTGGTTAATATCACGTTATTCTTGTCCAAATCCTTCAATTTTTTACCTTAAATTTCGGGTCTGTTCTCTTATTGCGACAGGTTTCCCATCGCAATAGCTTTGGGTTTTGGATTGCGATAGGGATTGCGACAGGACTCCTATCGCAATAGCCTAGGGTTTTGGATTGCGATTGGGATTGCGACATGACTCCCATCGCAATAGCTTAGGGTTTTGGATTGCGATTGGGATTGCGACGAGGATTGCGACGTGGATTGTGATTGGGATTGCGACAGGACTCCCATCGCAATAGCTTAGGGTTTTGGATTGCGATTGGGATTGTTACGAGGATTGCGACGTGGATTGCGATTGGGATTGCGACAGAATTCCTTCCTTATTGCGATTGGATTTTGCCATTGCGATAGAACTGTGGCATTGCGATTGGAATCGAGACATTGAGATTGAACTGTGCTATTGCGATAGGAATTTTGACATTGCGATAGGTATTCCGATGGATATTGCGATGAGACATTGAGATCTGTTTGGTTAAATTTTGTTTGAGTTTTTTAGACTTAGCCACTATCTAGACTAGTCCCGGAACATTGTTTACACGAAGATTTTTTTTTTTTAGAAGAGTTTTTTGGCGGGAAAACCATAGTAAAATTTATTTTTTCCTAGACCATTTTTAGGCCATTTAAGCTTCAATTTCAAATTTTGGCAATGCGAAAATTTTTTCGACCAAAAATTCAAATTTTCGGACCAAAATTCAAATTTTAGGCCAAATTTCAATTTTTTTTAGGTTTTATTTTTCTTTAAAAAATTTATTTTTTCAAACTTTTTCCCTACTAGTTATTGGATATTTCTAACTCGATTTCAAAATTTAGTGTTTCAAATTTTTTTTGGTTTAGCGTTTTGTCGGACAGAGGAATTTTTTGTCGGGCTGGCAAATTTCGGCAAAGTTTGATTTTGTTGAGACTCCAAAACACGCTTTCTATGAATTCAGATCCTGTCTTTCACACGACTTCTACTATGACGTATCAACAAGATAGTAATGTTGCGGGTATTGCGCATCGTGATAGCCATGCAAGAAAGAAGAGGAATGATGCCCATCTCCAGTCTCAGCTTCTTATAGCACAAAAGGAAGAAGCAGGAATTCCAATTCTAGTTGAAGAGTTTGATCTCAAGGCATCTACAGCAGCATATGATGAGGAAGAAGAGGTGACTACCGACTCCATCTTGATGGCTAATTCGCAGCAATCATCCACATCGGTAGTTCAACCTGACAGAGCTCCTGTGTATGATTCAGACGTTTCCTCTGAGGTACACCCAT
Source organism: Glebionis coronaria (assembly GCA_025667525.1). Lineage (NCBI taxonomy): Eukaryota > Viridiplantae > Streptophyta > Magnoliopsida > Asterales > Asteraceae > Glebionis > Glebionis coronaria. Next base: position 105,076,474 of record CM046882.1, read on the forward strand.
GTCTCAATGATAATGAGTTATATAATATGTCTAATCAGGAGGAAGAGTATATTGAGTCACTTGAGCCTTCCATTGAGACACACGGGGTTCAAACGAATAATAGCAATATTATTTCTAATGCGCCCAGTGTGGACCTTAGTGGAGATCAAGTAGCGCAACCTACAACCCTTCCTGACGAGACGCATGCGTATTATAAATCATTATTTGATAAGCTTGCCAAGGATGTTGCTCATGCAAATGTGGTTAATAATAAGTTTAGAGAAACTAATGCCAAATTGACCACTGAGCTTGTGGGATATAAGGAACGGGAGAAAAGTTTTGAGATTCATCATGCTAAAATCAAGGAACTTGAACAAGCTCATGCTACATCGGTTTATCAAGAAAAATGCACCACTAAAAAATTAAATGACTTACATTTAAGTAATGCTAAAAATATAAGCGAATTGAATGATGAAATCACCTCTCTTAATAAACAGCTTTCAACTGAAAAATCTACTATCTTGGATTTAAAAGAAGAACGAAAAAAGCTGAAACATGATTTCAAAATTCGAGAAGATGGGCTTCTTGAGGATTTTTGCAAAGCTAGGGATAGGACTAGAGAATTAGACAACCTTTTAGTAAATGTGGCCAAACTATGCAGACGATAGATATGCTCGCACCAAAAGTGAATGAGATAAATTACACTCGATACAAATTGGATTTAGGTTGTCCTCTTCCTCCTAATCCCGGATATCTTAAGCAAGTTCAGGCCACTAATAAAAATTTATATAATGGTAGTGTGCTCTTGTCTGAGGAGCATGGTCCTCCTAGTGTGCATGATTCTGAGGAAACTACTGAACTTGAGCATGATCCTCCTAGTGTGCATGATTCTGAGGAAACTACTGAACTTGCAGTAGAGACTCGTTTAATAATGAAAAAGCTTGATAAAGAAGTGACACCCGTTTATTATCCAAAAGTTAATCCTCCAACTGTTTTTGTTCGGTCTAAAACGAGTACTGAAATGATTTTGATACCGAGTGAGGAATTGTCAGATGATCCTCCTAAACCGAGTGTTGCACGACGATTTCTTAACGAGCTAAAAGATAACTTTGTCATTCTCAAACGTGTTGTTGATTCAAAATTACTGGAGGAAACTTTACTTCACCCATTCAGATTGAAGTTCAGAAAATTCTTCACAACGAGATTAATCCGATCATTAATCAAGTTGATGCTAGGATAAGCAATCTTGAAAATGCTTTTCTAAAAGAATTAGCCAAATTTGTTGAAGACTTTAAATCTTTGGCAAAGGAGGCTGATAGGTGTGTAAACACCCATCTTTTCTACCATTTTATTACAATAATAACTGGACCAAAACGTGTATTTTATGTCTTTTATGTCGGAATTATGCGTGGTTTGTGTTTTTGTTGTGATTTAGGACGAAAAGGTGAAAAGTGGAGAAAACACGGAAATTCACGGGCATTTACGGACTTTTATTGAAGAAAAGGATGAAAGACGAAGTCAAGAAGTCAAAAGTGCAAAAAGAACGGAAGTCCACGACCAATTCTGAAGATTTATCGAAGAAAAAGTCAAAAGACGGAAGTTTGTCAAAAGCCGAAGAATTCAAGTCTATTTTATTGAAGAATTTAAAGACGAGTTCAAAAGAAATCCCAAGCCACAAGTCATTATAGTCCAAGTTTAAAGAAGATTAGAAGGAAAAAGGACTAATGGTGCAATTAATGAAGACTATATGCTTAAGGGCTTAATCTTGCAATTAACAAGAAATGAAGGAGGGGAGGAAGCTTCCTTAATCCTCCCCTATATATAGATTAGGATAGTCATTATTTTTCCTTGTTGACTAATAGTGACAATTAGTTCTTCCATGGTTGGCTAAGTGTGACAATTAGCTCTTCCACCATTTACTTACCTTGTCATTTACTTTTCTTGTCAAATTTAAATACCTTGTCTTGCACCTTAAATTCATTTAATTTCAAGTAAGTTTTCATTTAATTATTGTCAATCTTTACTTTATCTTGTCAATCTCTTATCTACCTTTCTTAATCTTTGATTTATGTGTTTATGTTTATGTTCATGTTCATGCTTTTATTTTGATCCAAATGGTTTTTGATTGTTGTGGTTAAAGTTGTTTGATTTCTTTTTTTTAATTGTTCGTTTATGTTTACTGTTGATTCGTGGATAATTTTATTAGATTGTTTGTGTTTATTTTGGTTAATCTATGTTTAGATCTGCTGTTTTCTTTGATCCCTTGTTCTTCGGGATAGTGTGTTGTGTTTCTGATCTTTCCAGGAAAACTTCCGAACCAAGAAGGAGGGAAAACGTTCATTCGGAACTTCAAAGTTCCGAATCAAGGGTTTCATCCGGAAGATTTTAGGCTCAGCAATACTTCCGAGTCAGGCTTGTTCATCCGGAACTCTCAAAGTTCCGGACGAAGGAAATCTTCCGACTCAAGAATCATTCATTCGGAACTCAAAAGTTCCGAACCAGAAAATCTTCATTCGGAACTCAAAAGTTCCGGATCAAGCAATTCATTCGGAACTCCAAAAGTTCCGGATCAGTGAGTATTCATTCGGAAGTTTCCAAAGTTCCGAGCCAAGGGCTGTTCATTCGGAACTTAAAAGTTCCGAACAAACTTCCGAATCAAGGGGCAAGTTCCGGATCAGGGAGTGTTCATTCGGAAGTTTGAAACTTCCGAATCAAGGAGGCTTCATTCGGAATCTTCCGAATCAAGGGTTAATCAAAAGTTCCGAATCAAGGCAAATTTTAGAAGTTCCGAATCAGTAAAGTTCTGAACGAAGGATTGTTTTGGATAAGTGACATATTCAGACCAATTTGTTCCGGATCAAGGATTTTGGTAATATTCCGAGCGAAGAAGAATCATTCCAACCGAAGGTGACATTCCGGACGAGTGGTTGTTCCAAACGAAGGATAATTCCGAATGAGCTGTATTCAGGTTCTTATTAGCTTTTGTCTTTGATTTTTATTTTCAAGCTTTATTTTTCTGCCTTTTATTTAATTGCACTTTAAGATTATTTGCCTTAGCTTTATTTTAGTTTTGCCTTAGTTTAAGTTTTAGTCGCGTTTTAAGTTTGCCTTAGTTAGATTTAAGTTTGCGTCATTTACTTTAGTGCCCTTTAATTTCAGTCACGTTTTTAAATACTTGCACCATTATTTTATTTAGACTTAGATTTACTTTAAGAGCACCTTTACTTTAAAGTTTTGCACCTTTTACTTTAAACACTACAACGACACATCTTTGATTCCACCAAAAACAATAGAGTCACACATTAAACACAAGTTTTTCAATTCGATTAGACAGGAACAACGATAATTTCTTACTAGGCAAAACCCTAGTTATTAAATGGCGCCGCTGCCGACTCTTTTCGTTAAGATTGACGGTTTTCTGTGAGAGACACGTTGCTTTTTGGGATCCGTTCACTAGTGAGCGTTACTTTTCTTGCATAAAAAATTCAAAAAAAATTATAAAAATTAAAAAATTGACAAAAATCCATAAAAATTAAAATTTTCAAAAATCCAAAAAGATTTTAGCTTTATTGTGTATATATATTGTCTTCGTGTTTGGTTTTGTTTTCTTTTGCATTTTCAGGTGTATGCGTACTAGATCTTCTAATTATCAAGAGCCCGAGCCTCAAGAAGATTTAGATATGGCAGGTGTTAACAACAACAACATTCCACCGCACCTTAATAATAATAATAATAACAACAATGCTCTTCCACAGCCCGATCTTCGGACCATGGAGGAACTTTGTCAACCAACCATGTTTGGACGAGGAGGACTGATTGCGCCGATGCAAATCAACGCTCCTGAATTTTCGTTGAAGCACCACATGATTCAGCAAGTACAAACAAACCCATTTAGAGGATTGCCTGATGATGATGCCAACAAACACCTCGACAAGTTCATTACAATCACCCAAAGCATGAAGTAGCCTGGTGCCACAATGGATGTACTTCGCCTACAACTCTTCCCACATACTTTATCGCATCATGCCGAGAAATGGTTTGATCGTCTCCCGAAGAATTCTATTCACACTTAGGATGATATGACTCAATGCTTTTTGTCGCGCTACTTTCCACCATCCATGGTCACGAGCCTTCGCAATCAGATCAGCGGTTTCATGCAAGACCCTGATGAATCTCTTTTTGACGCTTGGGAGAGATATAATGTCTTGATCAACCGTTGTCCAAACCACAACATGCTTCCCGTCACATTGATTGATACTTTCTACAACGGATTGACTTTTCGAGATCGTGATACGATAAATGCAGCCGCCAGTGGCACATTCATGAAACGGAGACCCGAGGAGTGTAGAGAGTTAATTGAGAACATGACTACTCATCATAAGAACTGGGATTCCTCTGCATCTTCTAGGAACAACCCGAGAGTCAATGTTTCCTCTACCTCAGCAAACCCTGAGATGACCGAACTCACCCGCATGATGGCCGAAATGAGCAAAAGTATTACGCTTCTCGCTTCAAACCAACAACAACAACAAGTTAAAGCGGTTGCTAATCCTTGTGAAACATGTGGCGGTCCTCACTCATACACCGATTGTCCTTCTACACAAGGAAATCCGGAAAATGTGTATGCTGCTTACGGTAATTATTCACCGGAGAATTACCAAGCTAGACAACAAGGGGATAGAAATCTGCTGAGCTACCGTTCCAACAATTACCTTTCCCCCGGTTTTTATCCTCAAAACCAAAACCACGCCAACAACTACAATAGAAGCAACCAAATCCCACCAAGAGCTTCTAATCCTTATCAACCACCCACCCAACAAAACCCACCCATTAATCCTGATGTTGATGCCATCATGAGAACTCAAGGTGAGCAAATCAAGAATCTACAAAGCCAAATAATCAATATGAAAGGAGATATCATGAAGCAAGGTAATGACATTAGAACCGAGGTTCGTGATAATATTCAATCCTCCTTCATCACTCAAACGACTGAAATAAAGAATCTATTGGCTAGTTTCTTGCCCGAAGCTCAACCTTCTTCTTCGGGTTCTCTACCTTCAAACACCGTCACTAATCCGCGAGCCAATGTGAGTGCTATAACTACGCGTAGTGGAATTACCATTGTTAATCCACCAATCCCACCCCCATCATCTACACCTCCTCCACCACCATGTATCCCTACTCCTCCTACACCTAGTATTAGTGCACCATTACCGTCTCCGCCTCGTCATGACGATGTATCTCGGAAGGACCCTTCAACATCCCAACCTTTACCGACTACACCTTCACCTTCCACCTATAAACCTAGAATCCCATACCCTTCTCGCATAGGCAAGACCAACGACCTAACCAAGAATGACTGTCAAGTATCAAAATATGTGGATATGATATCTAAAATGACCATCAACATTAGCCTTGTTGAAGCACTTTGCCACATGCCGAAATTTGTCAAAGCATTCAAGGAATTGCTTAGCAAGAAGGAGAAGCTGATTGAACTCGCCAACACACGCTTAAATGAAAACTGCTCAGCAGTTATTCTTAAAGAATTACCGGAAAAGCTTGGAGATCCCGGTCGTTTTGTGTTGCCTTGCGTGTTCAACAAAACTGAAGAATTTACTGCCCTTGCTGATCTCGGGGCTAGTATAAATTTGATGCCTTTGAGTGTTTGGAAAACACTATCATTGCCCGACCTCATTCCAACAAAGATGACTCTCGAACTTGCAAACTGCACTCTCGCTTACCCCGTTGGTATAGCCGAAGACGTGTTTATCAAAGTTGGCACATTTACTTTCCCGGTCGATTTTGTCGTAGTTGATTATGAAATGGACCCTAGTATTCCTTTAATACTTGGTCGGCCATTCTTGAGAACCGGACGAGCTTTAGTAGATGTGGCCGAAGGTGAGTTAATCTTACGAGTCGGGGATGATTCAAAAGTTTTTAAAATGGGGAAGCTTACAGGAAAATCTTTTGGACGAGAATCAGTGAATATGATAAATGTGCTCGATGACTTTGTTGTCTACGACAATCCTCTATTCGATTCTTCCATCGATAATCCACTCTTTGAAGATGATGTGGATGATTCTCGCTCCACTTTGGAACCTTCTCCCATTTATGAGTCTCCACCGGTCTTTGATGCTTATGATGATGATGATTCTAGCTCAGATACGGATGATTTTGATTGTACTTCTGAGTATCCCGAGCTGCCCACTTTCGATGATTTTGATGAGGCTGATACTCTCTCGAGCGATTCTTCACATGATGAAGATCCTCCGCCATCACTCGATCCTACTTTGGACGATTACTCATTTGAGGAAGATTTCTCTGAATTTCTCAACACTTACTTCCCTCATGAGAGTGATGCTCCTCCTTATGAATTTGAAGATTATCGTCTTGATCCTACTTTGGATTTGAAGAGCATTCTATCAAAGGAGAAGAAACCGGTCGACACCGAAATCCGTTGCACATATGATTTGACACCTCTTTGTCCCACTTCTGAGGATGAGGTTGTGCTTCTTTGCGGATCTTCTTCACACTCGGCTGAGCCTGAGTGCTATTTTCCCTTAAAGGAAAAGGTGTTCGACCCCGGTATTGAAGTCTTTAAGCCATCTCAGTATCCACCTGATGAAATAAAAGGAAAAATCTTTGGAACCATTGAAGACATGCTTGCACCACTTCAACCTTGCTTCCACCGTGCTCCATCGTTGCTTAAGGGAACCCTACCACTTCTTCTTTGGCTTGCCTTGTTCGCCTTAAGCTTGTGTTATTTGCTCGATGAAAACTATGTCTTTGATCCTGGTGGATATGTTTCATGCTTCTTCCGTTGATGATCAAGGTCGAGTTAGGCTCACGACTCGGTTAACAAAAACCAAGCGCTTCTTGGGAGGCAACCCATGCATCTATCTTTTCGCTTTCTTTATCATAAGTGTAGGGGAGACCCTTTGGTTTGCTATTTCCTCTCCTCACTTCTTAATCAGGGATTCGAGCTTCAATGATCTACTCTTGATGATTCTTGACGACCCGTGATTCCGTGTCCACTTCTTCCCGGTTCGATCCTAAACTCTTTTCGATTCACTATTTGATATTTTCTCAATATTAAAATAGGAATCTCTTTAGTTGTCTTTTCCTTAGCGAGATTTAAACAACGTGCACAATGTCCTAAGTGTATGGGAGTTTACTCCCACATGCTTAAACATTGAGGACAATGTTTATCTTAAGTGTATGGGGGACTTCTATCGAAGTTAAGTGGTCTTTTCCTTGTATTTGTCCTCATTTTAACCGGAAAATCAATTTTTCGACATTTTTCAAAATTTTTGATCTATTTTGGCCTATTAGTTTTACCCTTTGTATAGTTATTTTCTTTCTTTGCTAGAATAAATGTTTAATAAGTGGTTTTAATTTTCAAACATTGTGAATCTTTTGACTCAATTCGAGTTTACTCTAGCTAGTATCCTTAACGTGTTTAAGTCAAGTTTTGCAAGGCTTTTATATAGGGAGCTATAAAACGCGAAAGTCTTAACTTTCACGGGTTAAGAACAAGAACTTTTTGCAAGTTCCTATAATTGATCCTAGAGAGTCGTTTATCAAGGGAACTTTAAAATGCGATTTCTAAACTTGAAAAAGTCTAAGAATTTGCAAGATCCTATAGGCGACTCGAAAACCCAAAACTTTGATTTAATAGGCTAAGCATTCACGAGTCTCATTACTTGATATTTTAAACTGTGGAGAACGAGAGATGATAGAGCCAATTATAAGTTCGGTATTCTTTCATGAATTTATGTGAGTTAATTATGAGCCTATTCTCCCATCGCTTGTTAATAATTTATCTGCTAATAAATAAGGTTGTACGATTTGAAAAGTTACTTAGCTTCTAGCCCAAGATCGTTTAAAAGTTGCTCGGTATGGATTAGAGTTCATAGCCAAGGCATAACTTATTGAAGCGGGATGCGAAGATTGGCGAGTCCGAAAAGGCCCTAACAAGGCATGAGGGCTATATTTTGTTGCTAAAGATCCAAAGTGATGTGAAGAATCATTTATCGAAAATCAATATGAAGGATCGAGACACACGACGTAAAGCAAAACTCCCCAAAAGTCATGGAGAAGTGTATCCGAAAAGACCCTAACAAGGTATGAGGATAAATAGATACAAATCATAAAAGGAGGCGGATCGTTGTATATCAAAGTCCAAAATAAAGATTGGAGAAAAATGAAGAAGTCGTGGTCCAAGTATGAATCTCTCAAAACTTCAAGTGAAGAAATTCCATTATGAAGAGAAGACCATTATTTCATGAACGTCTCTCAAGGTTTGAAGTATGAAGTCGCTGCCAAATATCGGTCCGAGAAAGGTCTCAAATCGCGAAGCGAGTTATGCCAAGATATGATCTTTATGAGGTCCCGAGAAGCAGTTTTAAAAGATTTTGTCCTTTAGCTAACTATTGATTAAATCGTTCACTTTATTTTCAGACTTAACAACTATCGAAATAAGTCAAACAATGCATCCTTGTGATCATTCAAGACAAAAATAAAATATAAGAGATACACCTAGGAATAAGGGAGTCTAAGTGAGTAATTGGCCCACATGAGTTCGTGATAGTTTACTAACTTATAATAACAATGATCTCGTTTTTAAGCTTGGTTTGGAGAAAGTGAAAACTTGAGGATGATGATTATTCATGACATTTCCAAAACCCAAGGTATGCTTTTGATTTCTTTACTTTGAATGTTTATAGTTGCTATCTCTTTAATAAAGGCCAACGTGGATTGATTATGATGAAAAGTGTAATCTTGCTTTGTAACTAATGCATTGCATGAGGACATTGCAATGGTCAAGTGTAGGGGATTTGATAGGTGTGTAAACACCCATCTTTTCTACCACTTAATTACAATAATAACCGGACCAAAACGTGTATTTTATGTCTGTTATGTCGGAATTATGCATGGTTTGTGTTTTTGTTGTGATTTAGGACGAAAAGGTGAAAAGTGGAGAAAACACGGAAATTCACGGGCATTTTTGGACTTTTATTGAAGAAAAGGATGAAAGACGAAGTCAAGAAGTCAAAAGTGCAAAAAGAACGGAAGTCCACGACCAATTCTGAAGATTTATCGAAGAAAAAGTCAAAAGACGGAAGTTTGTCAAAAGTCGAAGAATTCAAGTCTATTTTATTGAAGAATTTAAAGACGAGTTCAAAAGAAATCCCAAGCCACAAGTCATTATAGTCCAAGTTTAAAGAAGATTAGAAGGAAAAAGGACTAATGGTGCAATTAATGAAGACTATATGCTTAAGGGCTTAATCTTGCAATTAACAAGAAATGAAGGAGGAGAGGAAGCTTCCTTAATCCTCCCCTATATATAGATTAGGATAGTCATTATTTTTCCTTGTTGACTAATAGTGACAATTAGTTCTTCCATGGTTGGCTAAGTGTGACAATTAGCTCTTCCACCATTTACTTACCTTGTCATTTACTTTTCTTGTCAAATTTAAATACCTTGTCTTGCACCTTAAATTCATTTAATTTCAAGTAAGTTTTCATTTAATTATTGTCAATCTTTACTTTATCTTGTCAATCTCTTATCTACCTTTCTTAATCTTTGATTTATGTGTTTATGTTTATGTTCATGTTCATGCTTTTATTTTGATCCAAATGGTTTTTGATTGTTGTGGTTAAAGTTGTTTGATTTCTTGTTTTTAATTGTTCGTTTATGTTTACTGTTGATTCGTGGATAGTTTTATTAGATTGTTTGTGTTTATTTTGGTTAATCTGTGTTTAGATCTGCTGTTTTCTTTGATCCCTTGTTCTTCGGGATAGTTTGTTGTGTTTCTGATCTTTCCAGGAAAACTTCCGAACCAAGAAGGAGGGAAAACGTTCATTCGGAACTTCAAAGTTCCGAATCAAGGGTTTCATCCGGAAGATTTTAGGCTCAGCAATACTTCCGAGTCAGGCTTGTTCATCCGGAACTCTCAAAGTTCCGGACGAAGGAAATCTTCCGAGTCAAGAATCATTCATTCGGAACTCAAAAGTTCCGAACCAGAAAAGCTTCATTCGGAACTCAAAAGTTCCGGATCAAGCAATTCATTCGGAACTCCAAAAGTTCCGGATCAGTGAGTATTCATTCGGAAGTTTCCAAAGTTCCGAGCCAAGGGCTGTTCATTCGGAACTTAAAAGTTCCGAACAAACTTCCGAATCAAGGGGCAAGTTCCGGATCAGGGAGTGTTCATTCGGAAGTTTGAAACTTCCGAATCAAGGAGGCTTCATTCGGAATCTTCCGAATCAAGGGTTAATCAAAAGTTCCGAATCAAGGCAAATTTTAGAAGTTCCGAATCAGTAAAGTTCCGAACGAAGGATTGTTTTGGATAAGTGACATATTCAGATCAATTTGTTCCGGATCAAGGATTTTGGTAATATTCCGAGCGAAGAAGAATCATTCCAACCGAAGGTGACATTCCGGACGAGTGATTGTTCCAAACGAAGGATAATTCCGAATGAGCTGTATTCAGGTTCTTATTAGCTTTTGTCTTTGATTTTTATTTTCAAGCTTTATTTTTCCTACCTTTTATTTAATTGCACTTTAAGATTATTTGCCTTAGCTTTATTTTAGTTTTGCCTTAGTTTAAGTTTTAGTCGCGTTTTAAGTTTGCCTTAGTTAGATTTAAGTTTGCGTCATTTACTTTAGTGCCCTTTAATTTCAGTCACGTTTTTAAATACTTGCACCATTATTTTAATTAGACTTAGATTTACTTTAAGAGCACTTTTACTTTAAAGTTTTGCACCTTTTACTTTAAACACTACAACGACACATCTTTGATTCCACCAAAAACAATAGAGTCACACATTAAACACAAGTTTTTCAATTCGATTAGACAGGAACAACGATAATTTCTTACTAGGCAAAACCCTAGTTATTAGAGGCTGATGAATGTCAAAAAAGAATTAAAGTTTTGGAAAGCGACCTTGCATGTCTCTCGAAAGCAAGTGATAGTGGTGATTGTGTTGGTAGTAACCCCGTTGCGGTAAAAATCTCTATGTCAGACAATGAAACCCTCCAAAATGAGCTAGATCGCACGAAAGAGAAAATGGAGTCTTATGTCATCAAAAAGGACAACGAATTCACCGATCTTTGGAATTAATATGTCAAAAAATGTGATGAATGTAATGATGACAAACTTTCGTATGATAAAGCTTACAATGAAATGCAACAAACAATCGAACAGCTGCAAGCTCAGTTAGGAGGTGACTGTCACGACAGTGAGCCTTCAGCAAATGTTAATCAAAAAGAGTTCACGATTCTTCAACACCGACATGATTTTCTTCAGAAACATTGTCCTTCTCTTGAACTTGCTTTGCAAAACAAAGTTGCAACAGTTCCAAATGTTGGTAACTTGCAAGTAAAACTCTCTGAATCATTTCACGAATTGAATGAGAAGAGTTTGGAAATTACTGAATTGAAAGCGCAGTTGCAAGAAAAGGCCATCGCGATTGTTGAGTTGAAGAAACTTGTTGGAAAGATGGGTGGAAAAACTGTGGAACCTAAGGTTGTAAAATCATTTGTTAGACAACCCAATACGTACAAAGTACCATAGCTATCTATCTTAGGAAACCCGCCTTCTAATGTTTCTACGTTACCTCCTAATACCGATGTGCAATCAACTGTTCCAAGACCAGCCATATCACCCTATGTTCCACCATTTAGAAAATCCATTTTGCTAAACACAACCATGTGAATGCACCTTGCACTACTCCTAAGAGTACTCCCAAGCATGTGACTTACGCCCACAAAGGAATCTAAAGGGTCAAATGACGTTGTTCAAACCAACAATCTAGGGAAGGGTATACCAAAAGGGAACATTTAGAAAGTAAACCCTGTGTATTCACCACCTAGTAAACAACCAACTGCTAGAGTTCAATACACTCCTAATGGTAGTCAACAACCTAGGATCCCTTACCAGCAACCTAGGAATTGGCAACCACCAATGAGTAGTCGTGTATCGAACAAGGTGCCTGAATGGACAGCAAAACCTAGGTACACAAGGACTTTTGAGAATCCCAAACTCCATGTATGCCCCACGTGTAAAAAGGGCATTAACCATGGAAACCATGCTCATTGCATTCTGCAATACCTCTATGAGGTAAACTCTCGTGCCTTCTCACAGAGAAAGAATGACGTATCCCATAAGACAACAAGGAGATTCACACCCGTCACACAATACAGAGATGACAAGAAATCTTCAAGGCGGATCAATGCAGGATCTAGTTTCTCTCCAAAGAAGTCTTCCGTTGTGCAAGAGAACATTGCTCCTCGCTTTAGTCTTTGGTGGAAACCAACGGGTAGGATCTTGAAGGAAGTTGGTCTTAAGTGGATTCCCATCGAGATAACTGATGAAACCTGCTCCAGCACTGATGCGAGTGTTCTGAATGTAGAAAATGAATTTTTTACTCCTAACACTAGTATTTGTGCAAACTCTTCTTTTGTCATTGCAGGTTCTGCAGCGGATTCTGAATCCATCTCTTCAAAGGGTTCCAATTCTGTACATTCGACATCACATTCGTCTGCTGTACAAAGGTCTATTTTGGATTATTTTCGAAAAAATTGACAAAAATCAAAATACAAAAATATAAAACCTAGAAAAACAAAATAAAAAACGAAAAAATCTTTCAAAAAATACTAAAAATATTCTTCTCGACATGTCTTTCAGTTTTGATAATATGGACGTGCCTAGAAATGTCGCTCAATAACGACACGGGTGTGTACATAAAGCTCGAATGAAAGTTCAAATGTTTTCAAAACATGTCATTTCCTTTTTCTTTAGATGATTTGCAATTACTTCATATTGTGACTCGTGCCTCAAAGAACGGAAAGTTGATCACGGATGATAACTTATCCTTAACAACGAGAAAATACAATTTTTTCGGTCATGAGCTTTCAATAAAAACATTCCATGTTTTTAAGCTCATGAAAAAGACTTACAGTTAAATGTCAGACTGTAACTCGAAACTCATCTAAAGGAGAGTGTATCTTTAAAGATAACTTATCCTAATAACGGGTAGAGCAATCTATCACGGGTTGAGCTTGTCACAAAACATTCAAAGTTTTGAGCTCAACACAATGGCTTATAGTAACATGTCAGACTATAACTCGATCCCTAAATAAAGTAAAGTCTTTGACTTATCCTCAACAAGGAGAAATTCGTTTTTCTCATTCATGAGCTTATATCAACACATTCAAAGTTTTAAGCTCATGAACACAACTTTTCTCGGACCATACTCCCCTATTTGAATTAGAATTTCTATTCGAGGGGGAGTACAAACTTTCATGCAACATGATTCTCTCCATGTTTCATCACTAGTTTCACAAAAATTTCAATCTCATGCAATTTTTGAGGGGGGGAATAGTGATAAAATGTGTTAAAAATGTTCTATTTTGGATAAGATCTTTGAGATAAGTGCTTTCTCGTCCTAACATGTGCAAAATGCTTACTTAAAGTCTTTTGCATTTTGATGCACATGTGTAGGGGGAGAGATTTTGATGATTTAGAAAGTTTTTCTGGTTACGATATCTATACTTTCAACACAATTATTCACGACGATATTGGTGTCAAAAGGTGGTTGGGTATTCGTCCTATGATCTAACCAGAACCGGAGGGATCTTCCCAGGGACAATCCATTAGAACTTAGAAGTCCATAGGAAAGATGTAGTAGTTGAGTGTACGGGAATAATGCTGACTAGTGACTTAAGCTAGCACTGGAACAATCACAACAAGGTGCTAGTTATGACGTCTTGGTAAGCATTGAAGGGGTTGAAGAATGAAAAAAAAATGTAAGGATAAAGGGTGTAAAGAAATCAACCCTCCATACAACTTAGGCAGAAACCAGGTCAATACATCTATTATTAGAATCACTTTGATGATTTCAGATACTGAAGACAAAGCATCATGAACCCAGTGATGCAATGCACAACCCTTCCCAGCCTACTCAAGCTTCTCTCAAAAGAAGTTTGTTTTATTGTCACGGAGTTCAACTCATTTCTATCAACTTTCTCACTCCGAGATAGTAGATAATGAAAAGGTGGCATTGTGGTCCAGCCTCCGAACACCAAATAAAAGTGCACTTATAGAGTCTAGAGCCAACGAGATTCATCAAAAATCTCATTAGGACACTTATTACATATATCAATTGTTGTTCATCACTAGAACACAAGCGATTATTTACATAGTCCTACGCTCTATCCTTGTGATATTGCCAGAACATTCAGAGTGATACTCATTAGTATTCACAGTGATGAATGGAAATCCTTCCAGTGTTAACATCAAACAGCACTGCGGTAGGTCATATGTAAGATTCACTTGAATAGAACATATGTTAACTGGAAAGCAACAGTGGTTTGATTCTTTTGTGATTCAAACTCGTTCTAGGTCTCGACGCAATATCTTTATGATCTTGCCAGAACATTCAGAGTAATACTCCTCAGTATTTACAGTGATGAATGGAAATCCCTCCAGTGTCATCATCAAACAGCACTGCGGTAAGTGACTTGTGAGATTCCATACGAATCTAACTTGTGTCAACTGGAAAACAACAATGGTTTGATTCTTAGTTGATTCAAACTTGTTCCAGGAAATTGAATTGACGACTTAATCAGTAGAATGGAACTGCATGATTCACTCCTTACTATGAATTATCTTTCAATATATTCAAGTATTGAGAACGGCTACCATAGCCGGAAACCCTGTCAAGGAAGTTCCTTGAACTTACCTAATCATAGATACAATATTCGTACTATATAACGGGAAACCGGAGGAATGCAAACGGTGGCGTAACCTCAAGAGTCGTAATTCAAAACCACATACTCAAGTAAATGAAGAAAGCTCAAGAACATCTAAAGACAAAGACTTCCGCTTCTCTGATTATCAAGGGAGATTGTCAACAAGCTTTCAAGACAGCGCAAAGTATGTGTATGTGGAGAAAGACACAAGAACACAAGTTGGCAAAGCATCAAGATCAAGTCAAGGCAAAGATCAAAGATCCAAGATCACAAGTCAAGGAACTCTCAAGACAACGAGCTTCAAAGTCCGCAACAACAAAGAAGTGAAGTTACATAATACATGACCACCACTTAGGGGGAGATTGTTAGAAGTGTTTAGAGTGATGGTCAAATAATATACCGTTGCGAAGCTCATGGAAAATTATGTTCAACGGTGTCGAGAGTTCTATGTTATTGTTATGTATGTAACGTGAATTAGTCCCGAACACACAAATGAGGAAGGCCTCCTAACCTTGTAAGCCTTAGTATAAAAGGAACATCCAACCTCATTTGTGTGGGTGTCTCTCATAGTATTTTCCTTCCTTCTTGGTTTTAGAGAGAGAAACTTTCCTTAGTTTCTCTCACTAGAAACATACTCCTTGTATCTTTCTTCCTTCTTCTTCATCTAATCTAATATTCCATTCTTAGTTTTAATCTTGTTCTTCATCTTCTATATTTCTTGTTCTATAAGTCGTGTGTTACGCCTAACAGGTCCTATCTTTGATACTGAGCCAATTGATAAGGTACAAAGATGAGGATTATAATGTGTTTGGTGATACTCATGAGCATAGTGAGCTACCAACAACCATTACTAACACATGTATGATGGAAACGGTTGATAGCAATACCACACCCGATTCATCGACATGTGCAATAATGAGTCTGAGGATGATTAACATGCAGATGAGTATGATGATGAGGAGCGTGTTGCGCTTGCTAAGTTAATTGCCACTTTACAAAATGATGTTAAATAAAATACAAAGAATTAAAAGCATTTAAAGAAGGCAAATGCAACACTCACTCAAAACTTTAAAAAGAGCAAAGTTGTAGTTATAAAATCTAGTGAGCTTCTTGCAAGCTGCAAAGCTGAGCTTCTTCAAAAAGACAAAGAGCTTGCGGGGTACAAAGGGCGTGTCATTCATACTGAAAAGGATGTTTTTGAAAATAAATACAACGAGACTCTTAAGCTTTTAGAACAAGAGAAACGTAATTATAACACATCTTTAAGTACTTAACCATACAAAACGTATCTTGCTACCACTAAAGTGAATGATCTAACTCAAAAGATTGGTTTTCTTTAAGAGGATAAAACTAAACTTGTCACTGAGAAAACGAAAGAGGTTGGAAACTTTCAAAAAGAGTTCAAAACTAAACAAGCTAAAGACATTAACAAAGTCGTGGAACTTGAAACTCAAATTGATTTTTATATGAAAATTGTTTATAAAACTAATCAATCTATTCAAACCATGAGAATGTTGGCACGTTGTTTGTTTTTCAAGGGTAAAGCTAGTTTTGATAGTCCTAAGTACCTCGAGCAAGCTAAATCTAAAAACCAGCACCTATATCTTGAAGAGTCCCAATGGACCGATCTTGATTGTCTTGTTATTAGGCCCGATTGCGAAGAGTCACTCATTTTTGAAGAGGAGAGTAGATCACCGATAAATAAAGACCTTGTTAAACCATATAATTATGCTTATGAAAATAGTCTTTATGAAAATTTCAAACTGCAAAAACAGAAGTCTCGTGAGAAATAGTTTTTTGAATGTGAACAAAGAAGAATAAAATTGAGACAGATATTTTCCACTAAGAAAAGAAATGTTTCAAAATATATTGGGTACTTGTTGTATCAAGCTTCTATAAGCAAGAGTAAGTAAGCACTTAGTATTCTTCAAAAAAAACATTGAAAACATCAAAATTGTTGTAGACGAGGACTGGAAACAACGTGAACGACTTAAAGGCAATAAAGAAATTTCTCACGATATAACTGTGCTTGTGAAAACTATTTTGATTCTGCTTACGGATAAAACGAAGAAAAATGCTTTAGAATTTGAAACATTAATTCAACAAGAAATGTTTGACGACTTGAAATATTTGGAATCTCTTGAAAAAGAAATTGACGACCATCAACCTGAAAGAGACGAGTTTTCAATAGCATATGATCTACTCTTACAAGAATGTCTCTCTAAATATATTATATGTGTCTATGTTACATCTTGTGCTGATATAAATGAATATTCTGATGTTGCATGAAAATATCTTGATAAGGTGAAAGAGTGTGAACGTCTTGAAACTGAGCTTTCGAATAAAATTAATCAAAAAGTGTATACGTTAATTCAAAATCGACGTGATTTTCTTCAAAAACATTGTCACTCTCTTGAACTTGATTTACAAAACATAATTGGAAGCTTTTCAAATGATACACCTTTGGAAGTAAAATTATCTGAGTCATGACGATTATTAAACGAAAAAGTCTTGACATTACGAATTTGAAAGCTCAGTTACAAGGAAAAGGACATAGCAATAGAAGATTGAAGAAACTCATTGCTAAGATGGGTGGGAAAATTGTGGAACCTAGAGTTGTGAAACCCGTTGCTAGACAAACCAATGCGTATAAAGTGACTAAACCCTCTTTCTTGGGAAAACCCTCTTCTTTCTCAAATTCTTCATTTACAAAATCTGGGTTTGCCCCCAAGATGGATGGGAAGGATAGGCTACCACATATTAGCCCCAAAACAGATATTCAAGCACAAAGAACAAATATGATCAAACCAGGGATGTATAGATTGGCCACTAACCCCACACACAACAAAGAATGTCAATCGCCTCAGACTTCTAGAAACACTAATAGACATGTGTCTTTTACTACAGGAGTAGTCCCCACTACTAGTGTTAGCTGGCCTCAGCTTAAGAGCACTCAACTGAATGATAAGGTTTGGCAAAACAAGAGTCAGGGGAAGATGAAGAAAGTAGAAGACCACCCTAGGAATTTAAATGTTTCTAAGAATAAAACGTCTGTAATCGCATGTAATGACTATTTGAATGATTTGACTGCTTTGAATGTTAAGTTTATTTGTGTGAAATATGGAAAATGTGCTAATGATAATCATGATATGTGTGTTTTGAATAATTTAAAAGGCATAGATACTAGAACTAAGAAGCAAATTGCGATGCCTATTAGTGCTAGTAAACCCAAACGCAAAGTGAACCATTCTAGTGCAACCCCCCCCCCCAAGAAAAGTAATGCACCAGACTCCACTACTAAGAACTCTAGGAGAAAAATTAGGGAATTATATGAGTCTGCTAGAAAGTCTTGAAAATGGTGGTTTGCTAATCAATGTCCTATAGGATATAAATGGGTGCCTAAGGTTAGAACAGAAAATGTGACAACGAGTGTTAGTGTGCCTTTAAATGTTGAAACTAGGGAAACTAATGATTCGGAAATCAAAACTAACATGGAATCCAATTTAGCAAATGCTCCATCTTGTTATAAATCTTCTGCAGGTGATAGAAATAATTCTCTTCATACTAGACTCCGGATGCATGAAGCACATGACAGGGAATCTCAAGCTTCTAATTAACTTCGTGGAGAAATTCCTGGGTACGATCCGATTCGGAATTGATCAATCTGAACCAATCCTAGGATATGGAGATTTCCACAATGGAATATTACAATCAAAAGGGTATACTATGTCGAGGGCTCAATCACAATCTTTTCTAGGTTGGTCAATTCTGTGATGCAGATTTAGAGGTTGCTTTTAGAAAGAAGACAAGTTTTGTTCGTGATTATGATGGGAATGATTTACTCTCTGGTTCACAGGATATATATCTTTACACAATTTCACTTCAAGACACAACTTCCACAACTCCAATTTGCTTCAAGGCTAAAGCTTCTACGACTCAAGCATGGTTATGGCATCAACATCTATCTCATCTCAACTTTGATTTCATCAACTTGCTTTCCAAGAAAGTTAATGTAAGAGGCCTTCCAAGATTAAAATTCATCAAAGATCATCTTTGTTCTTCTTGTGAGCTTTGTAAAGCTAAACGGATTAGTTTCAAGACCAAGACTACACCAAGCTCTAAAGAACGGTTAGAACTTCTTCATATGGATTTGTGTGGTCCTATGCGTGTTCAAAGTATCAATAGGAAGAAATACATTTTGGTAACTGTCGATGACTACTCAAGGTATACGTGGACTCACTTCTTGAGGTCCAAGGATGAAACAGCTAAAGTTGTCATTAACTTCCCAAAGCAAATACAACGTGGTCTGCAAGCTCAAGTAAGAGTTGTTCGTACCGACAGAGGGACATAATTTTTGAATTAAACTCTGAAGAAATATTTTGAAGACGAAGGGATTGAACATGAAACATCTATTGCTAGAACACCGGAACAAAATGGCGTTGTTGAAAGACGAAACCGTACTTTGGTTGAGGCTGGTCGAACAATGTTATCCGCTTAAAAACTACCACCCTTCTTTTGGGCTGAAACCATATCAACCGTATGTTACACATAAAACCGTTCCTTAATTATTCCAAGAAATGAAAAGACACCATATCACATAATTCATGATCGAAAACCTTCACTCAAACACCTTCACGTTTTTGGATGTACGTGTTACATAATACGAGATGGTGAAAATTTGGATAAGATGAAAGAGAAAGTTGATGCATGCATTCTAGTGGGATATGCAACTCAGTCAAAGGGATATAGATTCTACAACAAGAGAACAAAATTGATAGTCGAGACTATTCATATCAGATTTGATGAATTTCAAGAAATGGCACTTGAACAAAACAGTTTAAGTCCCGATCCATAACGAAAAAGACTTCTGTGCACAACCGCATGGAACTGGGAACTCAAGACCACAACAATGAACCATCAAGTTCAAAGCTGGTTCAAGGAAATGTTCCAAGAGCAGATATGATAGTGTACACGAAAATTAAAGAGTTGGAAATGTTATATGGACCAATGTTTGATAAATATTTCACCGGAGAAAAACATGTTGTATCGAAATCTTCCGCTATCACTCATGATAAGAATGATGATAGCGATCATCATCAATAAAAGGATACAACTTCATCTACTTCAACATGGGTTGCTGCATATTTACCTCCTCAGAATATCACATCAACAACTGATCCTACAACATCCACAACTACTGTCATTGCTCTGGAGAAAATAAATCAAGCAAACAATGCATTATCTGATGATGACGATTTTCATAACCCATTCGGTACATCGGTACACGAAATTGGAGAGTCTTCTACTCGACATGTTGATCTGTCAAATATGTATACGTTCTACCAACAAAGTCCTTCAACACATCATTGGACCCGAGATCACCCCTTGGTTTAAGTAATTGGAAACCCTTCACAGCTCGTTCGTACAAGACAACAACTAGAAACCGAAGGCGATGTTTATATGTTCACACTCTCCATGAGTAGAGCTGAACCAAAAAATATCAAAGAATCCATGGTTGATCATGCTTGGATTGAATCGATGACGGATGAACTTCAACAATTTGAAAGACTTAAGGTCTGGGAACTTGTTAACAGACCATACGATGTAACACCATTAAACCTTCGATGGATCTGGAAAAAAAAAAGATGGATGAAGAAAAAACTATCATCAAGAACAAATCTAGGCTAGTGGCTAAGGGGTATGGCCAAAGAGAGGGCATTGATTTTAAAGAATCATTTGCACCAGTAGCTCGTATGGAAGCGGTCAGGATTTTCCTTGCTTATGTTTCACATAGGGGATTCATCGTTTATCAAATGGATGTTAAGACGATATTTATTAACGGTCCTTTGAAAGAAGTCTATGTCACGAAGCCGGAAGGATTCGTTAATCCACATTATCCTAACAAGGTGTATCGTCTCCACAAGGCACTTTATGGACTCAAGCAAGCTCCAAGGGCGTGGTACGATGAGCTCTCAAAATTTATGGTATCTAAAGGTTTCTCAAAAGTTTCCATTGATCTAACTTTATTCATATATAAATATGGGGATGACATTTTGCTTGTGCAGATATACGTTGATGACATTATTTTTAGGTCTACAAACCCAAAACTTTCAAAATGGTTTGAAAAATAATGCACAGCAAATTTGAAATGTCAATGATGGGCGAACAAATTTTTTTTCTAGGAATTCAAGTTCACCAATCCCCAAGTGGTATCTTCATTAACCAAGCTAAGTATTGTCAAGAGATAATCAAAGAACATGGTATGAACTCATGTGACCCCGTTAGGACACCATTATCCACCTCATCCCTAGATGCTGACTTGGAGGGATTACCCATAGATCAAACGAAATATTTTTCCATGATCGGGTCCCTCATGTACTTGACAACAAGCAGACCAGATATTGCACCTGCAACATGCTATTGTGAATGATATCAAGCCAGACCCGCTGAAAATCACCTCAAGGAGGTTAAACGGATCTTTCGGTACCTCAAGAATACCATTCATTTGGGACTCTGGTATTCGAAGGAAACCAGTTTCTTTCTAACCGCCTATTCGGATTCTGATCACGCGGGGTGTCTTGATACTCAAAAAAGTAATTCTGGTGGTGCATCATTTCTAGGACAAGATAAGCTCGTGGGATGGTCTTCCAAGAAGCAGGATTGTACGTCTCTATCATCAGTTGAAGCGGAGTATGTGTCTCTATCTGCGTGTTGTGCTCAAGTTCTTTGGATGAGAACACAACTCACAGATTATGGCTTCCACTTTGATAAAGTACCTATGTACTGTGACTCAAAGTCGGCCATAGCCATCTCCTGCAATCCGGTACTGCATTCCCGCACGAAGCACATTGACGTAAGATATCATTTCATCAAGGAACAAGTTGAACGCGGTATCGTTGAATTGTACTTTGTTGGAACAGATTACCAATTAGTCGACTTGTTTACGAAAGCTCTGTCAAAAGATAGGTTTGAGTACCTCGTTAGGCAAATTGGTATGAGATGTTTGACTCCATCAGACCTGGATATTATGGCAAAGACGCCTGCTTGATACATATATCAAACATCTAGTTGTACATATCTATGAAAAAGAAAAATACAAAAATATAAAACATAGAAAAACAAAAAAAATTGGAAAAATCTTTCAAAATACCAAAAATATTCTTCTCGACATGTATTCCAGTATTGATAATAAGGACATGCCAAGAAATGTCGCTCAATAACGACACGGGTGTGTACATAAAGCTCGAATGAAAGTTGTAAATATTTTTCAAAACATGTCATTTCGTTTTTTAATAAAATGAAAATGTCTCTGTAGAAACTAGAAGGGGGGGTTGAATAGTTTCTTAAATTTACTTGTTAAATATGGGTTTTCAAAAATCCTTTTTAAAATTGATCAAATATGTGAAATCTTCTTATACACAATATGGACAAGGGATAGTGCAACTAAGCTAATAATCACAAGTATGTGCAAGTAAAGAATAATGACTGTAAAGGGATAAGGAAAAGAAATATCAAACCAAACACCAAGGATTTATAGTGGTTCAGCAACAAAGCTCACTCCTCGTCCCTACTCCACTCCTCGAGTACTCCTTACTCGAGAGTTCTCTAATCAACAAACTCCTTAAGGTGGAGAAACCGTACACGTCGCTTAACCAATTTCCGACTCTAAGCTAAAAGTCGAGCCCTAATCTTTGCTAGGACCAATCTACACCAACATACTTTAAGGACTAAGTATTAACCTTACTACATACACAACTTCCAAATAGACACAACTATTTGTATCTTCACAACACAACTTCCAAATAACACAACTACTTGGATCTTCACAACAACACTAGAATGAATAAATAAAACTTGATCTTCAATAGATCTTGAGGTAGACTCAACACTTCAAAGATGAAAGTGTTCTTCTCTTTGCAATTAAAGAGGAAAAGATGAGAGGAGAAAGATTCACTTCTAAACAAGTAGTAATCAACCAAATAACCAAGGATTTGAATGATTTAAGAAGTATGATTGAATCTGAAAATTTGTGTGCAAAAGAGGTGAAGAGAAAATATGAGAATGGTCTACTTCTTTCTGGGTGCGGTTCCTTGTTGATGCCTGCGGTTCCTTATTGATAAGGATCCGCATAGGCATTTAAGTAACCATGGAGGTATACTCCACGCTCTTTTATCTTTTAGTGAGGTAGTCACATCTGGTGGAATATTTATCCACAAAGGACATTCCTAAACCATATGGAATATGCCATTTTTAAATTTTTAAATATTTAAATTATAAAACATTTTCTTAAAAATAAATTTTAATAAAAAAATTGTCACATTTAATAAAAGGTGAGTTTTAAGAAAACTAAAATCCTTGATCACTTAATTAAGATGAAAACTTGTTTGTTCATACCTTAAGTGATATGGTTGAAACTCTCAAGAATTAGTTTTCGTTGTTTTCGTAAATGCTTGTTTTTATATATTGTCGTAATCAAAACAAAGTGAAACCGAAAAATGCAAGTAATGTTTTTAGGCATCATTGCATTAACAATCTCCCCCTTTTTGATTTCGACAATACATAAACTCAATCACATGAAAAACAAGATTTTTGAAGACGAGTTTATTTCATTTCTCCCCCTTTGTAGAAGCAAAAAGGATGCAAAAGTCTTTGTAGAAGAAAAGAATCGGACTTTACAAATTCTCCCCCTTGGTGCTTACTCCCCCTTGCTAGGGGCACCAAGAAATCGAGCTATGGTGACAAGCTACATAGAAGGGTTAGTAGAAGAAAAGAAACACCCAACAAGATATAGCATAGGTCACAAAAAAAATTAAGAAAAGAGAAGTTAACCAAGATCCAAGATAAGTCATGTTAAAAGGAAACATGAAATAAAGATACAAGAAAATAAATCATACAAAGATGTATGAAAAAAGAAAAACAAGCTAAAAGAAAAGCATAAATCTAATCCTAGTTAAACTAGAACTCTAAGATTTGCTTGAATTAAATGTCTTGGAGATAAGCAATCCACATGCATAAATGAAAGACAAAGTAGTGGCGGAAGGAGGTGGTGGTGGCTTGGTAGTAATCTCATAGTCATAGTGAAGAAGAGGTTTGACTAGGAGACTATTGATGTAATTTAATTCCTCATAGATATGAGCCATAGCAAGATGTTGATATTGACAACAATGACAATATGTCCTATGATGCATGGCATTATCATGTGAGGGAGGAAAAACACAAAAGGCTAGTGGTGGAAGAGAAGAAGTTCCACAATCAATATTCTTAGAAGAAGAATAAATATGATTTTGAGTGTTCTTGGGTGAATTTGGATTGAAAGATATTGGGAAAATGGAGAAGAATCATGGCTTTCATTTGGTGAATAAGACATTTTGATTTGAGAAAGGATGCAAAATGCTTAGGGTTAAATAGAGAAAGCACAAGACAATTTTGGGATGGTCAAAAGTTTGAAACAAAGATTCCACAAAGTGTTGGAACAAATTTGGAGTTATAGAAAACTCGAAATTTGAAGCTCTGCCCGCGGTTCCTTATCTCCACCTACGGCTCCATATATATGGATCCGTGGGTTATTTGGAGAACCGCCCACAAAAGCTTGGTTTTGGTGGATGAGGAGAATTTTCCAATTCAGCAAATCCTAATTTTCTAGTCTAACTTATTATAGAGACATGCTAAAAAGCAATAATAGACAAAAAAAAATTACACAAGAACTCATCAAACAAGACTTTGACCAAAATACATAGGATTTAAAATAAAATCGATGTTGGAGGTGTGTTAATCTAGACACATAGTCATGACACAATGATCCCCCATAGTTCATTTTTATTCTTGCTATATTTGAGAGACCCATACATATGAATTATGTATGCTCGTTACCAATAGCAAGAAGCTATGAAAAACGTTTTTAGATTGAATTAACAATGTAAAAACATTTCTCGGCCATTTTTGAAAGAACTTAGAGAATTTTGAAAATAAGAAGAGGAATTTTTCAAAAAGAGTTTAAGAAACTCAATGACTCAAAGAATGAAAAGACTCAAAAGAGAAAAAGACCCGATTATTAAAATACGCAATTAAAGAATATGTTCCATTAAACCTAGACCTAGACGCAAGTAATTAAAAGGTTCCCTCATAAGTGGCTTAGTGAAGATGTCGGCTAAGTTTTCTACCGAGGGCACCTTCTCAATCGAAATGTTCCACTTTTGAACATTATCCCTAACGAAATGTTGGCGAATCTCTATGTGCTTGGTTCGCGAATGTTGCATGAGATTCTTGATAAGGTCTATTGCACCCTTATTGCCACACATGATGGGAACATCATTAAGTGAAATCCCGTAATCAACAAGCGCTTGCTTCATCCATAGAGCTTGTTGACAAGCTTTACCGGCACTCACATACTCGGCTTCCGTGGTGGATATAGAAAGAGCGGTTTGTTTCTTGGAGAACCAAGAAGTTAAACAACAACCCATGAAGGTACAAACTCCACTAGTGCTTTTACGGTCCACATAGTCTCCCGCATGATCCGAGTCCGCGTATACTATGGTTTCTACGCCGGTCCCTTTAGGATACCATAATCCTAAATGTATAGTGCCCTTAATGTATCAGAAGATATGCTTAACCGCTTCAAGGTGAGAGGTTTTGGGAGCCTCTTGGAAGCGAGCACAAAGGCAAACACTAAACATGATATCCGGTCGACTTGTCGTTAGGTACAACAAACTACCAATCATACCTCTATATTTGGTATTGTCTACCGACTCACAATCATCATCTACGGTGAGTTTAGTATATGAGGCCATAGGGGTCTTCATTGGTATAGAGTACTCTAATCCAAATTTCTTTAGCATTTCTTTAACGTACTTAGATTCATTAAAGAAAATACCATCATCCATTTGTCTAATTTGGAGTCCTAAAAAGAAGTTAAGTTCTCCCATCATGCTCATTTCAAACTCGCCATGCATGATTTTGGCAAAGTCATCACACAAGCTTTGACAAGTTGAACCAAATATAATGTCATCAACATATATTTGTACGATTATGAGGTGAGAACCTTTCTTCTTTGTAAAGAGTGTATTGTCTACCATCCCCATGGTATACTCATGTTTTACAAGAAACGCTTTAATTCTATCATACCAATATTTGGGTGCTTGTTTAAGACCATAAAGAGCTGTCTTAAGCTTGCAAACATGATCCGGTTTCTCAAAATCAATGAAGCCGGGAGGTTGAGCCACATATACCTCCTCATTGATCAAACCGCTAAGAAACACACTCTTTACATCCATTTTGAAGCTTAAAATCTAATGCACAAGCATAAGCTAAAAGGATCCTAATGGACTCTACCTTGCTACTGGTGCATATGTCTCATCATAATCAATCCCTTCTTGTTGATTATAGCCTTGTTACGAGACACAAAACCGTTCTCATCTAACTTATTCCTATATACCCACTTGGTTCCTATGATGGTAGTATTTCTAGGTGGAGGAACAAGTTCCCAAACGTCATTAGCAATAAATTGATTCAATTCTTCTTGCATGGCGGTGACCCAACTTTCATCCATCAAAACTTCTTTAACATTCTTTGGTTCAATCAATGAGACAAAACAAAAGAAGTTACTTTGATCTTGGACTTGAGATCTAAAGGTCCTTTGATTTAAGTCGCCTATGACGTTTTTGAGAGCATGATCCATAGACTCCCTAATGTTTACTCCCTTTTCAATATTAAGGTCTTCAACTCCTAATTTTTTAACATCTTTGGCTTTAACTATGTTGATAACTGGTTTTTGGCCAGGTAAAAAGATTCGTTTAAGTATGTCTCTTCGAATTGATCTAGGTTCCAAGTGTGACTCAGTCGTTCTTTGGTAAAACAAAAAGTTGTCGTTGTAGTATATTAAAAGTGCAAAAACAATTAAAGTAAAAGCGCAGTAAATCTAAGTCTAATTAAAAATAAATGGTGCAAGTATATAAAAGCGAGACGGAAATTAAAAGGCACTAAATGTAAACAACGCAAACTTAAATCTAACTAAGGCAAACTTAAAACGCAACTAAAACTAAAACTAAGGCAAAGCTAAAATAAATCTAAGGCAATAAACTTAAAGTGCGAGTAAGGAAAAAGGCGGGAAAAGTAAAGTTTAAAACTAAAATCTGAAAATAACCTATCCGGAATAAACCCTTATTCGGAATAAAAGTCTAACTCGGAATATGTCACCTATCCAGAATAATCCTCCCTATCCGGAATAATAGCCTATTCGGAATAAACATGCCCTATTCGGAATAATCCCTATGCGGAATACTGAGTCTATCCGGAATATTTCCCTTACTCGGAATAATAGCCCTATCCGGAATAAAATGCCTATTCGGAATAATCTTGACTATCCGGAATAAAGTGCCTACTCGGAATATTTGGCCTATTCTGAATATTGTCACCTATTCGGAATATCCTCCTATCCGGAATAAATTCCCTATCCGGAATAATACTCCTATGCGGAATATTAACTCCTATTCGGAATACTGCACTATTCGGAATAAGTCCATCTATTCGGAATATTTAATATTCCGAATAGACCACCCTTTTACTTCTTTACTCGGAATATTCCTGGGAAGATCAGAACCTGCAAACTCAGAAACAAACTTTCCGAAGAACAAGGGACAAATATATGCACGAATTTAATCAAAACAAAGCTAAATCAACCACAAGATTAAATCAAACAAACAAATAAACATCTATTAATCATAAACAATCAATCCAAAACAATCAAACTCACAAAACTAATCAAAATTAACAAAACCACTTGATCAAAATAAGAAAAATAAGAACATGAACATGAACATAAACAATAAGAATCAAAGATTAAGAAAGGTAGAATGAGATTAACAAGATAAAGATTAAGATTAACAAGAATTAAAAGAAAAACTTACTTGAAATTAAATGGTAATTAAGGTGCAAGACAGGAATTTAAATTTGACAAGTATTTAAATGACAAGGTAATTAAAAGTGGAAGAACTAATTGTCACGATTAGCCAACAAAGAAAAATGATTAACTAGCCTAATCTATATATAGGGGAGGATTAGGAAGCTTCCTCCCCTCCTTCATTTTCTCTTAATTACAAGATTAAGTCCTTCCTTCTTTAATTTTCTTTTAATTGCACCATTAGTCCTTAAGCCTTTATTCTTCATTAATCTTGGACTTTAAATGGTTTTGTCTCGGGATTTCTTTGAACTCGTCTTGTACTTCTTCAATAAATTAGACTTGAGTTCTTCGGCTTTAAGTAAACTTTCGTCTTTTGACTTTTTCTTCGATAAATCTTCAGAATTGGTCTTGGACTTCCGTTCTTTTTGCACTCTTGACTTCTCGACTTCATCTTTCATCTTTTTCTTCAATAAAAGCCCGTAAATGCCGTATTTTCTCCACTTTTCACAATTTCTTCCTAAATTACAACAAAAACACAAACCACGCATAATTCCGACATAAAATACATAAAATACACGTTTTGGATCGGTTATCATTGTAATTAAGTGGTAAAAAGGATGGGTGTTTACACACCTATCAAATCCCCTACACTTAACCATTGCAATGTCCTCATGCAATGCATTAGTTACAAAGCACGTTTACACTTTTCATCATAATCAATCCATAGTGGCCTTTATTAAAGAGATAGAAAACTATAAACATTAAAGTAAAGAAATCAAAAGCATACCTTGGGCTTTGGAAATGTCATGAATAATCATCATCCTCAAGTTTTCACTTTCTCCAAACCAAGCTTAAAAACGAGATCATTGTTATTATAAGTTAGCAAACTAACACGAACTCACGTGGACCAATTGTTCACTTAGACTCCCTTATTCCTAGGTGTATCTCTTATATTTTATTTTTGTCTTGAATGATCACGAAGATGCATTGTTGATTGAGTCATTTTCGTACACCCGAAGGTTATCGTAGTTCCAGCGAAGTGTGAATGGAAATCCGCGTTTATGTCTCAAGTTTGATGCTCGAATAAAAAGGTTTTGATTTTTTTAATTAAACTACTAATATGAAAAGACTAAAAAAATATAAACGATATAAGAGCAACAATCATACTACGAATATTAAACTAAAGGTATCTAAAATAAAACTAAGGACAATAACGATGGTAAACTAAACGAGCATAATCAAGACTACTATAATCTCGACAATAAAGTTAAACATAAAAAAACAATAATAATAATCATATAGAAGCTAATTAAATAACGACAAGGGAATAGATAGAGAAACGAACCCAAGCTAAATATCAACTAAGCAACAATAATAATTAAATAAAAACTAATGAAATAAAAATAAAAATAAAAAGGGATAAGATAATAGATACCGAACGAAGAACCGAAGATGAAAAATTAACCACTCGATTTATAAATTTAGACAATATTTAAACCTTAAACAAACAAAGGTCTAAACTTTAATTATCAACTAAAAATAATAAACCCGTAAGCTCCTCGCCAAAAGTGATGAACCGGATACGCCAAAATCACAAGATAGCAAACGGTTAACGATAACTAATATAAACGACATTATAAAGTTTTATAAAAACTAATTAAGAAATTTTAAATTTTGAAAAGTATTTAATTAAACTATTTTTTTTAACTAATCTTTTAATAAACTAACTTAATTATGGTTATGGTTTATTTCATTTGCTTGTTAAACCCAACGAAAACTCTA
This sequence comes from Glebionis coronaria, assembly GCA_025667525.1. Lineage (NCBI taxonomy): Eukaryota > Viridiplantae > Streptophyta > Magnoliopsida > Asterales > Asteraceae > Glebionis > Glebionis coronaria. The sequence goes on from CM046882.1 coordinate 105,105,885, forward strand.
ACTGCTAAGAGAACTTACTGTCAACTAGCAAAAACAAATTCTACCACTAAATAGATTTCAAAATGACTAAGAAACAAATAAGCTAAACCTACTAACAATAGGACACGAGTATAAGCACAAATAATAAGGAATAATCACGCTAATCAAAACCATCACTCATCGACACAAAAAAAAATCATATTCGAATCAAATTAACTAACATCAATTCTCAAACCACATCTTCGAACAAACAACATAAATTATAACCAGATTCGAATATGAAACGAACCTAAATCGAAACTCCTTCCAATAGAACTGCTATCACCGAATCATAAATGATAAATCCCACACTTTCAAACAAATCAAACTATAACTACGGAAGAAGAAAACATATGAGGACATGAAAAGAAAAGTAAAGTTGTCTTCTTTCTGAAATAAAGGTCACGCAGGGTTAGAAAATAAAATAAAATAAAAAAAAAAACAAAGTTGAAGATCTGTACGCTACCCTTCCAATCTAAAATGAAGACTTCCCAAAATTAATAAATAATACTGCGTATATTTTTTTTTTACTAGATCTATATTACTTCAAAAAAAAACAGGGAAAGTAAATTAATAACAAGTGGGGATATCAATTGTTGATGTTGCGTTTTAGACAAGATAAAAGAAAGAATTAACTTAAAAAAAAACTTAATCTAATCTATCTAAAGAAAGAAAATTAAAACGCAGGGAAGATGAATATCTAAAAAAACAATGCCAATAAAAATGGAAAGCTTAGCTGCCAGATTTGTTTTAAAAATAAATGAATCTGAGATTGAAATTTTTATTATTATTTTTTTATCTAAATCTATTCTAAAACTATCCTACGAGAGAAAAAAACGAACAGACTAAAAAAATATATATTCTTTTACATCTAATGTCTGCGTATCTTTCATGCCATCCTAAACTGATATTTTCTTCATTTCCATTTGGGCCTGCGTGGGTTCCTTTCTTTGGCTGGGGCTGCGTCATTTTAATGGGTTGTTGGGCTGAGTTTGTTTTTGGGCCAGCAGCTTATATGTAATATAATAATTGGTCGGTTCGACCCATTTAAATGGTGTCGGACCGGCCCAATAAAATATAAAGGCACCGTTGAACTCGATTTCCCGTGCTCTTTCCATTTCTCGTGCTCGTTTTTGGTCTTTTTCTTCGTTTTTTTCTTCTTTTCTTTAATATTCGTACCTACAATAATAAATAACACATATAAACGATAAATGCACTAAAAATACCCGTTTTGCTATTTATTATACCAAAAATGAAGGGATATAATCAATAAAAATACAAATAATTACGTGTCTAACACACCCCTACACTTAAGACGTTACTTTCCCCCAAGCAACTATTATCACAAACGTTAAGTTCAAAAACAATTAAAAACTACTTTATTCGATTTTTTTATTTTTTTTTTAAATAAAAATAAAAATACATTGTGACCCGCCATGCTCGACTTCTTATTCTAGGTATAAGGATCATAGAACGGGAAACACGCAAACTGGGTGTCTCCAGGGAATAAATATCGTCATCCTCTTTTTATTACTCCCAACTAAACTAAAATTCCTTGTGCAAACGTTTTGGCAAAATGCTAACACTACTTATACTAATAACCTATGTAAACATAACTTTTCACTCCTATAATTATAAAGACTAGGCAAGTGTGTTCATTTTCAAAATTTTGATCGTTCAAATCGACATTTATTATGGTTGCTAATCATCTAAGTGGAATATTAGTCTCACCGAGTATCACGAGATTTAAGAATCAAAAATGGCCTTTCCCATGTAGCGGCTTTCTTCTCGGGACATCCCAACCTCATCGGTTAAGTGCCCGGGATTTTGACACCCCACGGAGAATAGTACCGGGATCGGCGGGATTTTGAAATCAAAGATCTTGAAATTACCGCTAAGCTAATAAAACACACTTAGATGAAAAACAACGACGGTAATTAGAGAATGAAGATTCAAAGGAGAGATCACTCCATGTAGCGACTTTCTTCTCAGCTTGTCCTTTAGCAAAGCTTAGGAGGCTAGGTTTTTACACCCTCGAGCATAGTATCGGAGCTCACGGGACCTTTGACTTCTACATTCTCAATTACCGTCTAAACTCTTATAAAGAATTGACGAATTTTAGTTCAACTTCGGATTTAAATTTGAGAAAAAACAAGTTTCTCACAATTATAATTAACGCAACAAAACATAAAACTCTTATTCATATTTTTATTTTTTTTTTCTTATTCTTTTTTTTCTCTTTTTTTCTTTTTTTTTTTTTTTGATTTTTTTCAAATATTTTTTGTTCTTGATTTTTTTTCAACATATTTATTCACGCAACATTATTTCAAATTTAAGAAAGTATGCTTTCACTCAAATTTAAATAAAAAGTTGAACTAGGACTCTATATCAAAATTGCATAAGAATTTATTTTTGCATAACAACACAATTTTTAACGTTCAAAGGCTTGAAAAAAAAACACACTTATTTAGTCTAGTTATAATCTAAGAGGAAAAACCATAGGTTACTCATATAAGCTCTAAAGAGAACCAACTACTCCACATTTAGCATTTTTATTTGCACAATTCCTAAAAGCTTAGTCTAAAAGTAAAGGGAGCAGCCAGATCAACACTCGGGCAGAGTCAGGATCCCCTTTGTTCTAACCTACGGGACAAGTCAATCACGCACGGTCAAAAACGTTTTATTATTATTATTAAAATAAAATAAAAACAGACATTTGATCAAAATAGGATGCAAGAGGGCAAACAAGTAGGCATGAATATGATCCATATGATATAAACCCCCCTACACTTAGAACCGAACATTGGCCTCAATGTTCAAAAGTGATAAGGTGTTACCCCTACACTTAAGAACACAAAAGGCTAATGCTAGAATTCCAAGTGTAAGAAGGAGAACACAATCAAATATGTATGGATAAAGATGAGAACTGAGTACTCCCCTGATATTGACATGAAGATCGATCGGAGACTGAATGAAGAAGATGATGGAAAACAGCAACATCAACCCTCTGAAAGTCTTCTAGATCCAAGGGAACCTGCACACAAAAACAAAAACCAACAAGCACACATGGAGAGAAGCACACGCCCCTACACTTATGTTAGAAAATAAATAAAAAGGATAGATCATCGGGTTGCCTCCCGAGAAGCGCTTGTTTTTGTTAACCGAGTCACGAGCCTGACTCGACCCCGAATTAAATGGTCCATGGGGGAGCAAGAGAATCACCACTGGCTCAAAAAAGATATGACAGGTTCAAAGATCTTATCCTCATTACCGGACGAGAATAAAGAAGAAGAATCCACAGTATAAGTGAAGAAAAGCAGAAGGATTCTTATAACATACGAGAAATGGGTATAAAGGCGATCCTTAAGAATACTCGTCTTCGCCAAGGGCGGGAGGGTGGGAGAAAAAGATATCAATGTGTCACCCGAGGACACTTGATAGAAACTCAAAGCAAGAGTCGATGGGCTAACCGGTAAAACATCACAAGTAATAGCAACATCAACGTCTCCTCCAGGATCAAAACACTCATCCTCATTTCCCGGTATGAAATGAGGCGAGTAAAAGCGATACATCACCTGCTTGGGTGTGCACACAGTAGGACGGGGTGGCAACATAATATGAGAAATATCAGAAGAAATATCGACCACCCACGTCACCTCTCCAGACCGAATCAAACGGAAGGTAGGGTCAAATCTCTCCACCTCCTCTACGATGGGAGGTGGCATGGATAACAACGAATGCTCATCAATAGCAGGAGAGTCTGAGCTATCAATGTCCTCAATCCCCTCTTCAAAGAGAGGATTCACCTCACTAGAGATGTAGGCGTCATCAAAATCAAATAAAGGGTTCGAACAAATCTTGAAATTTTCCTTCTGGACGTCTTCATCGGATAGTGACTCGTCATCACTAGAAGTAAAATCATCATCGAGATCAAAAAGGGGATTAGAGAAAGCCAAAGAATCGTCTCCCAAGATGTCGGTGGGAGGTAATAAATCATCACTAGAAAGAGATTCACACTCATCGTCACTATCGGAAGCAACCGTAGGCTCACTTTGGATTGGAATAAGAATCTCATCGCAAGGAATAGTAATAAGACCCTCATCCCCCATGATGAGAGAGGCATCGGTCTCCGTAGTGGAAGAATCGAGAATAGGAGTGGTTGAATCCTTAGGCTCGAGAGCCGGCAAGTCGAGAGAAGGAATTACAATTGCACTGGGACATTGAGCACAAAGATCATTCCAAGAAATAGAATTCTCATCGTCATCATCATCATAATAGTAAGAACGCACAAGAGGAGGAGTAGAAGCACTAAGATTAGATACTTGCTCTTGTCGTTGTCGCTCCTTCAATGCATCTCTTAGTTGAATTAAGCCGTCATGAAGTTGCAAAAGAAGGGTTTGTCTTTCGTCATTCAGATTCAAAGAAGGTTGATGATCGATGGTGTTTTGTGGGGGCTCAAAATTTTGAAAACCGGAATTATAGCACGGATGTGGCTCATAGTAATTCATCGGTTGAGAAAAATTAGAACACGGATTTGGTTCATAATAATCCATCGGTGAAGAAAAATGTGGACACGGATTTGGCTCATAATAATTCATTGGCTGACAATAAGAAGTATCGTGAGGGCCCCCACAATGATTGCAACACGGGTATTGAGAAAAACCCGGTGCACCTTGCGGATACGGATCGTCATATGTGGGAGAGTGTGAGAAAGTGTCATTAGAGGTGAAGTGTGAATTGGTCCAATTGCAAAATGAACAATGTCCAAATTCGTGATTAGGTAGAGCCATACCGCACCGCTCGCATGAACACCAATAACATGATTGACTATCAGACGGCCCACACCCTATACAATAAGAATCCATGAAGAATTAAAAATAAGAGGGGTTGAGAAAAAGAATTAAACACAATAGAAGATAAAGAAGAATATTTTTTTAAAAACTTTTTTTTCTCTTTTTTTTATTATTATTTTTTTTATTTTTTTTTATATATATGATATATATAGTAATAAAGACAATAAAATAAAATAAGAAAATATTTTTGATTTTTATAAATTTTATATATTTTTAGGACACGAGTATAAGCACAAATAATAAGGCATAATCACGCTAATCAAAACCATCACTCATCGACACAAAAAAAAATCATATTCGAATCAAATTAACTAACATCAATTCTCAAACCACATCTTCGAACAAACAACATAAATTATAACCAGATTCGAATATGAAACGAACCTAAATCGAAACTCCTTCCAATAGAACTGCTATCACCGAAACATAAATGATAAATCCCACACTTTCAAACAAATCAAACTATAACTACGGAAGAAGAAAAAATATGAGGACATGAAAAGAAAAGTAAAGTTGTCTTCTTTCTGAAATAAAGGTCACGCAGGGTTAGAAAATAAAATAAAAAAAAATAAAAAAAAACAAAGTTGAAGATCTGTACGCTACCCTTCCAATCTAAAATGAAGACTTCCCAGAATTAATAAATGATGCTGCGTATTTTTTTTTTACTAGATCTATATTACTTCAAAAAAAACAGGGAAAGTAAATTAATAACAAGTGGGGATATCAATTGTTGATGTTGCGTTTTAGACAAGATAAAAGAAAGAATTAACTTTAAAAAAAAAACTTTATCTAATCTATCTAAAGAAATAAAATTAAAACGCAGGGAAGATGGATATCTAAAAAAACAATGCAAAAAAAATGGAAAGCTTAGCTGCCAGATTTGTTTTAAAAATAAATGAATCTGAGATTGAAATTTTTATTATTATTTTTTTATCTAAATCTATTCTAAAACTATCCTACGAGAGAAAAATAAACGAACAGACTAAAAAAAAATATATTCTTTTACATCTAATGTCTGCGTATCTTTCATGCCATCCTAAACTGATATTTTCTTCATTTCCATTTGGGCCTGCGTGGGTTCCTTTCTTTGGCTGGGCCTGCGTCATTTTAATGGGTTGTTGGGGTGAGTTTGTTTTTGGGCCAGCAGCTTATATGTAATATAATAATGGGTCGGTTCGACCCATTTAAATGGTGTCGGGTCGGCCCAATAAAATATAAAGGCACCGTTGAACTCGATTTCCCGTGCTCTTTCCATTTCTCGTGCTCGTTTGTGGTCTTTTTCTTCGTTTTTTCTTTTTCTCTTTAATATTCGTACCTACAATAATAAATAACACATATAAACGATAAATGCACTAAAAATACCCGTTTTGCTATTTATTATACCAAAAATGAAGGGATATAAGCAATAAAAACACGAATAATTACGTGTCTAACACACCCCTACACTTAAGACGTTGCTTGCCCCCAAGTAACTATTATCACAAACGTTAAGTTCAAAAACAATCAAAAACTACTTTATTCGATTTTTTTTTAAATAAAAATAAAAATACATTGTGACCCGCCATGCTCGACTTCTTATTCTAGGTATAAGGATCATAGAACGGGAAAACCGCAAACTGGGTGTCTCCAGGGAATAAATATCGTCATCCTCTTTTTATTACTCCCAACTAAACTAAAATTCCTTGTGCAAACGTTTTGGCAAAATGCTAACACTACTTATACTAATAACCTATGTAAACATAACTTTTCACTCCTATAATTATAAAGACTAGGCAAGTGTGTTCATTTTCAAAATTTTGATCGTTCAAATCGACATTTATTATGGTTGCTAATCATCTAAGTGGAATATTAGTCTCACCGAGTATCACGAGATTTAAGAATCAAAAATGGCCTTTCCCATGTAGCGGTTTTCTTCTCGGGACATCCCAACCTCATCGGTTAAGTGCCCGGGCTTTTGACACCCCACGGAGAATAGTACCGGGATCGGCGGGATTTTGAAATCAAAGATCTTGAAATTACCGCTAAGCTAATAAAACACACTTAGATGAAAAACAACGACGGTAATTAGAGAATGAAGATTCAAAGGAGAGATCACTCCATGTATCGACTTTCTTCTCAGCTTGTCCTTTAGCAAAGCTTAGGAGGCTAGGTTTTTACACCCTCGAGAATAGTATCGGAGCTCACGGGACCTTTGACTTCTACATTCTCAATTGCCATCTAAACTCTTATAAAAAATTGACGAATTCTAGTTCAACTTCGGATTTAAATTTGAGAAAAAGCAAATTTCTCACAATTATAATTAAAGCAACAAAACATAAAACTCTTATTCATATTTTTATTTTTATTTTTTTCTCTTTTTTTTCTTTTTTTTTTTTTTTGATTTTTTTCAATTTTTTTTTTCTTGCTTTTTTTTTCAACATATTTATTCACGCAACATTATTTCAAATTTAAGAAAGTATGCTTTCACTCAAATTTAAATAAAAAGTTGAACTAGGACTCTATATCAAAATTGCATAAGAATTTATTTTTGCATAACAACACAATTTTTAACGTTCAAAGGCTTGAAAAAAAAAACACACTTATTTAGTCTAGTTATAATCTAAGAGGAAAAACCATAGGTTACTCATATAAGCTCTAAAGAGAACCAACTACTCGACGTTTAGCATTTTTATTTGCACAATTCCTAAAAGCTTAGTCTAAAAGTAAAGGGAGCAGCCAGATCAACACTCAGGCAGAGTCAGGATCCCCTTTGTTCTAGCCTATGGGACAAGTCAATCACGCACGGTCAAAAACGTTTTATTATTATTATTAAAATAAAATAAAAACAGACATTTGATCAAAATAGGATGCAAGAGGGCAAACAAGTAGGCATGAATATGATCCATATGATATAAACCCCCCTACACTTAGAACCGAACATTGGCCTCAATGTTCAAAAGTGATAAGGTGTTACCCCTACACTTAAGAACACAAAAGGCTAATGCTAGAATTCCAAGTGTAAGAAGGAGAACACAATCAAATATGTATGGATAAAGATGAGAACTGAGTACTCCCTTGATATAGACATGAAGATCGATCGGAGACTGAATGAAGAAGATGATGGAAAACAGCAACATCAACCCTCTGAAAGTCTTCTCGATCCAAGGGAACCTGCACACAAAAACAAAAACCAACAAGCACACATGGAGAGAAGCACACGCCCCTACACTTATGTTAGAAAATAAATAAAAAGGATAGATCATCGGGTTGCCTCCCGAGAAGCGCTTGTTTTTGTTAACCGAGTCACGAGCCTGACTCGACACCGAATTAAATGGTCCATGGGGGAGCAAGAGAATCATCACTGGCTCAAAACAGATATGCCAGGGTCAAAGATCTTATCCTCATTACCGGACGAGAATAAAGAAGAAGAATCCACAGTATAAGTGAAGAAAAGCAGAAGGATTCTTATAACATACGAGAAATAGATATAAAGGCGATCCTTAAGAATACTCGTCTTCGCCAAGGGCGGGAGGGTGGGAGAAAAAGATATCAAAGTGTCACCCGAGGACACTTGATAGAAACTCAAAGCAAGAGTCGATGGGGTAACCGGTAAAACATCACAAGTAATAGCAACATCAACGTCTCCTCCAGGATCAAAACACTCATCCTCATTTCCCGGTATGAAATGAGGCGAGTAAAAGCGATACATCACCTGCTTGGGTGTGCACGCAGTAGGACGGGGTGGCAACATAATATGAGAAATATCAGAAGAAATATCGACCACCCGCGTCACCTCTCCAGACCGAATCAAACGGAAGGTAGGGTCAAATCTCTCCACCTCCTCTACGATGGGAGGTGGCATGGCTAACAACGAATTCTCATCAATAGCAGGAGAGTCGGAGCTATCAATGTCCTCAATCCCCTCTTCAAAGAGAGGATTCACCTCACTAGAGATGTAGGCGTCATCAAAATCAAATAAAGGGTTCGTATAAATCTTGAAATTTTCCTTCTAAACGTCTTCATCGGATAGTGACTCGTCATCACTAGAAGTAAAATCATCATCGAGATCAAAAAGGGGATTAGAGAAAGCCAAAGAATCGTCTCCCAAGATGTCGGTGGGAGGTAATGAATCATCACTAGAAATAGATTCACACTCATCGTCACTATCGGAAGCAACTGTAGGCTCACTTTGGATTGGAATAAGAATCTCATCGCAAGGAATAGTAATAAGACCCTCATCCCCCATGATGAGAGAGGCATCGGTCTCCGTAGTGGAAGAATCGAGAATAGGAGTGGTTGAATCCTTAGGCTCGAGAGCCGGCAAGTCGAGAGAAGTAATTACAATTGCACTAGGACATTGAGCACAAAGATCATTCCAAGAAATAAAATTCTCATCGTCATCATCATCATAATAGTAAGAACGCACAAGAGGAGGAGTAGAAGCACTAAGATTAGATACTTGCTCTTGTCGTTGTCGCTCCTTCAATGCATCTCTTAGTTGAATTAAGACGTCATGAAGTTGCAAAAGAAGGGTTTGTCTTTCGTCATTCAGATTCAAAGAAGGTTGATGATCGATGGTGTTTTGTGGGGGCTCAAAATTTTGAAAACCGGAATTATAGCACGGATGTGGCTCATAGTAATTCATCGGTTGAGAAAAATTAGAACACAGATTTGGTTCATAATAATCCATCGGTGAAGAAAAATGAGGACACGGATTTGGCTCATAATAATTCATTGGCTGACAATAAGAAGTATCGTGAGGGCCCCCACAATGATTGCAACACGGGTATTGAGAAAAACCCGGTGCATGTTGCGGATACGGATCGTCATATGTGGGAGAGTGTGAGAAAGTGTCATTAGAGGTGAAGTGTGAATTGGTCCAATTGCAAAATGAACAATGTCCAAATTCGTGATTAGGTAGAGCCATACCGCACCGCTCGCATGAACACCAATAACATGATTGACTATCAGACGACCCACACCCTATACAATAAGAATCCATGAATAATTAAAAATAAGAGGGGTTGAGAAAAAGAATTAAACACAATAGAAGATAAAGAAGAATATTTTTTAAAAAACTTTTTTTTTCTCTTTTTTTATTATTATTTATTTTTTTATTTTTTTTATATATATGATATATATAGTAATAAAGACAATAAAATAAAATAAGAAAATATTTTTGATTTTTATAGATTTTATATATTTTTTTTGGATTTTAAAAAAAAATTATTAAATTTTTTTATTATATATATATACAAATACAGAAAATAAACTTTCAAAACGAAAGGATTTTCAAGTCACCAACTAAAAACACAACGCAAACATCGCTACACACACAGCCGGCAGCGGCGCCATTTGATTGAGTCATTTTCGTACACCCGAAGGTTATCGTAGTTCCAGCGAAGTGTGAATGGAAATCCGCGTTTATGTCTCAAGTTTGATGCTCGAATAAAAAGGTTTTGATTTTTTTAATTAAACTACTAATATGAAAAGACTAAAAAAAATAAAAACGGTATAAGAGCGACAATCATACTACGAATATTAAACTAAAGGTATCTAAAATAATATTAAGGACAATAACGATGGTAAACTAAACGAGCATAATCAAGACTACTATAATCTCGACAATAAAGTTAAACATAAAAAAAACAATAATAATAATCATATAGAAGCTAATTAAATAACGACAAGGGAATAGATAGAGAAACGAACCCAAGCTAAATATCAACTAAGCAACAATAATAATTAAATAAAAACTAATGAAATAAAAATAAAAAGGGATAAGATAATAGATACCGAACGAAGAACCGAAGATGAAAAATTAACCACTCGATTTATAAATTTAGACAATATTTAAACCTTAAACAAACAAAGGTCTAAACTTTAATTATCAACTAAAAATAATAAACCCGTAAGCTCCTCGCCAAAAGTGATGAACCGGATACGCCAAAATCACAAGATAGCAAACGGTTAACGATAACTAATATAAACGACATTATAAAGTTTTATAAAAACTAATTAAGAAATTTTAAATTTTGAAAAGTATTTAATTAAACTATTTTTTTTAACTAATCTTTTAATAAACTAACTTAATTATGGTTATGGTTTATTTCATTTGCTTGTTAAACCCAACGAAAACTCTAACTGCTAAGAGAACTTACTGTCAACTAGCAAAAACAAATTCTACCACTAAATAGATTTCAAAATGACTAAGAAACAAATAAGCTAAACCTACTAACAATAGGACACGAGTATAAGCACAAATAATAAGGAATAATCACGCTAATCAAAACCATCACTCATCGACACAAAAAAAAATCATATTCGAATCAAATTAACTAACATCAATTCTCAAACCACATCTTCGAACAAACAACATAAATTATAACCAGATTCGAATATGAAACGAACCTAAATCGAAACTCCTTCCAATAGAACTGCTATCACCGAATCATAAATGATAAATCCCACACTTTCAAACAAATCAAACTATAACTACGGAAGAAGAAAACATATGAGGACATGAAAAGAAAAGTAAAGTTGTCTTCTTTCTGAAATAAAGGTCACGCAGGGTTAGAAAATAAAATAAAATAAAAAAAAAACAAAGTTGAAGATCTGTACGCTACCCTTCCAATCTAAAATGAAGACTTCCCAAAATTAATAAATAATACTGCGTATATTTTTTTTTTACTAGATCTATATTACTTCAAAAAAAAACAGGGAAAGTAAATTAATAACAAGTGGGGATATCAATTGTTGATGTTGCGTTTTAGACAAGATAAAAGAAAGAATTAACTTAAAAAAAAACTTAATCTAATCTATCTAAAGAAAGAAAATTAAAACGCAGGGAAGATGAATATCTAAAAAAACAATGCCAATAAAAATGGAAAGCTTAGCTGCCAGATTTGTTTTAAAAATAAATGAATCTGAGATTGAAATTTTTATTATTATTTTTTTATCTAAATCTATTCTAAAACTATCCTACGAGAGAAAAAAACGAACAGACTAAAAAAATATATATTCTTTTACATCTAATGTCTGCGTATCTTTCATGCCATCCTAAACTGATATTTTCTTCATTTCCATTTGGGCCTGCGTGGGTTCCTTTCTTTGGCTGGGGCTGCGTCATTTTAATGGGTTGTTGGGCTGAGTTTGTTTTTGGGCCAGCAGCTTATATGTAATATAATAATTGGTCGGTTCGACCCATTTAAATGGTGTCGGACCGGCCCAATAAAATATAAAGGCACCGTTGAACTCGATTTCCCGTGCTCTTTCCATTTCTCGTGCTCGTTTTTGGTCTTTTTCTTCGTTTTTTTCTTCTTTTCTTTAATATTCGTACCTACAATAATAAATAACACATATAAACGATAAATGCACTAAAAATACCCGTTTTGCTATTTATTATACCAAAAATGAAGGGATATAATCAATAAAAATACAAATAATTACGTGTCTAACACACCCCTACACTTAAGACGTTACTTTCCCCCAAGCAACTATTATCACAAACGTTAAGTTCAAAAACAATTAAAAACTACTTTATTCGATTTTTTTATTTTTTTTTTAAATAAAAATAAAAATACATTGTGACCCGCCATGCTCGACTTCTTATTCTAGGTATAAGGATCATAGAACGGGAAACACGCAAACTGGGTGTCTCCAGGGAATAAATATCGTCATCCTCTTTTTATTACTCCCAACTAAACTAAAATTCCTTGTGCAAACGTTTTGGCAAAATGCTAACACTACTTATACTAATAACCTATGTAAACATAACTTTTCACTCCTATAATTATAAAGACTAGGCAAGTGTGTTCATTTTCAAAATTTTGATCGTTCAAATCGACATTTATTATGGTTGCTAATCATCTAAGTGGAATATTAGTCTCACCGAGTATCACGAGATTTAAGAATCAAAAATGGCCTTTCCCATGTAGCGGCTTTCTTCTCGGGACATCCCAACCTCATCGGTTAAGTGCCCGGGACATCACAAACTTGTGACACACTAAACAGATTATAACCAAGTTCTTTTACCAGAAAAACTTCCTCAAACTTCAAGTTGTTGGTGAGAAGTGTGCCTTTTCCTGAGATTATTCCTTTGCTTCCACCAAAGTACACAATATTACCATTGATAATAGGAGTGAAGTTTGATAAGTAATCATGCTTCCCAGTCATGTGCCTTGAGCATCCACTGTCCCAATATCTATAATCATTGACCTGCTTTTGGACACCCTAGACATAAAGAAAACAAATTAATTTTCTTTAGAAATTCACGCCTTGTTAGACTTGGATCCATCTGGTTGTTCAACAAGAATGGACTTGTTTCTTGTAACAACCCCTTGTTCATCTCTTTGTGCCTTAAACACCCAGTTGGTTCCAACAACCTTTTTTAAGATATCTAAATCTATTACAGGTCATTGAAACACCTTTAAGTTATAATTTTGGTTTTGTTTAGGTTTCCAAGTTAAAATGGACGATACCTTAGACTCTTGTCCCTTATTAACCAAGTATCTTTTGTTATATGGTCTAACATAAGGTCTGACAGTAGCTAGCTTTGGTATGGTTATAACAAATCTAGGGTTGTCAGCGGTTTCTCTTGTCCTGTCAGCGGGTAAAATGCTCTTGTCAGCGGCTACATATGCCTTGTCAAAGGCTAAATTAGGGTTTGCTACAGGAACTCACTATCTGTTAGACTAAGTGTTGGTCTTTTGAAAGGGTCTTCTGCCATGGGTATTAGCTGCCTTAAAGAAGAAAGGAGCTGGTCTAGTGGCCTGTGGTCTAGGGTGGACAAAAGGTCGAAGGTTGATTGTGGGTGTTCTTATGTCAGTGGATGGTTTATGTCTACTATTACAGTCATAGGACAAATGTGTAAAGCTCCCTAATGAATAGATTTTACTAGTTGAAAAGTTCGTTTTCTCGGTGTCTTTTCGAATTGATTTCCAGCTTAAAGTACGACTCAGTTGAATTTGGTAAAACAAATATTTTTGGTTGTTTATAAATAAAATGTGCAAGACAATTGAAGTAAATGACTTAAAAGTAAATCTAAGTCTAATTTAAAGTAAATGGTGCAAGTAATTAAAAGCGAGACGAGAATTAAAAGGCACTAAATGAAAATAACGCAAACTTAAATCTAACTAAGGCAAACTTAAAACGCAACTAAAACTAAAACTTAAACTAAGGCAAGACTAAAATAATTCTAAGGCAATTAAACTTAAAGTGCAATTAAGTAAAAGGCGGGAAAAATAAAGCTAGAAATTAAAAGGGCAGAAAATTAAAAACTGAATTGAAAGATTCTGAAAATTACCCCTATCCGGAATAAACACCTATTCGGAAAACTGTCACCTATCCGGAATAAGTTTCTATTCGGAATAATAGGCCTTACACGGAATATTCCACTATGCGGAATAACACCCCTATTCGGAATAGTCAGCCTACTCGAAATAAGTCCCCTATGCGGAATATTGTCACCTATCCGGAATAAGTTCCCTATACTGAATAAACCTTCTATGCGGAATATCAGGCTCTATTCGGAATACCACGACTATACGGAATAAACCTCCTATGCAGAATAATAAACCTTACTCGGAATATAACCCCCTATTCGGAATTTTCTTTCTATGCGGAATCCTAATCCTACTCGGAATAACTGAATATTCCGAATAACCTTTATGACTAGAACCTTGATCCGGAATAAAGATTATTCCGAATAGAGTACACTGAAAACCCTTTACTCGGAATAATGAAGATCAGAACCTGGGAAGTTACAGAAACCAATTCCCGAAGAACAAGGAGCAAGAAATATAGTACGAATTTAGCAGAAACTTAACCAAATCAACAAAAAGATTAAACCAAACTAATAACAAAACATCTATTAAGCATAAACAATCAATCCAAAACAACAAAACTAACAATAAAGATCAAGATAATCAAAACCCACTTAAATAAATCAACAAAAATTAAGAACATGAACATAAACAAATCAACACAAAGATTAAAGAAAGGTAGGATGAGATTAACAAGATAAAGATAAAGAATAACAAGAATTAAAAGAAAAACTTACTTGAAATTAAAATGGTAATTAAGTGCAAGACAAGGTAATTAAATTTGACAAGTATTTAAATGACAAGGTAATTAAAAGTGGAAGAACTAATTGTCACGATTAGCCAACAAAAATGAAAGTAATTAAGATCTAATCTATATATAGGGGAGGATTAGGAAGCTTCCTCCCCTCCTTCATTTCTTCTTAATTGCGTCATTAGGTCCTTAAGCCTTTAATCTTCATTAATTGCACCATTAGTCCTATATTCTTATAATCTTCTTTAAACTTGGACTCTAATGACTTGTGGCTCGGGATTTCTTTTGAACTCGTCTTTTAGTCAACTTCCGTCTTTTGACTTTTTCTTCGATAAATCTTCAGAATTGGTCTTGGACTTCCGTTCTTTTTGCACTCTTGACTTCTTGACTTCGTCTTTCATCTTTTTCTTCAATAAAAGTCCGTAAATGCCCGTGAATGTCCGTGTTTTCTCCACTTTTCACCTTTTCGTCCTAAATCACAACAAAAACACAAACCACGCATAATTCCGACATAAAAGACATAAAATACACGTTTTGATCCGGTTATTATTGTAATTAAGTGGTAGAAAAGATGTGTGTTTACACACATATCAAATCCTCTACACTTGACCATTGCAATGTCCTCATGCAATGCATTAGTTACAAAGCACGTTTACACTTTTCATCACAATCAATCCATAGTGGCCTTTATTAAAGTGATAGAAAATAAAAAATATACAAAATAAAGAAATCAAAAGCATACCTCGGGTTTTTGGAAATGTTATGAACAATCATCATCCTCAACTTTTCACTTTCTCCAAACCAAGCTTAAAAACGAGATCATTGTTATTATAAGTTAGTAAACTGTCACGAACTCATGTGGGCCAATTACTCACTTAGACTCCCTTATTCCTAGGTGTATCTCTTATATTTTATTATTGTCTTGAATGATCACGAGGATGCATTTTTTACTTATTTCGATAGTTATTAAGTCTGAAAATAAGGTGAACGATTTAATCAATAGTTAGCTAAAGGACAAAATCTTTTAAAACTGCTTCTCGGGACCTCATAAAGTTCATATCTTGGCATAACTCGTTTCGCGATTTGAGACCTTTCTCGGACCGATATTTGGAAGCGACTTCATACTTCGAACCTTGAGAGACGTTCATGAAATAATGGCCTTCTCTTCATAATAGGAATTTCTTCACTTGAAGTTTTGAGAGATTCATACTTGGACCACGACTTCTTCATTTTTCTCCAATCTTTATTTTGGACTTTATATACAACGATCCGCCTCCTTTTATGACTTGGATCTATTTATCCTCATACCTTGTTAGGGTCTTTTCGGATACACTTCTCCATGACTTTTGGGAGTTTTTGCTTTTCGTCGTGTGTCTCGGTCCTTCATATTGATTTTCGTTAAATGATTCTTCACATCACTTTGGATCTTTAGCAACAAAATATAGCCCTCATGCCTTGTTAGGGCCTTTTCGGTCTCGCCAATCTTCGCATCCCGCTTCAATAAGTTATGCCTTGGCTATGAACTCTAATCCATACCGAGCAACTTTTAAACGATCTTGGGCTAGAAGCTAAGTAACTTTTCAAAACGTACAACCTTATTTATTGCAGATAAATTTATTAGCAAGCGATGGGAGAATAGGCTTATAATTAACTCACATAAATTCCCGAAAGAATACCGAACTTATAATTGGCGCTATCATCTCTCGTTCTCCACAGTTTAAAATCTCAAGGAATGAGACTCGTGGATGCTTAGCCTATTAAATCAAAGTTTTGGGTTTTCGAGTCGCCTATAGGATCTTGCAAACTCTTAGACTTTTTCAAGTATTAGAAATCGCGTTTTAAAGTTCCCTTGATAAACGACTCTCTAGGATCAATTATAGGAACTTGCGAAAAGTTCTTGTTCTTAACCCGTGAGAGTTAAGACTTTCGCGTTTTATAGCTCCCTATATAAAATCCTAGGTAAACTTGACTTAAACATGTTAAGGATACAAGCTAGAGTAACTTAGATAAGTAAACTCGGGTTGAGTCAAAAGATTCACAACGTTTTGAAAATTAAAACCACTTTATTAAACATTTATTCTAGCAAAGAAAGAAAATAACTATACAAAGGGAAAAACTAATAGGCCAAAATAGATCAAAAATTTTGAAAAATGTCGAAAATTTGATTTTCCGGTTAAAATGAGGACAAATACAAGGAAAAGGCCACTTAACTTCGATAGAAGTCCCCCTACACTTAACATAAACATTGTCCTTAATGTTTAAGCATGTGGGAGTAAACTCCCCTACACTTAGGAATTGTGCACGTTGTTTAAATCTCGCTAAGGAAAAGACAACTAAAGAGATTCCTATTTTAATATTGAGAAAATATAAAATAGTGAATCGAAAAGAGTTTAGGATAGAACCGGGAAGAAGTGGACACGGAATCACAGGTCGTCAAGAATCATCAAGAGTGGATCAGTGAAGCTCGAATCCCTGATTATAAGAAGGGAGGAGAGGAAATAGCAAACCATAGGGTCTCCCCCTACACTTATGATAAAGAAAGCGAAAAGATAGATGCAAGGGTTGCCTCCCAAGAAGCGCTTGATTTTTGTTAACCGAGTTGTGAGCCTGACTCGACCTTGATTATCAACAGAAGAAGCATGAAATATATCCACCAGGATCAAAGACATAGTTTTCGTCCATCAAATAGCACATGCTTAAGGCGAACAAGGCAAGCCAAAGAAGAGTAGGCAAGGTTCCCTTAAGCAGTGATGGAGCACGGTGGGAGCAAGTATGGTGAGGTGCAAGCATGTCTTCAATAGTTCCAAAGATTTTTCCTTTTATTTCATCAGGTGGATACTGAGATGGCTGCAGAATGTTAATACCGGGGTCGAACACCTTTTCCTTTAAGGGAAAATAGCACTCAGGCTCAGTAGAGTGTGAAGAAGATCTGCAAAGAAGCACAACCTCGTCCTCAGAAGGGGGACAAAGAGGTGTCAAATCATATGTGCAACGGATATTGGTGTCGACCGGTTTCTTCTCCTTAGAAAGAATGTGCTTCAAATCCAAAGTAGGATCAAGACGATAATCTTCAAAGTCATAAGGAGGAGCATCACTCTCATGAGGGAAGTAAGTATTGAGAAATTCAGAGGTCTTCCTCAAATGAGTAATCGTCCAAAGTAGGATCGAGTGATGGCGGAGGATCTTCATCATGTGAAGAATCGCTCGAAAGAGTGTCGGCCTCATCAAAATCATCATATGTGGGCAGCTCAGAATACTCAGAAGTAAGGTCATCATAATCATCCGAATCTGAGCTAGAATCATCATCATAAGCATCAAAGACCGGTGGAGAGTCATAAATGGGAGAAGGTTCCAAATTGGGGCGAGAATCATCCACATCATCATGAAAAAGTGGATTATCGATGCAAGAATCGAATAGAGGATTGTTGTAGACAACAAAGTCATCATGCACATTAATCATATTCACTGATTCTCGTCCTTCAAAGGTTGTACTTGTAAGCTTCCCCATTTTGAACACTTGTGCATCATCCCCGACTCTTAAGACCTTCGGCAACATCAACTAAAGCTCGTCCGATTCTCAAGAATGGCTGACCAAGTATTAAAGGAATACGAGGGTCCATTTCATAATCGACAACGACAAAATCGATCGGGAAAGTAAATGTGCCAACTTTAATGAACACGTCTTCGGCTATACCAACGGGGTAAGCGAGAGTGCGATTTGCAAGTTCAAGAGTCATCTTTGTTGGTGTGAGGTCGGGTAATGATAGTGTTTTCCAAACACTCAAAGGCATAAGATTAATACTAGCCCCGAGATCAGCAAGGGCAGTAAATTCTTCAGTTTTGTTGAACACGCAAGGCAACACAAAACGACCGGGATCTCCAAGCTTTTCCGGAAGTTCTTTAAGAATAACTGCAGAGCAGTTTTCATTTAAGCGTGTGTTGGCGAGCTCAAGCAACTTCTCTTTCTTGTTAAGCAATTCCTTAAATGCTTTGACAAATTTCGGCATGTGGACAAGTTCTTCAAAAAAGCTAATGCTGAAGTTCATTTGAGAGATCATCTTCACATAGCGTGACACTTCAGAGTCATCCTTGGTTAGCATTTTGGTCTTGCCTAAATGAGAGGGATAAGGGATATTGGGTTTGGGTGGTGAAGGTGCAGGTGGAGTAGGTAAAGGTTGAGATGTTGAAGGGTCCTTCCTAGGTACATCGTCATGACGAGGCGGAGACGGTAATGGTGCACTAATACTAGGTGTAGGAGGAGTAGGGATAAATGGTGATGGAGGAGGTGTAGATGATAGGGGTGGGATTGGTGGATCGACAATGGTAATTCCACTACGAGTAGTAATAGCACTCACATTTGCTCGCGGATTGGTGACAGTGTTTGAAGGTAGAGAACTTGAAGTAGAAGGTTGAGCGGTGGGCAAGAAACTAGCAAGCATATTCTTCAAATCATTGGTTTGATTGCTGAAGGAGGATTGAATATTATCTCGAAGCTCGGATCTTATTTCATTTCCTTGCTTGGTGATATCTCCTTTCAGATTGATAATTTGGCTCTGCAGATTCTTGATTTGCTCACCTTAGGTTCCCATGATGGCTTCAACATCGGGATTTATGGGTGGGGTTTGTTGGGCGGGTGGGTGATAAGGATTAGAATCTCTTGGTGGGATTTGGTTGCTTCTATTGTAGTTGTTGGTGGGGTTTTGGTTTTGAGGAGAAAAACCAGGTGAAAGGTAATTGTTGGATCGGTAACTCAGCAAATTTCTATCCCCTTGAGGTCGAGCTTGGTAATTTTCCGGTGAATAATTACCATAAGCTGCATACACATTTTCTGGATTTCCTTGTGTAGAAGGACAATCGGTGTATGAGTGAGGACCGCCGCATGTTTCACAAGGATTAGCAACCGCTTTAACTTGTTGTTGTTGTTGGTTTGAAGCGAGAAGCGTGATACTTTTGCTCATTTCAGTCATCATGCGGGTGAGTTCGGTCATCTCAGGGTTTGCTGAGGTGGAAGAGACATTGACTCTCGGGTTGTTCCTTGAAGAAGCAGAGGAATCCCAGTTTTTGTGATGAGTAGTCATGTTCTCAATAAGCTCTCTACACTCCTCGGGTCTCCTTTTCATGAATGTGCCACCGGCGGCTGCATTAATCGTATCACGATCTCGAAAAGTCAATCCGTTGTAGAAAGTATCAATCAATGTGACTGGAAGCATGTTGTGGTTTGGACAACGATCAATCAAGACATTATATCTTTCCCAAGCATCAAAAAGAGATTCATCAGGATCTTGCATGAAACCGCTGATTTGATTGCGAAGGCTCGTGACCATGGATGGTGGAAAGTAGCGCGACAAAAAGCGTTGAGTCATGTCATCCCAAGTGTGAATAGAATTCTTTGGAAGATGATCAAACCATTTCTCGGCATGATGTGATAAAGTATGTGGAAAGAGTTGTAGGCGAAGAACATCCATTGTGGCACCAGGCAACTTCATGCTTTGGGTGATTGTAATGAACTTGTCGAGGTGTTTGTTGGCATCATCATCAGGCAATCCACTGAATGGGTTAGTTTGCACTTGCTGAATCATGTGGTGCTTCAACGAAAACTCAGGAGCGTTGATTTGCATCAGCGCAATCGGTCCTCCTCGTCCAAACATAGTAGGTTGACAAAGCTCCTCCATTGTCCGAATATCAGGCTGTGGAAAAACATTGTTGTTATTGTTGAGGTGCGGTGGATTATTGTTGTTAACACCTGACATAGCTAAATCTTCTTGAGTCTCGGGCTCTTGATAATTAGAAGATCTAGTACGCATACACCTGAAAATGCAAAAGAAAAAGAAACCAAACACAAAGACAATATATATACACAACAAAGATAAAATCTTTTTGGATTTTTGAAATTTTTAATTTTTATGGATTTTTATCAATTTTTTATTTTTTTTATGGTTTTTTGAATTTTTTATGCAAGAAAAATAACGCTCACAAGTGAACGGATCCCAAAAAGCAACGCGTCTCTCACAGAAAACCGTTAATCTTTATGAAAAGAGCCGGCAGCGGCGCCATTTGATAACTGGTTTTTGGCCAGTATAAAAATTAAGTTCGTTGTGTTGGTCTAATAATTAACCACAAGATAAAACCAAACTAATAACATAACATCTATTAAGCATAAACAATCAATCCAAAACAACAAAACTCACAAAACTAATCAAAATAATCAAAACCCACTTTGATCAAAATAAAAACATGAACATGAACATAAACAATAAAAATTAAAGATTAAGAAAGGTAGAATGAGATTAACAAGATAAAGATAAAGATTAACAAGAATTAAAAGAAAAACTTACTTGAAATTAAATGGTAATTAAGGTGCAAGACAGGAATTTAAATTTGACAAGTATTTAAATGACAAGGTAATTAAAAGTGGAAGAACTAATTGTCACGATTAGCCAACAAAGAAAAATGATTAACTAGCCTAATCTATATATAGGGGAGGATTAGGAAGCTTCCTCCCCTCCTTCATTTTCTCTTAATTACAAGATTAAGTCCTTCCTTCTTTAATCTTCTTTTAATTGCACCATTAGTCCTTAAGCCTTTATTCTTCATTAATCTTAGACTTTAAATGGTTTTGTCTCGAGATTTCTTTGAACTCGTCTTGTACTTCTTCAATAAATTAGACTTGAGTTCTTCGGCTTTAAGTAAACTTCCGTCTTTTGACGTTTTCTTCGATAAATCTTCAGAATTGGTCTTGGACTTCCGTTCTTTTTGCACTCTTGACTTCTCGACTTCATCTTTCATCTTTTTCTTCAATAAAAGCCCGTAAATGCCGTATTTTCTCCACTTTTCACAATTTCGTCCTAAATTACAACAAAAACACAAACCACGCATAATTCCGACATAAAAGACATAAAATACACGTTTTGGCTCGGTTATCATTGTAATTAAGTGGTAAAAAGGATGCGTGTTTACACACCTATCATACGTCTACTTCATCCAAATCATCATCTACCAAATCTGGTGTCTTAGATGAATGATAAGTGTGAAAACACTCATCAATAATGATCCAAAAACCACTTAAAACACAGTCAAATTTATTAATGTTAACTGAAAAATATCATAATTACGTGGTATTTGTGTTTCATGTGTTTTTAGGTAAACAAGATGCATTTTTGAGCAAACACGCGTTTTCAGGGATTTATTTGATGAAAAGACGAAGAAAAGGACAAATCAAGCTTCAAGGACCTTACTTGCCATTATTTGCCAAGATCGAGGGCTTAAGTTGCAACTTCTATCAAGATGAAGGATAATGTAACACCCCCAAATTTATACAATTCAATACAGCGGAAGACTCGTTGGTGTTACGGGATAGCACATTACTCACATCATAGACAACGCTTAAAAATCGCGTGGTTTAATAATAAGCATTTCCATTCATAAATATCAAATTTACATAGGTCCCAAGTCATAGTCATTTCATACAATTTTACAAAAGATTTGAATGGAAATTGTTATTTAAGTGCGGGCCATGAATTCTTGTTGTCTTCCCGAGAATTACCTTCAAGTACCTGAGACAAAACATGTTAAAAGAAAAAGGTCAACGAAAACGCCGAGTGAATTCATAGAGTTTAATAAAACCATCAATATATCATCGGTATATAATTATTACCGAAAACCATTTTATACAAATCTTTGTAATAGGCCATAAAATAGCCAAAATCATTTTATACAAATCCTTGTCAAAATCATAATGTAGGCTTTCGCCTTCAAAACCATTATACGAACCAATGTCGTAAAAATATCATACAATACGTTTTATAATGTTGTATAAAGTTAAATAAAAACCGTTATATGAATATGGTTATATAAAACCAAAACACAAACATAACATCAGTAATAAGACCTCGTATTGCTAGTCAGGCAATACATCGTAATTCAATGCGTATATCAGTATTTTCGTTATTTGGATTATTACAAGCCGCATGACATTGTTACCTTACTATCACAACAACGGGTAGCTAACCCGATACTCAATTTTCCCATCTAAGTTAGCGCGTCGTCACAATAATCACGCTATGGAAATCTTCTCATACATAAATTCGCTTACCATACAATGTGGCACGACGAGGATCAACCGTCAAGGCGCGAACTGGGGTGATCGTCCCCAAATAGTACTATTATATGCATAAGCGTCTACCAAATCCCGGTAGTTCACAATTCATGCTAATGGGACTTTTAGTGACATAACCTAACTTTAATAATCCATTTCATTTCATCTATCGAGTCATTTAATCATTCATCGGGTCATACAATCATTCGGGTCCAAATCAATAAACAGACAATCGGGACAAATGGTGTCCTATTTTATCAAAACTAACATGTTATCTCCCTCGCGGGTTTATAAAACTTTTCATAAAAACATTTAAAAGACTGCGAGGCTATGAACTCACGTTGATGTGGGAAAGTTGTTTATCGGCGATTCGGATGTACGGTACGTGCTTCAATCACGGAAACCTAGACAAATAATACTCGTCTTAGACTTTTATCCAATGACTTTATCAAAATAACAATTATGTATATATATGATGATTTCATATATATGATGATCAAGTGGATTTATACATTCTTATTTACTTATTTTAGTGTTATGTATTGGTAACTTTCATACTAGTTTACTAGTTTTACTTATTTATATGTTTTAGGCCCAATAAGCCTATTATAAGCCCAATACCTTCACTTAGTCCATTTTACACTTTCATTATCAGTATTATACTTTACATGTTGAGCCCAAATGGATTAAGCCCAATAAGTAATTTTTATAAGTGTTTAACTTATTTAGTTAAATTATTAGTCCAAATATGCTAACTTAGCTCGTTAATGTCCGTATGTCATATAGTTCGGGTTTTATTGGTTTTTACTTGTATTAGGTACTTATACATCAGTATATGACTTTTAAAAACTTTACATTAGACGGGTTTGATCGTCTAAGTTTTAATTGGCGAAAAACGTTAATTTTACGGTAATAGCCGTAAAAGTCGTAAAAATCATGTTTATAGTTTTTATAACTTATAAATCTTATTCAACTACCATTTTTATAAAGTGTCCATTTATTTAACCTTATACATATTTGTATACATGAAATTTATAAGTTAGTGGGTTTTAATTCACATTTTATACTATATTAGTTTGAGTGCTTATATAATACTATTAAACATTAATTCTTCAAAATCTGATTTTCAGTTTCATCTTCACCATTTTTATCATATCTTGAGTTCTATAAGGAGATAGAATCTCATTTTTGGATGGCATAAACTTCTTATTATGTGCTACAAATAAGTTAGTTATAGCTACTGCTCATTCCATGTTTAACTATCATTAACAGTCCCTACAAAACAGACTATTCAGATTGGTGCACTCATCTTGTTTTGATCATATCTCACTCATCTTGATGATTCCATTGTATGACCAACTCTCACATGTGTATAACACCTAATACTTACTGTATATTGATTCCACTTTACCATTTTATCAGTTTATCATTTGGTTACTTACTGTTTTTATACAGCCATCTTATTAAGCAAGATTTAACCATTTTTACATGTGGTTTTTCCATCTTTTTACCCATGTTTATCAAATCTATCAACACCAAATCCCCACCTAATATTTTTAATCATCATTCATCATCATATACATATACATAAATAAATAAAATACAAGATTAGATAATCAAAATAACAAGAGAATAGGAAGAACAATCTCTATGCCACCAAGGTTGTGTAATTTATGATCAAGGCTTGGATTTTTGATGGTAAAACTTGTGGTAGATCAACACCAATCTTCAAGGCCACCAATACTTGTAAACTTCATGTAGAAATCATCCCTTGGAAATCTCCAAATCTTCTCCTTGGATGTTAAAATCACCACCAATCAATAGAGCTTGAAAAGGGCTTCATCATATGTGTGAATAACATATGATTTCATGGTTAAATTTGATCAAATGAGGGTGTTTAGGGGTGGTTCTTGGACGAAATTTATAGAGAGAGGAGAGGGAGAATAGGTGGTTTTGCATGTATGAATATGTAAATGGTTTGTGTGAAGTGGTTTGAGTGGTTTTGTGTAAGGTTAGCTTGTTTATTAAGCTTTACATGACAAGTGTAGTAGTATTTAACTACAACTTGACACCTCAGAGGGTGTGGTGTTAGCTAGTTAGCCATACCATGTGTGGGGTGAGGCATAACTTATTTTGTCTCATCCCATTAATTTACGGGTATTCCTCGATTCTAGTTTCCTTGATTTGCGTGCCCTTGGGTCGTTTTACGAAAAACGTTTTTATAAATTATGAATCAACGGCACAAAACGAATCTAATAAAAATTGTCTCCTCAAAAACGGAGTTCAAAAACGTAAATACGTACTCCTAAGGTTTCCGGTTTAGTCGTAAAGGACGTTAAATTACACGTAAGTCATAATCTCTTCTCGTAAATTTGTGAGTTTATGAACTAACTCAAATTTAAAATCCCAAAATAATATTCACGGATAAATTTATTTTCTAAAATGTCGGACTGTCACCAAAAACGGTGTATGTAAACGTAAGCACGTAACGTAGAATCCTCCGGTTTAGACGTAGTCGATGCTACTTCAAGACGTAAAATCCAAATTTCTTCCCAAAAATAAGTGAGTTCATATTATAACATTAAAATAATGTTTTCAAATAAATATTGAGAATAAAATATAAACCATAGATTGACGGATTGTCACAGCATTTACCCCTAAACAGGATCTTTGTCCTCAAAGATCATCTTACCTTACTACTCGCTTCTTATAGAGTTAAAGCCATGTGGGTATTTCCTCCACATTTGGTCTTTTTCTCACAAGTGTAATTCATTACAATACGCGAGTTTCATCAAACATAACTACGGGAATAAGATCAGGCTTAATGTTGACTTACTTTCTCTATCCATGATGTTCACGGGTTTTTGATGAATGCAACTTTTCGCCGATCTAAACTTTATCTAGAAGAATTCAGATTTTCCCTTGATAGATATTTATCAAGTTCGATTTACGAAACATAATTCACGCATCCCTTGAAGTCATAGGGTAGATCCAGCTTATATGCCTTTCAATCCAACTTTTACATTATCTCAGTGGTCCCAAACAACGGGGACTTATTTCCCATGATCTTTCTGATCATTAATTCATTTTTCCAAGGTTTAA
The DNA here is from genome assembly GCA_025667525.1 of Glebionis coronaria. Lineage (NCBI taxonomy): Eukaryota > Viridiplantae > Streptophyta > Magnoliopsida > Asterales > Asteraceae > Glebionis > Glebionis coronaria. The sequence continues at coordinate 105,132,006 of CM046882.1, forward strand.
AATTTCTGGCATAACTTCGCTACCCATCTGGCATTTCAAGATCTACATTTCATATTCACATAACCTCCTGCCCACTATCGGCAGTCATTAATCAAATCCTAATTTCAACAATCATTTCAGGTTTCACGGGTCGGGTATTTTGTAAGGTTAGGTTTGTCATCACAGGCAACCTTAAACCTAAAAGACATGTCCAACTCACAATGGGTGTATGTCGGGCGTCTTCATCCCAACTCCTTCTTAAAGATGCTCTAATATATATCCTCACAAGATTCGATCTCGATCCTAATACGATAATTATCAATGATAATCTCTCCAAAGGAAAATGATTATACGGTTCATTATCAAAGGTCAATCATTAAACATAAGACAAGACTTCTAGTGTTTTGTATCGTTACTTTACCTCATCCCTTCGATTTGGGGTGGTACACAGTACTCTCATCAAGATTCGTTCTCAATGACTTCTAAGCAAATCTCTAGAAATTTGATGCGAAGCGAGGATCTTGATAGAGATGATCGATACATGCACACTATGTTTACACAACTCCTTTAAATACAAAAGAGTCAATTTCTTCATCAAGAATCAATCATTAACAGGAATGATATTAGCAAATTTGGTCAGTCTGTCGACGATGACCCAAATCGAATCAAATTCAGATGATGACCTTTGCAATAGTTAGACGTTTACTAATGTATGGGGCGATGCATGCCTTCATAATTTGCCATTAGTACAACTTCTTCAGATAAAGATACATTTAGTCAGAAATAACATGAATAGAATAATTATACTTACGAGATTCCAACATGACTACATCTCAAAATCTCCATATTTAGGCAACCGCAAGTGGCCTTTTATACATTTAACGCCATCGGCTCCTCAATTCTAATGGTTCATATTAGCCGTGAACCCCTTTATTATTTATATTATCCTTCTTACAAGCATTGTTTATATTTTAAATTGTTCAGCAAATTACTTTGCACCGTCATTATTAAGAAACACATCCTAATTGATTCTTTATCCTTTCTATATAATGCGTCAGCATTTATATTCATCTTTCCTGATGAAATAATTATCATGACCGTATTCATTAAAAATTTCTTTCTTCACATTTTCTAAGTTTTAGTTTCGTCTCAACTATCATTTTTTTTATTAGTTTTGCTTGATCCGACGTTTTAAAGCGTCGATAATTATTACAAGTAATGAATATTTAATTTTTATGAAACGTAAACGTAAAATTTTTGAATTTCTTAATTCGACCAATTATATAAAAATGTTCAGAAATAAATTTGAATTTAATTAACAAGATTTTTGTTGATATATCGAAAATAATTAAGATAATTAATAAGATCCGTAAATGTTCGAAAAATCTTTGTTTATACTTTGGTCAAAATTTTCTTAGTTGAAAAGCAAAAATTGTCGTTTCAAATTTTAAGTCATGGTTTAACGGTTTCCTCAATCCCTCTTAGGTTGTCTTGAGGTATACACAAACATTTACCTCTAAACAGGAGTTTAGTTAAATGATTTGTCTATAAGGGAATAATTTCTTAAAAATCCTTTGAAAAATTATTTGTCAAAACATATTTCCACTTTCTTTTTGGTAAAACCCAAAATCTTAAATGGCTCAAATTATTGAAGAGTCAATATATTCCATTTTCCATTAATCACACGATCAAATAATGTAAAGGATTAAGCCTTAATTTACATGTTAAATATTCAAGGTACAAGTTTTCACTACTCGGCCGACTCAGGGCATTCTACAAATAATTATTAACTCATTCTTATTCTTATAAATAAACAATGGTCCTTAATGATCACGAGCATGAACTTATCAAATCACAGCCTAGGAGATTCACCAAATTTATGGATGCTACATGTGTATTAGTCAATCCAAACGACATCACGTGAAACTCATAATGTTCATTACAAGTTCTGGATGTAGTGATTCGAATAGATAATCTTTTTTTGCGGACGCAAAGTTGATGATGACCATGCCGTGGATCAAATCTTTAAAACATACACTAGAACCTTGTATATGATCGAACAAATCTATCATCTTGGGTAGTGGATATAGATTTTAATCGTAAATTTACCTAGTTCATGGTAATTCAGCAAATATAAGGAATAATAACACCATAGCTCTTCATGATGACGAGCTTGGTAGAATAAAAGCTTTCTCCGACAACTCTCTCAGTTGTACGGTAATTCCTTTAATTCAGATGGTGCTGACGTACAGTGCACACGCCACGGGTGCAGCACCAGGAATAAAATTAATACCAATTCAACTTGCCTTAATGGCAAAAGTCTAGGTGATTCACCAATAAATACCTCCTAAAATTTCAAATAGCAGGAAATTTTATTTTTTTTTAAGTTCTTTCTAGATTATAATATCTATGATTAATTCACAACCATTCACGGTATAATTTCAAGTCTAAATGCAGGATATGGTCATCCATCAAGAATTATTTAGATCACTTTTGATAATCAACATCTTATCATTTAGGGGAATTCTACTCGAGTTCCCATCAATTAAGACAATGTCGTCATGTCATAATCAATCAATCCATTCTACTAGCACTATTAACTTTCCAGTTTCATTGTCGTCGATAAGATGTAAACTTCTTAAAAGACTAATAACAACTCATAATCCTTCACAAATTCAAAGATACATGGAGACTCAACTACCATTAAAAGAGTAAGGTCAACGCATAATCTGCGCGATAGAATTTCAAATCAGATACAGACGAAAACATTTAACGAATATGAATATATCCCATGTTTTCATAATTTGAGTACGCATTCGAAAGCTCCTCGGATAGTTACCCAGGTCATTCAAATGAAATCAAATCAAAAGAAATGATAGGAACGTCGATACATCCAGTCGGGTATCAACACTCGGTAATCAGATACTTTTCCTAAGAATCTCACTACGGGAGAATTGGACAAGAAAGAATTGTCAATTGTCAAATAAGACAATTTCCATAGATGAGTAAATTCGACTTAGAAGAATAGATGCTACAGGCACATATGTAGGTGTTCCTAACACTATGCCCCTATTTTTCACTTCTTGCAGATCTCATAAAATTTAATCTTTCATAATCTTTAAAGAAAATGTAGTGTTTATTAATCAATTATATGGTGACTACTAATCAGCCTTGCATGGTTGATAGGTGTGAAAACACCCATCCTTTTACCACTTAATTCTGGCTAAAACGAGACCAAAACACGTATTTAATATCATTTGTTTGGAATTATGCGTGGTTTTTGTGTTTATTGTGTTTTCAGAGTCAACCGGATGAATAATGAAGAAAACATGGGATTGCACGGGCTTTATCAAGGAAAAAGACTCAAGAAAAAGTCTATTGTCCAAGAGATGCAAAGGATTTGAAGTCATTGTGCCTATTTGAAGATTTATCGAAGAATAGAGCCAAAGATGGAGAATTCATATATGTCGAAGAACTCGAGTCTATTAAATAAAAGATTATAAGACGAGTTGGAATTATTCACCGACACTTCTAAAAATCCAAAGTCGGAAACGTTTAATTAAAAGAGACGAGAAGACTAAAGAAAGAAGAAGAAAAGAAGCCCAAAACAAGCCCATTTGCAAGCCCATACACACGCCTATATAAAGGCCCTTACTTCACAAATTTCACACACTTAGTTAGTTTTTAGTTTTTGGATTTCTCTAGTTTTAGAGAGAGAAAGTTCTAAACTTTCTCTCACTAGATTTCATCTTTTTCTCTTTCAAATTCAAACTTTTGTATTATCTTTCATTAATCAAGTTCTAGTTTTTATCTTTTAATCTTTAATCTCATCCTTCCTTTCTTTGATTTTGATTGATTTTGGTACAAATTTCGTATGATCCGTGTTGTTCATCAATGATTTGTGCTTAAAAATTTGATTACTTTTTATGTTTCCTTGAGATTATACATGAATAAGCTTTGAGATCCTTGTTCTTATTGGCTTATTTGTTGATTTAGCCTATTTACTTTTTAAAGTTTTTATGAAAAGTTCATCTTTTTATTGATTTGATTTAAAAGTTGCTCATTTTAAGTTTAGATAAAGTATTCTTAGTGCTTAATTGATCAGCTTTAAACTGGATTCGAGCTTGCTGGTGATTGGCTTATTCTATAGCTTATTCCCTAGCTTAAGTCTCGAATTAGCATAATTTTCGGAAAGGGCAAAGCCCTTTTCCGATCGGGTATTCCGACCAGCCACCCCCTTCATTCCGATCCTTAGATTGGAAAAGGGTTTAGGTTTTCCGATTGTTCCTTGTTTTGGGGCTTATTCCGATTTGATCCTGTGTCGCATATATTCCGATTGTCCTTGTTTTTGACAATTCTGATTGGTAAGTTTCCTCGCATTCCGGTTAAGACCCATTATCATTATTCTGATTGGCATGAAAAACAAGTATTCCGATTGATGCTCTTGTCCATTATTCCGATTGGCCTATTTCTCAACATTCCGATCAAAGTGATCGGAATATATTCCGATTGGTGCAGTTTTCCCTTATTCCGATTTAGCCTATTTTGTTTTACTCCGATCTTACTTTCTTTTAGTACTTTCAATTAAGTTCATATTTTTACAAAGTTTTCCAAGAGTTAGTTTTTATTGAATGTCAACTTATTTCTCTAATATAATCTTTAAGTTTTCAAACATTTATTTTTAAACTCGTTTCTTTACTTTAATCGTTTAAAGCTTTAAGTTTACTCTTCGACACTTTATAAATTGTTATTAGATTAAAATAGATAAACAAACCATCACCTTTTCATTAACCAAGAACAAATCATTCCACTTAGAGCCGAGATTAATTCGAGAGGATATCGAGAGACATAAAATTGAACCATAGAAAAACAATGTATCAATGGTCCATTCCAAATTGTATGTAGGCGCGCAACTATATACAATTTCAAGATTAACGATGCAATACTCAGTTCGTCAAAACTTTATCATCATGTTTATAATAAAAACATTTTCATGCTTAATTCTTAAATAAGAATCAAAAATAAATTTACAAAGATTTTTCTTTGTTATGAAAACAATTAAGCTTTCCTAGGTGTTTTATAAACAACTTCATCTCGATAACGATCACTTATAAATCTCACTTTGAATAATCCTTATAGTGATGAAAATTCAATTTTTCTCAAGGGATACTGTTTTATCTTATAAAAACAATGAGTGATCTGCAAAAGAGTGATGAAAGCTTGTTTACCAAGAACTAACTACAATATGAATGGAAATGAGCTTTAGCCAAATAATCATGAGGTTCATGACCTCGATGGCGCTCAAAAAGAATAATTCACAACGTAACTCAATTCGAGACGAGTACTTGTTCAACGGTTGCATCACTAATGAGAACATTAGGATGAAGCAAGAAAAGAATAGATAACATCAATACATGTAGGATTTAGCAATCAAAGGTAGTCTTTTCATTAATCACAAACAAGTCAAAATTGTACCGTAACACATTACGTGTCACTATGTCATACAATTCCAAGAACTCATCCTACCAACTGATGTCTCAGTTAAGTTAGGGATTTTTAAAAGATACCACAATGAATACTAACCTACAAGAGTCATTAGGTGTTCCACATGTCCCAAAAGATCCATCGGTCCCAATTAAGAAGAAGATTTCTTCAATTTAATTCTTGGACACTAGGCATCCTCATCATTGGACAATGGCCTAGGAACAACACTTAACACGAATCAAAAATCATTTAAAACCTTATAATTCAATCACAGAACTTAACGACTTGCTCTTAACAATTTCTTATTCCATACGAGTTAAATTTTACGTTATTCAAGTTTCAACCAAATCATACTCAATGCGATATCCTACCTCATTCGCCAATACTTTCAATCCTTATTCTTAGACCTTAATAGGGAAATAAAAGCTCGATATGAATCAACACTTAATTTCCAATCCTATATCTCTTACATCAATAGTTACCAAATGAGTCACTAGTATGAAATGACTCGATCATCCAATTAGACTTCTCAGAAAGGTACTTGTGGCATGAGGCTTTTGGGTAATGGTTCCAATGACAGCCTCAAGTGCAACATTCACCCTTTCGACTTCAAATTTAAGAATTGGGTGACAATGAATCAGATGACACCTTTCCAGGTGGTAACGTTTTGTCAAACTCCACTCTATAAGGAAAGATCGTCATGACATCGATATCAGATTTAATCTCACCAATTCTTCTTTAATATCGTAATCATCTAATATCAACATTTCTACGAATATCAACCATTTCTTGGGATCATAAATATCCACAACTTGGTTTAGATCTGAGATAACTAGAATTCCTACGAGAATAGCTTCGATTAATTTACTAGGGGATTTAGTGTTCCTTGTGACAATCTACGTCGTATAAATACCTCGTATAAATATCAAAATAATCATCAAACAATCATGTAATCAAATTACATCATGTATATATATATATATATATATATATATATATATATATATATATATATATATATATATATATATATATATATATATATATATATATATATAATCCAAGATATATATATATTAAAATAACACTTCTCAGTCTGGCCTTGTCGGTAACTCGGGAATTCTTCGGCACCGTTATAGTCAAAAGATTTTTAGACATTTTTAGAAAAATGTTTATAGTTAAAAGATTTTGAAATGTTTTATTCAAAACCTTGGTTTTAAAAATCTTTCGTTCTCTATAACGAGAGCTCTGGTACCAAACTGTAACACCCTCAAATTTATACAATTCAATATAACGGAAGACTCGTTGGTGTTACGGGATAGCACATTACTCACATCATAGACAACGCTTAAAAATCGCGTCGTTTAATAATAAAGCATTTCCATTCATAAATATAAAATTTACATAGGTCCCAAGTCATAGTCATTTCATACAATTTTACAAAAGATTTGAATGGAAATTGTTATTTAAGTGCGGGCCATGAATTCTTGTTGTCTTCCCGAGAATTACCTTCAAGTACCTGAGACAAAACATGTTAAAAGAAAAGGTCAGCGAAAACGCCGAGTGAATTCATAGAGTTTAATAAAACCATCAATATATCATCGGTATATAATTATTACCGAAAACCATTTTATACAAATCTTTGTAATAGGCCATAAAATAGCCAAAATCATTTTATACAAATCCTTGTCAAAATCATAATGTAGGCTTTCGCCCTCAAAACCATTATACGAACCAATGTCGTAAAAATATCATACAATACGTTTTATAACGTTGTATAAAGTTAAATAAAAGCCGTTATATGAATATGGTTATATAAAACCAAAACACAAACATAACATCAGTAATAAGACCCCGTATTTCTAGTCAGGCAATACATCGTAATTCAATGCGTATATCAGTATTTTTGTTATTTGGATTATTACAAGCCGCATGACATTGTTACCTTGCTATCACAACAACGGGTAGCTAACCCGATACTCAATTTTCCCATCTAAGTTAGCGCGTCGTCACAATAATCACGCTATGGAAATCTTCTCATACATAAATTCGCTTACCAATCAATGTGGCATGACGGGGATCAACCGTCAAGGCGCGAACTGGGGTGATCGTCCCCAAATAGTACTATTATATGCATAAGCGTCTACCAAATCCTGGTATTTCACAATTCATGCTAATGGGACTTTTAGTGACATAACCTAACTTTAATAATCCATTTCATTTCATCTATCGGGTCATTTAATCATTCATCAGGTCATACAATCATTCGGGTCCAAATCAATAAACAGACAATCGGGACAAATGGTGTCCTATTTTATCAAAACTAACATGTTATCTCCCTCGCCGGTTTATAAAACATTTCATAAAAATATTTAAAAGACTGCGAGGCTATGAACTCACGTTGATGTGGGAAAGCGGTTTATCGACGATTCGGATGTACGGTACGTGCTTCAATCACGGAAACCTAGACAAATAATACTCGTCTTAGACTTTTGTCCAATGACTTTATCAAAATAACAATTATGTATATATATGATGATTTTATATATATGATGATCAAGTGGGTTTATACATTCTTATTTACTCATTTTAGTGTTATGTATTGGTAACTTTCATACTAGTTTACTAGTTTTACTTATTTATATGTTTTAGGCCCAATAAGCCTATTATAAGCCCAATACCTTCACTTAGTCCATTTTACACTTTCATTATCAGTATTATACTTTACATGTTGGGCCCAAATGGATTAAGCCAAATAAGTAATTTTTATAAGTGTTTAACTTATTTAGTTAAATTATTAGTCCAAATATGCTAACTTAGCTCGTTAATGTCCGTATGTCATATAGTTCGGGTTTTATTGGTTTTTACTTGTATTAGGTACTTATACATCAGTATATGACTTTTAAAAACTTTACATTAGAAGGGTTTGATCGTCTAAGTTTTAATTGGCGAAAAACGTTAATTTTACGGTAATAGCCGAAAAAGTCGTAAAAATCATGTTTATAGTTTTTATAACTTATAAATCTTATTCAACTACCATTTTTATAAAGTGTCCATTTATTTAACCTTATATATATTTATATAAATGAAATTTATAAGTTAGTGGGTTTTAATTCACATTTTATACTATATTAGTTTGAGTGCTTATATAATACTATTAAACATTAATTCTTCAAAATCTGATTTTTAGTTTCATCTTCACCATTTTTATCATATCTTGAGTTCTATAAGGAGATAGAAGCTAATTTTTGGATGGAATAAACTTCATATTATGTGCTACAAATAAGTTAGATATAGATACTGCTCATTCCATGTTTAACTATCATTAACAGTCCCTACAAAACAGACTATTCAGATTGGTGCACTCATCTTGTTTTGATCATATCTCACTCATTTTGATGATTTCAATGTATGACCAACTCTCACATGTGTATAACACCTAATACTTACTGTATATTGATTCCAATTTACCATTTTATCAGTTTATCATTTGGTTACTTACTGTTTTTATACAGCCATCTTATTAAGCAAGATTTAACCATTTTTACATGTGGTTTTTCCATCTTTTTACCCATGTTTATCAAATCTATCAACACCAAATCCCCACATAATATTTTTAATCATCATTCATCATCATATACATATACATAAATAAAGAAAATACAAGATTAGATAATCAAAATAACAAGAGAATAGGAAGAACAATCTCTATACCACCAAGGTTGTGTAGTTTATGATCAAGGCTTGGATTTTTGATGGCAAAACTTGTGGTAGATCAACACCAATCTTCAAGGCCACCAATAATTGTAAACTTCATGTGGAAATCAGCCCTTGGACATCACTAAATCTTCTCCTTGGATGTTAAAATCACCACCAATCAATAGAGCTTGAAAAGGGCTTCATCATATGTGTGAATAACATATGATTTCATGGTTAAATTTGATCAAATTAGGGTGTTTAGGGGTGGTTCTTGGACGAAATTTAGAGAGAGATGAGAGGGATAATAGGTGGTTTTACATGTATGAATGTGTAAATGGTTTGTGTGAAGTGGTTTGAGTGGTTTTGTGTAAGGTTAGCTTGTTTATTAAGCTTTACATGACAAGTGTAGTAGTATTTAACTACAACTTGACACCTCAAAGGGTGTGGTGTTAGCTAGTTAGCCATTACCATGTGTGGGGTGAGGCAAAACTTGTTTTGTCTCATCCCATTAATTTACGGGTATTCCTCGATTCTAGTTTCCTCGATTTGCGTGCCCTCAGGTCGTTTTACGAAAAACGTTTTTATAAATTATGAATCAACGGCACAAAACGAATCTAATAAAAGTTGTCTCCTCAAAAACGGAGTTCGAAAACGTAAATACGTAATCCTAAGGTTTCCGGTTTAGTCGTAAAGGACGTTAAATTATTCACGTAAGTCCTAATCTCTTCTCATAAATTTGTGAGTTTATGAACTAACTCAAATTTAAAATCCCAAAATAATATTCACGGATAAATTTATTTTCTGAAATGTCGGACTGTCACCAAAAACGGTGTATGTAAACGTAAGCACGTAACGTAGAATCCTCCGGTTTAGACGTATTCGATGCTACTTCAAGACGTAAAATCCAAATTTCTTCCCAAAAATAAGTGAGTTCATATTATAACATTAAAATAATGTTTTCAAATAAATATTGAGAATAAAATGTAAACCATAAATTGACGGATTGTCGCAGATAAAATGGAAATGTGCTAAAAATCTTACAACACTTTTGATAAAAATGGAAAGTAAAGGACTTAAAAGAAAAACATGTGAAAGTTAAGTTTATTAATAACTTGGTCAAATGACCAAGTCATACACACGGTCAAACTCACATGCGTCTCCTTCTTCATCATAAACAAGAGAGAGAAAAGATATCAGGGAAAGATTTAACATTCTACTTTTATAGCTTTCTTCACCAAACTTCAAATCGATTTCAAGAGAGTTCAAGAAGGTTTCAGACGAAGACTTAAAAAGCAAAAATGATCCTCTTCCTTTCCTCTACATGATGATACAAGTGAATTAGATCAAGATGGAGTAAAGAAGAAACGCCTAATTTGAAAGAGATGATGAAGAACCCTAATCCTCGTATTAAACACGTGGCACTTAGGGATTGGAAGCGACACGTCATACTCCTCCTCTCAGTCGCCTATAAATACCAAGGGATCTCCTCATTTGAAGATGGTTAGCTAGGTGTAGATTACACATAGTTGGTTAGAGTTAAGATTAGTTAGTTAAGTCTCCAATTTTTGTATTGATTTCGGTTATATTTCTTCAGTCTAATTCAGTTACGATATCTGTTAATCAGTTGTAACCAATATTGTTTTCTGCCATTAATGAATAAAAGATTAAGTTTTCCTAAATTCCTCATAATCTCTCTCTTATTCCATGTTTTTGTTAACTGTGAGTCGAAGTTCGTTTCTACTGAGTTTCTATTCCAGGTTCTCATAATGTCAATTCCATTTCAATTGATTTGTTGTTTCTGGTATTAGTTGGTTAAAACTTGTAACAAATTCTTCCATGGATTAAGTCGATTAAAACTCTTTTTAATTCTGTAAATGTTAATTCTGCCATTGATGATTGTCAGAACTTACTGTTCACAATCCTGTTATATTTCTCTTTTATCTCAATCTCAAAAAGCTGTTAATGTTCACATAGTTAGTAGTCAATCAGTTAGTTAGTGAGAAGGAGCAGTTAGTTACTTTTCTATCAAGTTTGTTAGAGGAGTTTACAAATTTTGATTTTCAACCTATTAGTCATAAGTTCATCAATAGCTTAAGAGTTGATTTCGTAGCAGCTTTTCTATGTTAATAGCTTTAACGAGTAGATGACATTAAGTTTTCAAGAATTTCTGATTCAATTTAGTATTTGAGGGAGTTAATCTGTTCAAGTTTTTAAGCTTCTGTTAATCAAGTCAGTTCCTATCAGTTTATTAGTTTGAAGATTTTGTGAGACTTGAATGTTATCAGCATTAACTCAGTGCAGGGTAGTGTATTCGTTTTGTTCATCCAAGGTAGCTGTAGGTTGAAAGTTTCAGGTAGCGCACATATTCTGTTAGAATTTATCTGTTTTGCGGGATTTGTTTTGCACATTTCAGGTTGAAAGTTTCTGTTTGGAGTTGCTTATGCAGTAGGAGTAGCAAATTAGTTGGCAGTCTATGTGTTCAGTTCAGAAAAGGATTCACAGATAGCATTTAATTGTCATCTCGTTTTCGGTGTGGTTGGTTTTAAGCGAGCCCAGCGCTCCGCTTCTCCCACAACGGAGGCCTGGCAATCTTGGTTAAGCTTTGTTTTAATTTTCTGCATTATTTTTAGTCTACTATTAATCTGTTTGCAATATGTTTGAGGACTTATTCTGTGAGTGTAATTCAATCAGATTTTCTTATGGATTTATCATTGTTGCGTAATGAGTATATGTCAACTGTTGTGTTTAGGTTCTTCAGCTAATTCAGTTTGTGTCACTATTAGTTTTAGTTATAGTTTGTAAAAAGTATATGCCCACTGTTGTAGATCATTTGCTGTAGGTTAGTTAGAATTAAGAGATGTAACTACTTGATTTTTGTTTTTCAGATAGGATACTAATTCTATTTACATTTTTCAAGTACATTAGCTATTTGAAATTTCTTTCATTTACATTGAATATTGTTTTTTTACCATTAGGAAGTTTAGGAAGTAAGCTGTAGTTTGAACTTTTTCAATAACAAAATAAAAGAGATAAAAACATGGCGCCAAGATTTGAACACTAATTAGAGGTGTAGGTTTCTTAATTTTTGAGTAGTCTTGCTGATATGTGCACTATAGATTGTTAAAACTGATTAGAAGTGAGTCTCATTACCAAGTTTAGGAGTAATATTGGTTAACTTTAGATATGTTTTTGGTCTCATATAGTTTAGCTCAATAATCAGTTCATTGATGTAAAGATTTGAATCAGTAGATGTGTGTTCTTTTGAATCAGTAGATGTGTTTTACTGTCTAAAACTAATTTGTACAAGTTTCGTTAATGTACAACTTTAACCCTTCATTTTGTTTCTTCTCATAACGGTCACAGTCCAATCCCGTTAGTCATCTACGTAGTTAGTCCATGTAGTTAAATCTGGTTTGCGTTATTAGTCCATTTAGTGATAATGTAATTGGGCTAGATAAACTTTGGGCCAGTTTTGGGATTAAACTCGGGCTAGTTTACTTTAACTTTACTACAAGATGTCAACTTGATTTTTAATACCATTTGTAGATTTAGACTTTTTACATTTGTTTTAACTGATTTGTAGAATAATTTGTATTTTTCATTTTTTTTACATTTCTTGCATTTAAATTTGGTAATTGCTAAGTGTTGTAGAATAGTACGTATACGTAGGTAATATAAGTATATTTTTACATTTTTACATGCTTTGTGTGCCAAGTAGTTAATAATACCAAAATTGCTTCTTTAACCAAAAACGATTAAGTCTTTACAAGAAAACGTTAAATCAATTCGATTAGATACCGAGAACAACGATACTAAAAACGGAAATATTAAATGGCGTCGCTGCCGGTTCTATTCGTGAAGATTAACGGTTTCGAGTGAGACGTATTGGATTTTGGGATCCGTTCACTTTGTGAACGTTATTTTTACGTATTATAAATCAAAAAGATAAAAAAATAAAAAAGATAAAAATATAAAAAATCAAAAATAAAAAAAAAATCAATTCTTTTCCTAAAGAATTGAACCAAAAAAATAAAAAAATCCAAAAAGTAATCTTTTTCCTAAAAGATTACACCCAAAAATATATATTATATCGGTTTTCATCGTTTTTACGTACATATAGTATTTTTCTTAAAAAAATCAAATAAATACAAAAATATTTTTGATATATTATTATATATAAATAAGTATACGTAGATACGAACACTTAATATACCTACCTCCATAAGTATTGCCGAGGCAATACACCATGTTCGGAAGTGTTCCGGTCCTTGACACGTGTATCGATCAACTTTAATTAAGGCACAATAGATAAATACTGCAATCTACTTAATCTTGAGAAAGAGGCCACTGTGTGGGGGGTATAAGGCGAGTGTATTTCACATTCTAAAGAAGCAGGCACTTAAGTGCTACGCGCCACCTCGTTTCTCCGCTTCCTTGTGGGTCTTTCAAGAGTGATAGTGGTGAGTGGTGTGCCACCGAATTATTATTACATATCTATATATTTTCTTGTGGATATTAATTATCGAACCTCGAGGGAGATAATCTCTTCTCCTTCAAAAGTCGACCAAGAGCTTATCTCTCACTCCTCGAGTTTACTTACACGTGTACTCACACACGTGTAACCATACCACCTTTGGTGTATTACTTCCTTCCCCGAGGAAGCTTTTAAACATCATTTTACTTGTATATACATTCGGCCACCTTGTTACACATGGATACTCGTTCCATGTTGGAGATTTTGCAACAACAATCCGCCAACGCTAATTATTCGCCTTGTTCGACTTGTGGTGGTCCACACGATACTTATTTATGTGATCAGACCAATGGCTATTATGGGGAGGGATATGCTTATAATGGAACCGAGAACCCTAATTTTCGACCTAACACTCAGATGGACTACACTTGTAATGACTATATGGGATATTCTGGTTTTTCATCACAAAATCCACCATCATTTCATGATCAACCCTTTGATGAGCCATACCAAAACCAAGATTTTTCAAACAATGAAGGTTTTCAAAATGATGATAATTTTCAAGGATATAATCAAGAAACCTTTCATAATCAAGGAATTTCAAACAATGAAGGCTTTCAAAATGATGAAAATTTTCCATGCTATAATCAAGATACTTTTCAAAATCAAGGACTTTCACATTATGAGGGTTTTCAAAATGAAGGAAATTTTCAAGGTTACAATCATGAGAACTTTCATAATCATGACTCTTTTCAAAACTATAATCCACCTAATTATGGAAATCCACCTCCACCATATTCTTCGACTTATTCATGTGAGTTTTGTGGAAAAGAACCCCATTATGGTTATGATTGTCGACCAAGGGATCCGCCTTCTTATGCTCTTAGTGATCGCCATGGGTTATCTTCTCTAATCGAGCATGACGGAAGACACTTGGAATATATTTCAAAGGCTGTTCATCATAGGCAAGAAATGAGCATTGAGGAAATGAAAGGAGAGTCTCGGTGGTTAAGGGAGGAAATTAAGTCTCTTGAGGATGATGTAAGGAACAAGTGGTTTAATAATAAGAACATTGGTGATATATATAGTGACAAAGTGAACAAATCCTCTCAGTTCCTCAAGAACAATTTAGATGATTTACTCATTAAGATTGATACAAAGGAACGTGAACGCATAAGAACCATAAGCTTTGAGGAAACAGAAGAGGAGAATGTGGGGTAACTGGAAAAGTTGGTATCTCTTTCTAATAATGCGGAGATGAATATATCTAATAAAGAGGACATTTGTGACAAGTTGTATATTAAATATTGTCAAGTTAAGCAAGAGTTACGTACTTTGCTCTTAGCAAAAGACGAAAAAGTAGAAGATGAAGGCATAAAAGACGAATATTTTGCTACTCGTAGGCCTTATCCATTATTTTATGACGATGATGACGATCCTCCGATTTGTATGACACTTGATGATGACACACCTTCATCACCTTTACCTCATATGGAACCCACCGACTCTTTAACCATGGGGGACGAGCCTCTTAGCACTACTACAAACACCGATTTGGATGAATTAACCTCTTCTAGTGTTGAGAACTTTATCCCAAACCAAAGAGAGCTTGAGGGTATTTCCAATGAACCATGTGACGAGATTCGTATTGATACCTCTTCTCCTTATGATCACATTGAGATTTCATCACATGTTGACATTCATGCTACTACTAGTGATTTTGGTGATTTTGATCTTGGTGAATTGTTTAAAGAGAAGGATAATGAGATTGAGGAAGAATTTTTGCAAGACTTGCCACAAATAGAGGATGATGATTGTGATTCTAGTGAGGCATCTTATGATATATCATCCGATGACTTTTCATGTCAAGATGACATTCCTAATTTAGATGAATATGTTGCTCTTATAGAAGAAGTGGCAGATGTTCATATTCATGAGGTTTTATCAAACGTTTATAATCTCATCTCCTCGATTGAAGCATTGAATGAAAACCATAATGATGAGTCCATAGAAGAAGAACCTTTCATTGATATTTCTTCACCGGTTTTTGAGGTTGCACCTATTGATTTTTATGATGATATCATCCCTTTGAGTGATTCTCTCATTAATACACCTTCTTTTGAGCCTTCTATTTCCACCTTCCCACCCTTGAAGTTGGTTATTGATGAAGATCTTATACTCTTAGAGATTGATCCTTTTTCACCTAAGGCACTTTTAGAACCAAAAACCTTTGATATGGATTCTCATATGGATATTGATGCCACCATAGAGGCTTATCTTGCTAATATTGATATTGAGGTTAATGATAGTGATTCTAATTGGGAAGAGGATATTCGTCTTATTGAGAACATGCTTTTTGGGACCATAGAGCCTACACCTCCTTCACAAGACATTATTAATTTTGATCCTCCTTTCACTAGCCCTTCTATGGAAGATTACCCACCTTTTGATGATGATGAAGAGCCCAACATGGACATAATAGTTATGAATGTTTTGATACCTACACCTTCATTGTCTCATGATGCTTTGATCACTAAGGGGGAATCTTATATGGTTGATACGAGTTCATCTTCTTATTTTCCCATGAAGGGAAAGGTTTTTGATCTTGGGATCTGTCTATTTGGGAATATTGGTTTTCATCTACTCCTCTTAAGAGTGTGACTTTGATTGATATGCGCTTCTCGTATGAGCTTACTTTGGTGATGCTAACTATTTTGGAGTTGTTCAAATGTAGAGATGGAAACTATGTATTTGATCCTGGGGTACTTTCTATATGAGGGATTTCGTATGTTGGACAAACTTGAGACACGTTGGACCGTTCCATTTATCAAGGCGGATATTGTAAATCTTATAGTAAATGGCAACGTGCTAAGTTTGAGTGTATCATGTGAGATGTGCTTCAAAGTGATATCTTTTATTCTCCATGATGGTTTCCCCAAGGACAACCTAATTCGGGGCCGAGTCGAGCTAGCGACTTAGGGTTAAAAAACTCAAGCATTGAATAACTAGGTTAGAAAACGTAGAGTAGATCTAAATAGGTTAGGTTTAATTAAGAGGATGTTATAGTAGAGTTGAAGTGGAGGGGTGCCTTTCTTTGTATTTTGGTGTTTGCTTCAAGGGTTGCTCTCTCTCATTTCATGCTTGGAGCTTATGTAGGAGGCCCGTGTATCCAGTTCACTTCGATTAGTTTTTGCTATCGTGATATTTAAAACACGTTGTGATTTTAAAAAATGAATTCACTTTAGTTGATCTTTCCTTAACTTGGGTTAAGAAAAGTCTATTCATTGTCATAAGTGTAGGGGAAGTTTATACTTCCATGCTCTTAAACATTGAGGACAATGTTTAGCTTAAGTGTAGGGGGTCTTCTATCGAAGTGAACTTACCTAGACCTTGTCATTGACCTTCATGATAACATGGAAGATTAATTTTTCAAATATTTTTCAAATTTTTGATCTACTTTGGCCACCAAAAATATGCATTCATAATTTTTGCATCAATCATTTTTCATTTGCATAACACATTTGCATTGTATATAGGGTTAAGTATATAAAATAGAAACGAACTTTTCAAAATTTACAATTATAGTAAACATACTTATTTTATTACTAATTTAGCCATCAAACTTGTTGTTTTTGAACAATTATACCAGTATTACCGGTTCAGTATACACGTCATCAAATAATTTACACGTGATTTTATTTGGCAAATTTTCTTTTTGCACTTTGAATAATTCAACTACCAGAAAGGATATCACAATCTAACTCACACCCCTCTTTCTCTGTAAATAAATTTCACCATCTTCGCCATCAAAAAAATCTCCATCACCACCATCATAATAATCATCTATTGCATCAATTAAATAAGATCTTCCACTTATCACATGCTTAACCCACCCCATGACATAAATGACAAATTAATGTCCAGGTTTACTTTGACTCTCCTTATGTAAACTAGACTGGCTCACCACTCTCATCATCTTCGAATGGAAAATAATCTATGGCGAGATTTCAGTGTGTCTGACCACCTTACCTCATCTTCATTCTCGATACCTTTGTGCCAAGCTTCGACTTTTGTTTTTCTCACTTTTTTAATTACTTCACTTACATGGGATCTGTTAGAGAGGATGAATCCAAGAGCTCATGACCCGTTACAACTGAGATGGTGATGGTGGGTGAGTGACGACGTGTTGAGATCGTGATGGTTACGGTGGAGAGGGATAGTCAGAGGTGTGTAGTTAGGTGTTGTCGACGAGGGTCGTTGATGGTCGAGTTGTCGGAAAACATGGACAGGATACCAGATATGTTTATTAACAGATCTTGATTCTTATGGTTAATGGATATGTGCTTAACAGTTCTTCATAATTGGAGCATATATAAAAGTCAACTTCTTGTGATTTTTGTTATGAATATAGAAAACTGGTTAAGGTATAAGTTGGTCAAAAGATGTGGTGTTGAGTCAATAAATCAAACTCAGGAAAAGATAATAATAAAATTAATAAATGATGACGTGTCAGTCATTTTTACTAGGTAACCGGTTGTAATAGGTAGCAGCTAAGATGATTTACTAAAATGTTAAATTTTTTAAAGTTAGAATGGTTATATTAGTAATAAAATAAGTTCGTTTACTATAATTGTAAATTTTGAAAAGTTCGTTTCTATTTTATGGACTTAACCCTTGTATATATTTCTTCTTTTGTTCTTTATGAAAAGTTGAAAAAGGAAAGAAAATATAATAAGAACATGGTTTAACAAATTTAGATCTCTTTGACATATTAGGCCCGCCATGGATAGTTTTACTCAACCCGGGTTTGCTTATCCAAGCATTCTCTAGCTAGTATCCTTAACCATGTAGTCCTTCATTGGTCTATTAGGCTAAGCATCCACCAATCTCATTATTTGAGATTTTAAAATTTATGGAGAATGGGAAATGATAGAGTTGAAGCAAGTATAAAAGGGCTAGATAAACTTCATGATAATTACTTGTGGCTAAACCCTTCTCTTCTTTAACTCTATTTCTTCGCACGTATATATGTTAATAAATAATCAAGAACGGTTTTAATCGGTTTGTAATCTCTTATGCATTTTTGACTAATCATTCATGGCTGGTATAAGTACGTCTTAAGATTCTAAGTTAGAACGTTTTATGTGTACTAGACTTATGTCATGCTTAATACTTAGCGGGTGTTTTTCCTTTTATTCTTTTCAAATTTCTTTGTGAGGAATAAATAAAAATAAGAACGTCTTATGAAAAAAAAATGAGTGGCTAAAAATAAAAAATAAAAAAAAGAAAGAAAAAATAAAAAGAATAATTATACAAGACTCCCAAGAGGGACAGTGAAGTGTTAATTATAGTAGCTATTGAAT
The DNA here is from genome assembly GCA_025667525.1 of Glebionis coronaria. Lineage (NCBI taxonomy): Eukaryota > Viridiplantae > Streptophyta > Magnoliopsida > Asterales > Asteraceae > Glebionis > Glebionis coronaria. The sequence goes on from CM046882.1 coordinate 105,151,005, forward strand.
TCCAATATTACCTTGACGGGTTGCGGGATTGAAGATCCAAAGTCCCAAAAAGGCTAAGGATGTAAATTATTGCGTGAGTTTTATTTTTCTTTCCTTAGCGAGTGTGTAGCTACTTATTAATGCATGACATGAGGATTTTACACATAAGACGAATGACTTATTACTCTTGAAACGGACTTATATTAATTGTGAGCGGTTTTTCAAGTAATGGATTAGAGGATTACTTAGGATTAAAACCGTGCTTCCTTATTTTTGGATTTTACATTTCTTATATTTCACGCTTCAAATAATAACAAATTTGCCTTCAAGCAATTTGCTCAAATAATAACCGGTTCCACATGTAATTGTCATGAATAAGTTGATGCACTTTTTACTTGTGAATGCAATGATCCCATTTTTAAGCTTGGTATGGGGAAAGTGAAACTTGAGGGTGATAAGTGTCCATGGTACCAAAACCCTAATTTAAGTCATTGATTTCTTATGAGTTATTTCCATCAAGACCATTTATGAAAATACAAAAATATATAAATAGAATTGTTTTCTTTGTATTACATTATAAATATTCAAAATCATTCATCATGTAGCATAGTCTAGTTTATCAAATCATAAAATGCCCAAGGTGGGTTAATTATGAGAAAAGTGCACTCTAGAGCTTTGAAATGCTGCATTGCATGAGGTCATGGCAATGGTCAAGTGGAGGGGAGTTGATAAGTGTGAAAACACTCATCAATAATGATCCAAAAACCACTTAAAACACAGTCAAATTTATTAAAGTTAACTGAAAAATATCAGAATTACGTGGGTATTTGTGTTTCATGTGTTTTCAGGTAAACAAGATGCATTTTTGAGCAAACACGCGTTTTCAAGGATTTATTTGATGAAAAGACTAAGAAAAGGACAAATCAAGCTTCAAGGACCTTACTTGCCATTATTTGCCAATATCAAGGGCTTAAGTTGCAACTTCTATCAAGATGAAGGATAAAATGGAAATGTGCTAAAAATCTTACAACACTTTTGATAAAAATGGAAAGTAAAGGACTTAAAAGAAAAACATGGGAAAGTTAAGTTTATTAATAACTTGATCAAATGACCAAGTCATACACACAGTCAAACTCACATGCGTCTCCTTCTTCATCATAAACAAGAGAGAGAAAAGATATCAGGGAAAGATTTAACATTCGACTTTTATAGCTTTCTTCACCAAACTTCAAATCGATTTCAAGAGAGTTCAAGAAGGTTTCAGATGAAGACTTAAAAAGCAAAAATGATCCTCTTCCTTTCCTCTCATGATGATACAAGTGAATTAGATCAAGATGGAGTAAAGAAGAAACGCCTAATTTGAAAGAGATGATGAAGAACCCTAATCCTCGTATTAAACACATGGCACTTAGGGATTGGAAGCGAAACGTCATACTTCTCCTCTCAGTCGCCTATAAATACCAAGGGATCTCCTCATTTGAAGATGGTTAGCTAGGTGTAGATTACACATAGTTAGTTAGAGTTAGGATTAGTTAGTTAAGTCTCCAATTTTTGTATTGATTTCGGTTATATTTCTTCAGTCTAATTCAGTTACGATATCTGTTAATCAGTTGTAACCAATATTGTTTTCTGCCATTAATGAATAAAAGATTAAGTTTTCCTAAATTCCTCTTAATCTCTCTCTTATTCCATGTTTTTGTTAGCTGTGAGTCAAAGTTCATTTCTAATGAGTTTCTATTCTAGGTTCTCATAATGTCAATTATGTTTCAATTGATTTGTTGTTTCTGGTATTAGTTGGTTAAAACTTGTAACAAATTCTTCCATGGATTAAGTCGATTAAAACTCTTTTTAATTATGTAAATGTTAATTCTGCCATTGATGATTGTCAGAAGTTACTGTTCACAATCCTGTTATATTTCTCTTTTATCTCAATCTCAAAAAGCTCTTAATGTTCACATAGTTAGTAGTCAATCAGTTAGTTAGTGAGAAGGAGCAGTTAGTTACTTTTCTATCAAGTTTGTTAGACGAGTTTACAAATTTTGATTTTCAACCTATTAGTCATAAGTTCATCAATAGCTTAAGAGTTGATTTCCTAGCAGCTTTTCTATGTTAATAGCTTTAACGAGTAGATGACATTAAGTTTTCAAGAATTTCTGATTCAATTTAGTATTTGAGGGAGTTAATTTGTTTAAGTTTTTAAGCTTCTGTTAATCAAGTCAGTTCCTATCAGTTTATTAGTTTGAAGATTTTGTGAGACTTGAATGTTATCAGCATTAACTCAGTGCAGGGTAGTGTATTCGTTTTGTTCATCCAAGGTAGCTGTAGGTTGAAAGTTTCAAGTAACGCACATATTCTGTTAGAATTTATCTGTTTTTGCACGTTTCAGGTTGAAAGTTTCCGTTTGGAGTTGCTTATGCAGTAGGAGTAGCAAATCAGTTGGCAGTCTATGTGTTCAGTTCAGAAAAGGATTCACAGATAGCATTTCATTGTCATCTCATTTTCGGTGTGGTTGGTTTTAAGCGAGCTCAGCGCTCCGCTTCTCCCACAACGGAGGCCTGGCGATCTTGGTTAAGCTTTGGTTTAATTTTTTGCATTATTTTTAGTCTACTATTAATCTGTTTGCAATATGTTTGAGGAATTATTCTGTGAGTGTAATTCGATCAGATTTGCTTATGGATTTATCATTGTTACGTAATGAGTATAGGTCAACTGTTGTGTTTAGGTTCTTCAGCTAATTCAGTTTGTGTCACTATTAGTTTTAGTTATAGTTTGTAAAAAGTATATGTCCATTGTTGTAGATCATTTGCGGTAGGTTAGTTAGAATTAAGAGATGTAGCTAGTTGATTTTTGTTTTTGAGATAGGATACTGATTATGTTTACATTTTTCAAGTACATTAGCTATTTGAAATTGCTTTCATTTTCATTTGAATATTGTTTTTTTACCATAAGGAAGTTTAGGAAGTAAGCTGTAGTTTAAACTTTTTTAATAACAAAATAAAAGAGATAAAAACATGGCGCCAAGATTTGAACACTAATTAGAGGTGTAGGTTTCTTAAATTTTGAGTAGTCTTGTTGATATGTGCACTATAGATTGTTAAAACTGATTGGAAGTGAGTCTCATTACCAAGTTTAGGAGTAATATTGGTTAACTTTATAATTGTTTTTGGTCTCATATAGTTTAGCTCAATAATCAGTTCATAGATGTAAAGATTTGAATCAGTAGATGTGTTTTCTTTTGAATCAGTAGATATGCTTTACTGTCTAAAATTAATTTGTACAAGTTTCGTTAATGTACAACTTTAACCCTTCATTTTGTATCTTCTCATAACGGTCACAGTCCAATCCCGTTAGTCATCTACGTAGTTAGTCCATGTAGTTAAATCTGATTTTGCGTTATTAGTCCATTTAGTGATAATGTAATTGGGCTAGATAAACTTTGGGCCAGTTTTGGGATTAAACTCGGGCTAGTTTACTTTAACTTTACTACAAGATGTCAACTTGATTTTTAATACCATTTGTAGATTTAGACTTTTTACATTTGTTTTAACTGATTTGTAGAATAATTTGTATTTTTCATTTTTTTTACATTTCTTGCATTTAAATTTGGTAATTGCTAAGTGTTGTAGAATAGTACGTATACGTAGGTAATATAAGTATATTTTTACATTTTTACATGTTTTGTGTGCCAAGTAGTTAATAATACCAAAATTGCTTCATTAACCAAAAACGATTAAGTCTTTACAAGAAAATGTTAAATCAATTCGATTAGATATCGAGAACAACGATACTAAAAACGGAAATATTAATGAAGGATAGGTTTCATCAAATGTCACGTTGAGTGATTCTTCGATTACACCTGAGGTTCTATTGAGGAATATGTAGGCTTTACTAGTTTGAGAATAACCTAAAAAGATACCTTCGTACGACTTTGGGTCGAACTTAGTAAGGTAGTCTTTGGTATTGAGAATGAAGCACTTGCTTCCAAACACCTTAAAGTATTCTAATGAGGGCTTCTTACCTTTAAGAATCTCATAAAGGGTCATTCCTAGAAAAGTTCGAATAAGATTTCGGTTGAGAATATAGGTCGATGTGTCCACGACATTGCACCAAAAGTTTTGAGGCAAATATTGCTCGTTTAACATTGTCCTACTCATCTCTTGGATAGTCCTATTCTTCCTTTCAACTACCCCATCTGATTGAAGAGTGCGAGGAGCCGAGAAGTTATGGGTAATACCATGAGCTTCACAAAAGGCACCAAATTGCACTTCGTTATCAAATTCCCTACCATGATCTGTCCTAATAGAGACAATTGAACATCCTAGTTGATTTTGGATCCTTCGACTAAAGGTTTCGAAATGATCGAAAGCTTCATTCTTAGAACCCAAAAATCTAGTCCAAGTGAATCTAGAATAGTCATCAACTATAACTAGGGTTTAAAGGTTACCTCCATAACTCCGTATGACGGAAGGTCCAAAGAGATCCATATGTAGGAGCTCTAGGCACCGAGAGGTCGATACCAAATTCTTAGCCTTGTAACATGAGTGAACTTTCTTCCCAACTTTGCAAGCATCACAAAAGTGACTATCAAACTTAATCTTGTGGAGATGTCTTACCAACTCCTTAGAGACTAAAGATTTGATTAAACGCATATTAGCGTGACCTAATATCCTATGCCAAAGAGTAGAACTATCATCTAAAGTCGCTAGACATAATTTTTACTTTGACTTCCTATTGACCTTAATGACATAAAGCTCATGCTTTCTAACACCTTTTCCAATGATCTTTCCATCTTTTACGATTTCACTATCATGTTCCGAAAATATGACCTTACACTTATTGTCACAAATTTGACCTATACTTAGTAAATTAAACCATAGGTTATCTACGTGTTCAACATTTTCGATGGTCATGGAGTCAAGAGAAACCGTACCTTTGCCAATGATGTTACCACGTAGCTTACTAGCGAAAGTAACGTTACCTCCATTATATGCTTTATAAGTAGAGAACAAACTTCGATTACCCGTCATGTGTTTAGAATAACCACTATCCTTAATCCACTCGTCGGGCTCCAAATCGATTCCCAAGCATACCTAGGTAACAACACACAAGATCGAACATTTGGTCCCTAATATCTCATGGGTCCAAAGTTGTTAGTTCCAAACATCCCTTGCATTTGGTTGGGATGCATGAATGGAGGACACATGCCCCACGGAGAAAGACATTGTTGAAGGTTATTCCAATTCATATGATCATTTTGATGTCCATTGTTTTTCTTAGGAGTCTTTGATCTAGACCTAGAGTCATTGTTCTTTCTAGGTGTTGGAGTCTTACTTCTATATCTTTACTTAGAGTGATCATTCCTTGTAGGTGTTGGTGTTCTACTTCTAGGCCTTGAATCATTACGTACTCTTGGAGGAGTAGATGATTGTCTTAACAAATTTCTCATTCCCATTAGGGGTTTACTTAAAGGCTTGTAGAATTTATCAAGTTCCTTTTTATCAGTTATAGGTAATTTAACATTGTTAACAACAAGATGTCTTGACCCTTTACCTAAAATGGAATTTTTAGAAAGTTAAGAATTTTCAAGAATCCTGTCTTTTGTTCGCGGTTCCTTATCACACCCTGCTGTTCTATAATTGTAAGGAACCGCGCCATAAATTGGTGAACCGTGGACAGAGGGTCGTTTTTTTGAAAATATAACTTGTTTTGGTTCACTAGTGGATGCTTCATTGGTGTTAAAACCTAATCCTGGTCTTTATTTAGAGTGAATTTGCCTATTTAACATGTCATCAAGAGCACTAGTACCTTTCATGAACTTTTCCAATTTAATGAAGGTACTCTTGAGATCTTCATTCTCTTGTCTAAGGTGTTCACAATTTAAACAACCTAAATCAACTTTCTTATTTTTCTCAAGCTTAGCTAATTTATCTCTTAGCTCACTAATCTCATTTTCAAGCTTGGTCCTAGTTGATTTTAGCACTTTGTTCTTTTCAATGAATTTTAGACTTAGTTTGCATAGGTTGTTATATTGACCATCTAATTATAAATTGTCTAGTGAAGAACTATCATTACTATAGTATTCGGTTTCGGAATGTACCTCTTTGGAAGAATGAGCCATGAGACACTTCTCGCCTTTAGCATTATCGTCACATTCTTCACCACTATCGCTCCATGAACCACCAACGAAAGCCGTGTGATTCTTGTCGCGAGATGGCTTAGGACAATCACCGATGAAGTGGTTTGGGTCACCACATCTAAAGCATTTCCTATCACCATTGTCATTCTTGACAAATCGGTTTTTGGAAAAGACCTTCTTGTCGTTGCTTGGTTGTCTTACATGTTTACCTCGTCTTTTGAAGAACTTCTTGAAGTCTCTAACCTCCATGGCATATTCCTCATCATCACTTTCCGAGGAAGAGCTATAATGGTCAATTTGCACCTTCTTGGCTTTGATTGCTAGAGACTTTCTTTCACTCTTGGTTTTCACCATTTCCGTGTCCTTCAAAATTATCATTTCATGAACTTTTAAGTTGTCGATAAGTTCATCAAGTGATAATGTAGTAAGGTCCTTCGATTCTTCAATTGTTGTGACTTTAGCTCTCCACTTTTATGCAACTCCCTAAGAAACTTCCTAACATAGTTCTTGCTAGAAAAACCTTCATCAAGTGCTTTTAGACTAGTAATAATAGTATTAAACCTAGCAAATGCACTATCAATAGTTTCATCTTCTAAGATGACAAATTGTTCATATTGTTAAACAAGAAGATCGATTTACTTTCTTTGACTTGGTTATTACCTTGGTGGGTTACTAAAATAGTATTCCAAATATCTTTGCGGTTTTACACAAGAAAATCCTTCCATACTCTTTCTTAGGTAAAGCATTGTAAATCACCATTTTAGCCTTATTATTTTTAGCAAGTTTCTTCTTAGTGTCATCGTTAGAATTTTCAAAAGTTACTAACTCTTTCTTTTTAGAAACTTCATTATATTGATAAGACAAAAAGTCACCACTGGTATTATCTTGCCAAATATCTAAATCTTTTGATTTCATATAAGTCTAAAATCTATTTTTCCAATAAATAATACTATCGGTTTCAAAAAGAGGTGGTCTTTGCATAGATTGTCCTTCTAGGTACTTTTTCGAATCTATAGATCGATTCAAGTTTTAAAATACAATATATTTTGAAAATGCTTGAGCAACCACGCTCTGTTACCAATTGTAGAAACTAGAAGGGGGGGGGGGGGGGTTGAATAATGTTAACCATAAGATTCAAAGCTATTTAGGGGTGATCCAGAGGTCGGGGAGGATAAAAGAAGTGTTTAGACATTTTAGAGAGAGAAAGATTACAAGGTGAAAGGAGTATGTGTATTTAGAGAGAGAAAGTGAAATACACAAATGGGAATCCTCACCCCTCCATGGAAGTATGGAGGGGTATATATAGGCTAAACAAGGAGTAACTTTGACAACATGTCAATAGTAGTCCCTCCACGTTTTGCCTATCTGAATCTAATGTAATTTCGTAAATGGCGCTCACATTTTAGGGCTAACAATCTTCCCCCAATGTGGAGACATACAGAATTACTTACAATGTTCCTAACAAGTAAAAATACAACAAAATAAAGTCTTCCAAGGCACTTCCAATGTTGAGGATGTCTTTTAATTCTTCTTGTCTTCATAACTTGTACCTCAGATTAAATCCTATTTGTCTTTGCTTGTTGTAGAACAATTGTAGTATGCATGATTTGGATTAACTTCCCCCCAATTCATGCATCATGTATTTAAAAAACTTTCTTCATAGACTTCTTTTTGACGAAGTTTCTGAATTAGTTTCCCCCCAAACCAATATCTGTATCTTAAGCAGATTCTGACACTTTGATGTAGTTTGAACAATCTTCTAGCTCATCGGTTTAAGTGCACAACAGAAATTTGTAGAAGAACCACACCAGATAATACTTCTTCTATATTGTCTCATCTCGTTTGGTTTTTGGTGATAATCCGTTTGGGGTAACATGTAGGAAATCAGCAACAATTCTTCTCACGCCTGCAGAATACTTCATAAAAATCATATAAAGTAAGTAGATACCATTCCATGTACACTACTTCCCTCTGGAAGTTGATCCGATTACTTCAAAGTACACGATCTTCCCCCACGATGATTTCAAACTCTCGGAAGCATCATTATCGTGGACGTCCATATACTCGAGAAGTTCTTAGTCTTAAGCAAATGTCTTGAAAAGTTTTGAAAGTCGTTGAGAAACTTTGAAATATTTTTGCTTAGACTATGAAGTACCATTGTCGTTATGAGGCTCATGAATATCCCGTGATAATTGATTGCTGATTCCATCTCTCTCTGTCTAACTTACCAACCTCGAATTCATTCGGCTATTTGTTGTGACCACATGTGAGAGTAAACCCGATATTCCAAACTTGAAAATGAAGTACAATCCCCCAAATTTCTTACTTAAGCTTGCACTTATGTCGATTGAAGAACGGGTGCAGAAACAAGTCTCTTATACCTCTTGAAGTTATCCACACGAGCAACTGCGTGTGACACCAAAAAATGATAGTTATCCATGTTATCGACCATCCACCCCTTGACAGTGGAAACTAGATAATTCAAGTCTCAATCATAAATTTTATCGCCCAAGCAAGTCATCAATCGATAGACTGGGTTTGAAGAAAAAGGGTAGAAAAATAGAAGGAAGGCTCGATGATGAAATAAGTAGACGCCTTCATGAAATCCCACTTCAACTTCAAATAAAGAATACCAAATCCACTCCGTGATCGCTTGTCTTTGAAGAATCAAAACTAGCCATTGTCGTTTAAGTGAATCTTATATCGGATCGTTTTAGCGTTAAGTGTTTTGTTTGCTTTGGTGTTGTGTTTGAGAATGTCGTTATCTAGAACAAATAATGAAATGAATTGTCATTTAAGGAACAAAATTTGTCTAGATAACTTGTCATTTAATCCCAACGTCAGTCAAATGCCCAACTGATGCGCGGATCGACCTACCGCGGTGAGGTCGTCGAAAATATTAGGTTTAAAACCTAGAATTTCTTTGTCGTTTAAGCACTTTCGATCGAAACATATCGAATATCCCACGCCGAAAATAATGTCATCGTAGCCCAAATAATACTATATCCCGGTCCATTAAGATATACATTCTGCTATCAAAACAAATTGAGATGTAACACAAATGTAATCACAACTCATTTACCAAAATTCTATGACAAGCCGAATGTTGGCCCATTAGCCATTGGCTATACCGGTCCAAATTGTCATTACCAAAATCTGGTCAACCCAAAACTAAGTATGGCATTCGGTCAAAGAAAAACAAAAAAACCAACCATGAAGCCTGGCCCAATTAGTGTAGAATACATGGTATAAAGTACTATAACCCTAATCTTGCTCTCAGATTAACCCTAATCCCACACATAGTATACTCCGCCTCTTTATATCTCACCAAAAATCTGCTCCCATCTCATCTATTCACCTTGGTAATAATGAAATGCATATCAAACACCCAAAATCATAATAAGATCTCATATCTCATATCCATCTAATAATTCGTTATTTATCCAGATAGAACAAAAACGAATCCACAATCTTCCTTTTGATTATACAAATCTCAAATACCATGCACCCTTTTTTCATTAACATCGAACCAAGACCAACATGTTATCTTGTTGTCACAGACCCACGAACCAAGATCAATACGAGAATTAAAGATCCTTCTGAGGGTCGCAGGTAGGGTGTATATATTTAATTCGTTGTGTATCAATCGAAACAAAAAAAAGAATTAGACAAACATGTCTTTTTTTCTATTCACATGAGTTTCAAAAATAGAAGATAGATCAATGACGAGGTATTCATTTGTGTATAGGATCTTTCAAGATCCTAGCTTGCATGTTTGATAATCACAAATGAATCTGAGATCTTTTTTTTTTATAAAACCTTAAGTATAGATGTTGTTATGAGGTGGAGATGGGATAAGATAGTCGGGGTAGATTGTTCGTGGTTGATGTTGTTATGGTTTCGTTGTCTCGGAATGATTTAATAAGTCATGGTTTTGGCAATGTTTTTCTGGTTTGGTCAAGATGTCACAATGTTTTTTCAAATGAGTCTCGGTCAGTTTTATCTAAACAACATGGTCTAAAGTATTTGGTTTATAGTCATCGCAATGTAACCAAATCTCTCTATCGGAATCCAAAAATCCATCCCAATAATAAAACCATGCCATCGCAATGACCGTATTTGTGTCTTTCAGCGCAATGAGTGAAAGTTTTTCCATCGCAATGTAAAAAAAATCCACCTCATCGCACTTCTATAAGCATCGCAACATCCCATCGCGACAAGCCATCGCAAGTTGCAATCGAAGTGGCCATCGCACGATACGATCGCAACATTGCCAACGTAATATGTGAACCATCACAATGTACCCATCGCAATCAATGCGATCGTAAGTAGCCATCTAAAAGTAGCCATCGGAACAGGGTTTTGACCAACTTTTTGAAGATACCCAAAAAAATAGATCTGGACCATTGATTTTTGTCCTTTTCCCAGGAAGCAATAGACAAAAACAATACACGGGTACCAAACAAATGGACTAAGCAATTTGTTACGATGCATGACAAGACACAGATTTAGACAATGATTTCGTGACAATAACTGATTCAAAGTAAATGATAACAGCTAGACATAATAAAATCAGATTTAACTTGAATCAGAAAAAGTACGAACCATAAAACTGATAGCACATCACGAACCTGATAACACAACATGAACACCAAAAAAAAGCAAACACAAACACAAAACACCCCCGGTTAGCTCTGATACCAATTGTTAACCATAAGATTCAAAGCTATTTAGGGGTGATCCGGAGGTCGGGGAGGATAAAAGAAGTGGTTAGACATTTTAGAGAGAGAAAGATTACAAGGTGAAAGGAGTGTGTGTATTTAGAGAGAGAAAGTGAAATACACAAATGGGAATCCTCACCCCTCCATGGAAGTATAGAGGGGTATATATAGGCTAAACAAGGAGTAACTTTGACAACATGTCAACAGTAGTCCCTCCACGTTTTGCCTATCTGAATCTAATGTAATTTCGTAAATGGCGCTCACATTTTAGGGGTAACAAATAGTTTCTTAAATTTACTTGTTAAATATGGGTTTTCAAAAATCCTTTTCAAAAACTTAGGCTTGAGCAAATATGTGAAATCTTCTTATACACAATATGGACAAGGGATAGTTCAACTAAGCTAATAATCACAAGTATGTGCAAGTAAAGAATAATGAATGTAAAAAGATAAGGAAAAGAAAGATCAAACCAAACACCAAGGATTTATAGTGTTTTGACAACGAAGCTCACTCCTCGTCCCTACTCCACTCCTCGAGTACTCCTTACTCGAGAGTTCACTAATCAACAAACTCCTTAAGGTGGAGAAAATATACACGTCGCTTAACCAATTTTAGACTCTAAGCTAAAAGTCGAGCCCTAATCTTAGCTAGGACCAATCTACACCAATATACTTCAAGGACTAAGTATTAACCTTACTACATACACAACTTCCAAATAGACACAATTATTTGGATCTTCACAACACAACTTCCAAATAACACAACTACTTGGATCTTCACAACAACACTAGAATGAATAAATAAAACTTGATCTTCAATAGATCTTGAGGTAGACTCAACACTTCAAGGATGAAAGTGTTCTTCTCTTCGCACTTGGAGAGGAATAGATGGTAGGAGAGATTCACTTATAAACAAGTAGTAACCAACCAAATAACCAAGGATTTGAATGATTTAAGAAGTATGATTGAATCTGGAAATTTGTGTGCAAAAGAGGTGAAGAGAAAATCTGAGAATGGTCCACTATTTGTAAGACAAAAGCCTAACGGCTCTTTCTGGGTGCGGTTCCTTATTGATGCCTGCGGTTCCTTGTCGATAAGAATTCGCATAGGCATTTAAGGAACCGTGGAGGTAGACTCCGCGCCCTTTTGTCTTTTAGTGGGGTAGTCACATCTGGTGGAATATTTATCACAAAGGATATTCCTAAACCATATGGAATATGCCATTTTTATATTTTCAAATAAATAATTTAATAAAACATTTTCTTAAAAATAAAGTTTAATAAAAAACTTTGTCACATTTAATAAAAGGTGAGTTTTAAGAGAACTTAAATCCTTGATCACTTAATTAAGATGAAAACTTGTTTGTTCATACCTTAAGTGATAATGGTTGAAATGAAAAAAATACTTGAGCTCAAGAATTCGTTTTTCCTTGTTTTTGTAAATGCTTGTTTTTATATATTGTCGTAATCAAAACAAAGGGAGACCGAAAAATGCAAGTAACGCTTTTAGGCATCATTGCATTAACAGTCTCTTTTGGACAATATTTCCAACAACGGGTAGAGCAATCTATCACGGGTTGAGCTTGTCACAAAACATTCAAAGTTTTGAGCTCAACACAATGGCTTGTAATCACTTTCAGATTGCAACCCGGGTCTATATTCACGGGGGAGTGTACGAATCAGTGCGCTTACCCTCAGCAAAAGAAGAGAAATCTTCTTACACTTGAGTGGATTCGTCAAGACATTCAAAGTCTATGAACTCAAGTTTATGCTTTAAGAAATACCATGTCGCCAAAAATAAATGGATTTCAAAAAGCGTTGAACACAACTATTTTCAAGAATTTCTCAATGATTATTCAAAATATTTCAAAAATTGTGTGTTCAACAACTCTTATCCTCAAAAATCGAAATGTGGATCATATCCTCGAAATGAAAATTTAATTGGATCAATTTTTGAGGGGGAGCTTTTCTAAATCAAAGTTTTTAATGTTGTTTGATATATTAAGTCAAGACAATTTTTATGTATCCAACACATAGTGCGTAAGTATCGTTTGGTATTATTCACATAAAAACCTTTGATGTTCGTGAGCACATTCTTCAACGATAATCTTTTATGTGTTCATGAACATGTAGTGTGGGAGTACAATTTTTTCAAGAATTTTTCAATGATTATTCAAAATCTTTCAAAAATTGTGTGCTCGAAACTACATAAAATGTTCCATGTAATTCGTGCAAAGTTAGACACATTTTTCTCCCAAAAGATTTTCAAGACTATTTTTCGCGATATATTTTAATCAAATTTGGTATCTCTAATATCAAACGATTTTATATATTAGAGATAGGAGAGAAAATGTGATTAAAATGTGATCTAATATATAAAACATACATATAAGAATCAAGCACTTCAACTCTTACCCACATGCGCAAAATATTTTCGATTATCGATGCACATGTGAAAGGAGAGCTTTTCTGGAAGACAATGAAAGTATTTCAAGTGGTTTTATGGTTACGATCTAATACCCACAACCTCTTTTAATTCACGACGTTATTGGTGTCAAAAGATGGTTAGGTATAAGTCATATGATCCAACTAGTACCGAAGGGATCTTCCCAGGAAAATCCAATAGATTATTAGAAGTCCTTAGGAAATATTGAGTAGAATGGGAAAAGTGAAAAATGTCGACTAAGTACTTAAGCTAGCACTGGGACAATCACAACAAGGTGCTAGTGATGACATCTTGGTAAGCATTGAAGGGGTTGAAGAATGAAAAATAAATGTAAGGATAAAGGGTGTAAAGAAAGAAGTCCTCCATGCAACTTAGGCAGAAACCGGGTCAACACATCATGAAGACAAGACATCATGGACCCAGCGATGCAATGCATAACCCTTCCCAGTTGACTCAGGCTTCTCTCAAAAGAAGTTTGTTTCATTGTCACAGAGATCAACACGACTTCTGTTGACTTTTTCACTCCAAGATAGTTGATATTGAATAGGTGGCGTGTAACTCCCCATTTGGATAAATGGATCGTTACGTAATAATTATGGCGTGTCATCAAAGCACAAGGTAATGTCTTAAAACATAAATGACCATAAAAGGGAAAACCAGAATCAAACATCGGTCCCCATACATAAGCCCAAAACATAAATAAAATAAATGGAATAAGAAGGACAAAACAAGTGTCCAAGCAAGCATAAAGTAAATGAAGTACAAGGGAAAGAAGTCTAAGGCAACCCCCATCCTATGCACGTCCTCTTCATGCTCGAGTCTATCCTTGGGTACCTGTCGTTTGGATCATGGAAAGGAAAATATACGGCTGAGCAAAACGCTCAGTGAACGGATATATGAAAATGATATGAATGGCATAAAAATAAGTAAGGTATGAAATGAAAGTAAAGTGCAGCGGAATGATGTATGTCCTAGAAAACCTGGTGTAAGTTTATAAAACTAGTTTCATATTCTGAAAAGACTTACGTTTATTTTATACTGAAAACTGTATTTTAAATATGCTCGGAGCCTATATAGGTCATGTTATATCAACGTGAATGAATACATAGAGGGGTGACCTCATCATGCAATTAGAGGGGCTGCCTCTAATTATGACAATATGAGTGGAGGGATCAGCTCCTATAACAGATGCAAGGCACACACCACAGTTAGAATGAAATCTTACTACTTGTCCTAGGATGCGCGTATTCGCCCCACATGATAATAGTAACATAGGCCAAATAATGTAAAGGGATGCTACGAGCAATCACTCTCACCGCAGAAGAGTCATAACACTGGTGCCTCCAGTGCTATGGTTATAGAACCCCCATAACTAGGTGAAACTGGCATGCATGTATATAGCTCAGGCAATCTAAAATAATCATAACATATACGGATGTGCTTAAGACACTTAAACTACTGGGGAAAACAGATGGCTGCAAACGGGGAATCCTAATATAGGAAAGAATGTCCTTACTGAAGGACAAAATATCCGTACCTTATATCCAGTAAATGAAGATGAAAACGAACGCGAAAGATCACTCTGACTTCACAGTAGCTACATAATAAAGTGACATGAATAAGTTTCTGTTTTACTTATACATACTTGTTATTTAGTTTACTTGACGGGTTCATACTTATTATACTTGTTCTTGTCTTGTATTATTATTTCATGTTTAGATCATGTGTTTCATATAGTTTCATGTGTTTAGATTCATGTATTTCATGTTTTATGTGTTACAGTATAATGAGTAACTTTCTAAAAATAGCAGGTTTCTATATATAGTAACTTTCCAAAAATAGCAGGTTTCCATATATATTAACTTTCCAAAAATAGTAAGTTTCCTTAAATAGTAAGTTTCTAAAAATAGAAAGTTTCCATAATTAGTAAGTTTCAAAAAATATAAAGTTTCCATATTTAGCATGTTTCTATAAATAGCATGTTACCATATTTAGTGTGTTTCTATAATTATCATGTTGCCATAATTAGTATAATTCCATAATTAACATGGGTCCTTAATTAATCGTAGGCTTATTAAATACTACGTAGTTAAATGATATAACATATAGTTTAATAAACTTATAATATGTCATGTATAATTATATTCTAAAGTTTAATAAATAATAAATACTTAGACTTAACTTATTATTAATAATTAATAATGTTATTTCATGTTTATCATAAGTTATTATTAATTAATAATATCACATGTTTCATGTTATTAAACTTTACCTTAAAAGATATTAATTAGTTAACCCAAGTTTTAATTAATTAAATTAGTGTACATGAATAATTAAACTATTAATTATTTTAACATAAGTTTATTTAAATAAATGTACATACAAACATAACATGGTTTATTTAAATAAACACTATAACCTAAGTCATATTTTAATTAAACCATAAATTAATTAATAAAAACATAACATAAAGTACTTTTCATATATATGGTTTAATTACATGTTCTTGTAAAAGTGTCAAGTTCCTGAGCCCAAAACCCGAGAACGACAACCGAGTACCACAGCTCGAAGGCTGCGGCCCTGCTGTCGTGCCTCGTCCGAACCAACAGCCTCCCACCGAGAGCCAAGGGCTCTCGGTTTGTTGTTGCGCCCGAAACCAAACACACCCCAGCTTGTGCTGGGGTTCAATTCGTTGCCCGAGAACACACCGAGCCTCACAAGGGATCTCGGTTTGCTGTTGTCCGAAAGCCACAGCCCCCGAATGGGGGTGTGGTGCTGCGGCTGACCACAAACAACCAACGCCAACCCCACAGGGGGTTCCGGCTGTTGGTAACCGAACACCACCGAGAGTCGTGTGACTCTCGGTTCGCGTGTAACCCGGACAAACAAACCACAATTACCCGATCCCCATGTTTAATTATTTATTCAACATGTTTATATACTTGTTTTTAATGATCTACAACAATAATGAAAATGAATAAATAATTTGATTAAAGATCAAGGGATACCGTATGCGTGAAAATGCTTAAGACACGAACACAATACCGTAATAATTAATGATCCAAAATCAACAACGAAATCGTCCTTGTGGTTTGATGTGTGCCGCGGCAAGAAGTAAAGAAAAAGGGAGTAGGGTTTTGTGATTTTTCAGTAAAAATGATTTATGCAACCCCTGGTGTTTTTTTGTTTAAGGTTTAGTAAAATTACATGGGCCGGGCTTGGCCCATCCTTCCCTTTCTTTCTCTTTTTGCCGCAAGCCAACAAACACCCTGATAGGTGTATAAACACCCATCCTTTTACCACTTAATTCTGGCTAAAACGAGACCAAAACACGTATTTAATATCATTTGTTTGGAATTATGCGTGGTTTTTGTGTTTATTGTGTTTTCAGAGCTAACCGGATGAATATTAAAGAAAACATGGGATTGCACGGGTTTTACCGAAGAAAAAGACTCAAGATGAAGTCTAATGTCCAAGAGATGCAAAAGATTTGAAGTCACTGGCCTATTCGAAGATTTATTGAAGAAAAGGACCAAAGATGGAAGATTTACATAAGTCGAAGAAACTCAAGTCTATTAAACGAAGAAATTAAAAGACGAGTTGAATTTAATCGACGACAAATCCCGAATCAGAATCGAAAACGTCAACTTTTCTGAAAAGACGAGAAGACAAGAAGAACGGGAGAAAGCCCACTCACCAACCAAAGGGGACACCTATATAAAGGGATCCCCTCACACTTTTCATCCAGTTTTTTAGTTTTTCTTTTCCTCCTTCTTTTTCTCCCTTTCTGTTCGTAGCATCACCAACACCACTAGGGTGTTTGGTGATTTTAATCTTTGTTCTTCAATCTTGTAATTTTAATCTTTGTTTTGTGCTTGTTAAAACCTTAATCATTCAATACATCAATCTATTTCATTTCATCTTGTTCATCTTTCCTCTTTTTATTCAAGTTCTTAAGTTCTTATTTGGTTGAGTTTTGATTTTAAAAAGTTGTTGAATTTGTGTTTTTGTGATTGGGATTTGATCCTTGTAGTTGGTAGATGATTTGTGGTTAATTTGGTAAAACCTTTTTGCTTATTTAGTTTGATTTTGGATTAAAACGCGTTACCCTGTTTTTTCTGAAGTTACTGTTCTTGAGTTCCCAGGTTCCGGATGAACCAAAAGTTCCGGACGAACCAAGAGTTCCGAATGAACTAAAACTTCCGAGTGAATCATCTTAGTTAAAATCTTCCGAATGAACAAAAGTTCCGGATGAACCAAAACTTCCGAATGAACAAAAGTTCCGGATGAATGTTATTTTCAAAAGTTCTGAATGAATGTTTGTTTTTAAAGTTCCGAACCAGTTGATAGTTCCGAATAAACTTCCGACTCAAAGTTCCGGATAAAGTTCCGGATAAACTTCCGAATCAATCTTCCGAGTGAACTTCCGAACGAAAAGTTCCGGGTGAACTTCCGAACCAACTTCCGAACAAAGTTCCGGGTGAACTTCCGACTCAAACTTCCGAAGAAAGTTCCGGATGAAGGTTCCGGATCAACTTCCGAGTGAAGGTTCCGAGTAAAGTTCCGAATCAAGAGACTTTGAAAGTTCCGAACCAACAGCTAAAGTTCCGGATCAGTTTTTCTTTTGAGCATTTCAACTAAGAGTTAAGTGGTATTTTACTTTTTCTGTTTTAGTTATTAAAGACTAAATTCAAGTGTTACTTACTGTTTCTAATTGTTTCTTCATTTTATATTCTAAGTTTAATCTTAATTCTAGTTTTATTAACTGTTATTAATATAATTGCCTTTAAATTTAAGTTTACATTTTAGAGCATTTAACCCTTTAGTAGATTAGAAAACCAATCCCTTTTTAGTAACCAAGAACAATCACTCCACTTAGAACCGAGATCAATTCGAGAGGATATCGAGAGAACACTATAGAGAACCCATTGCAAAAGCTAAATATCAAATGGCGCCGCTGACGGCTCTTCTCGTTAAGATCAAAAGTTTTTTGTGAGAACTTGGATTTTGGGATCCGTTCCCCGTGAACGTTACTTTTTCATAAAAAATTTCAAAAACACAAAAAAATATAAAATTTCAAAAATCCTAAAAATTAAAAGACATAAAAAACCAAAAATATTTTTGCTTTGTTTTTTCTCTTGTTAGTTCTTTTGCAGGTGTATGCGCACTCGATCCACGTCTTATCAAGAGCCCGAGCCTCTCGATAACTTAGACATGGCCGGTGTACAAAACAACAACAACATGCCACCTCCAAACAATAATAATAACAACAACAACCCACCTTTCAACAACATGAATAATAACAACAACAATGAGCCTCTACCGGATAATCGCCCGATGATTGAACTGCTGCAAGCCCATGTAGATGGCAACACTGATCCAATTATTATACCAGCGATTGCAGCCAACAATTTTGAGCTCAAATCAGGCTTTATCCAGATGGTCTCTGTTCAACCATTCTTGGGGCGTACCATTAATGATCCACATGACCACATCAAGAGATTCTTGCAACTTACCAATACGGTCAAGTTCAATGGTGTTCCACAAGAGGTAATCCGTCTACAACTTTTTCCCTTTTCTTTAGAGGGACAAGCCCGGCATTGGCTTGCTAAGGAACCGCCACAGAGTATTCTCTCGTGGACGGATTTGGAGACCAAGTTTATCAATTACTTTTTCCCACCCTCTCGTACTACCGCTTTGCGGAATGAAATCATAAATTTTGAACAAAAGTACGATGAGTCGTTTAGTGAATCTTGGGACTGTTTCAAAGACCTTTTGAGAAAATGCCCACAACATGGTTTTACCAAAGTTCATCAAATTAACACTTTTTATAATGGTTTAAACATGAATGACCAAGATTCACTAAACAGTGCCTCGGGGGGTAATCTTTTGGCTAAGACTTCCAATGCTGCTTGGGATATCATTGAGAATAAGTCTCGTGTGCAAACCAAGAGTGTTCGGACCAATGTCGCTAGTGCTAGTACTAGTGACAGCGACAAGCGACTTGACAAAATCACTACGCTTCTTGAATCGCTTGTCACCCACACCGTTAACAACAACAACAGCAGCAACGCTAAAAACGCTCAAGTCAATGTTGTTACCCAACCATGCGAGATATGCGGGGGTCCTCACTCTTACACCACTTGTACTGCCACCCAAGACTACCCTTCTGAAAATGTGAATGCAGCATATGGCACCTATCCTCAACCTGCTTATCAAGCTAGACCTCAAGGTGACCGTAATTTGCTTAGCTACCGCTCCAACAACTATCTTTCACCACCTGGTTTCCCTCCAAACAACCCAAACCAACAACAAAACCTCAATCGCCCTACTCAACAACAACAACAACCTCGTACACCTTACATACCACCTCATAAACAGCAACAACCACCTTAACGTAACAACCAAGTTTACCAACAACCTGCTTATCAACCACCCGCATACAATGCTCCTCCTAACCAACCCACCGCTCTACACCAAGAAGTGGAAACTTACATGAGGACGAACAATGTGATCGTGGGAAACCTTCAGCATGAAGTGCTCAACCTAAAAGCAGACCTGGTCAAACAAGGGAACGATCTGAGAGCTGACATGAGAAACACGTTGGATAGTCAAACGAATGACTTGAAGAACATGATGGCTAGTTTCTTCCAAGGTAATCAACCCTCTTCTTCGGGTACTCTTCCGAGTAACACCGTTGCGAATCCAAGAGGGGAGATGAAAGCAATCACTACTCGCAGTGGCAAATGTACCAAGGAACTCGAGCTTCCTATACCTCCACCGGTGGTTGTGACTAAGGAGAACGAGTCACCTGCTCCTATTCCTCATCCTTCTCCTTCCCCAATTTCTCCACCTCTTCCTTCTACCCCTCCTCCACCCATGGATGTGAGTGATCCTATTCTCCCAAAGCCTTCCTCTTCTTCCAATATACCTTATCCATCTAGGTTGAGGAAAGAGAAGCTCAAAAGCAAGGACGATATTCAGGTTTCGAACTTCCTTAAAATGTTCAAACAATTGAATTTTAACATCTCCTTCGCTGAGGCTCTCGCTCACATGCCCAAATACGCAAAAATGTTTAAAGATCTTCTGAGTGACAAGGAAAAACTTCTTGATATTTCCAACACCCAACTTAATGAGAATTGCTCTGCAGTGCTCTTAAGGAAATTGCCAACCAAGCTTGGTGATCCGGGTCGTTTCTTAATCCCTTGCAATTTCCCGGGAGTAGAGAATTGCATGGCCCTAGCCGATCTAGGTGCCAGTATTAATCTAATGCCTCTAAGCGTTTGGAAGCAATTATCTCTCCCTGAGCTAGTCCCCACCAAAATGACTTTAGAATTAGCTAACCGTACGGTTGCTTATCCAGTGGGGATAGCCGAAGACGTCTTTGTAGGAGTCGACAAATTCACTTTTCCTGCCGATTTCGTCGTCGTCGACTACAAGATGGACCCTCGTGTTCCCTTGATAGTGGGTCGTCCATTCCTGAGGACCGGTCGCACTTTCATCGATGTTGAAGCCGGTGAGCTTATCATGAGAGTGGGTGACGATAAAATCGTCTTCAACATGGGAAAGTTGTCTAAACAACCTTATTCATACGAGATTGTTAATTGTATTGACGTTCTGGATGAGGCTTGTGAAGAACACTTTAAAAATGCTTGCAAAAGTATTCCTACCTCTCTTCCCAATGTTGAAACCGTTTCCTCTATTGATTCATCACTGTCTCTATTTGGAGAAAGTGATTTGTTTTGGAACAATCTTGAAGCCACCATGGGAGATGTGAACTTAGCTAATGATGATTCTCCCACCGATGGGGATGAAGACATGCATTTCTTTGATAACCTTCTCAACGAAGACAACCTTTCTCCACCATCTCCCACGGTCATTGCTATCGATACTCCGACTTTGAATACGCCTCCCGTCGAAAATCCTCCGGATTTAGAACTTAAGGAGTTGCCGCCCCATCTCGAGTATGTGTTCCTTGAAGAAGAGAAGAAGTCGCCCGTCATTATCGCGAAGGATTTGAAAGATGAAGAGAAAACTCGCCTCATCGCCGTGCTTAAAGATCATAAGAAGGCTATTGCTTGGAAAATCTCTGATATTCGCGGAATTGATCCTCACTTCTGCACACACAAAATTCTCATGGAGGACGACTTTAAGCCCACAATTCAAAGCCAACGAAGGGTGAATCCAAAAATACATGAAGTCATCAAAACAGAGGTTATCAAACTTCTTGATGCGGGTATGATTTACCCTATTTCGGATTCACAATGGGTTAGTCCAGTCCATTGTGTGCCCAAGAAGGGCGGAATAACCGTTGTTCCCAATGAACACAACGAGTTGATTTCCACTCGTCTCGTTACTGGGTGGAGAGTTTGTATAGACTACCGCAAACTCAATGATGCCACGAGAAAGGATCATTTCCCTCTACCTTTTATGGACCAAATGCTTGAACGTTTAGCGGGTAATGAATATTACTGCTTTCTTGATGGTTTCTCGGGTTATTTCCAAATACCCATCGATCCCCAAGATCAAGAGAAGACAACATTCACTTGTCCCTATGGCACATTTGCGTACAAAAGGATGCCTTTTGGCTTATGTAATGCCCCCGGGACTTTCCAAAGGTGCATGTTGGCTATCTTCCATGACATGGTTGAACAAACCATGGAAGTCTTCATGGATGATTTCTCGGTCTTCGGGAATTCCTTCTCTTCTTGCCTTGCCAATTTGGAACGAATGCTGAAGCGGTGCGAAGACACTCGCCTTGTTCTGAATTAGGAAAAATGCCATTTTATGGTAAAAGAAGGCATCGTGCTAGGACACAAGATTTCCAAAGCCGGTCTTGAAGTAGACCGTGCTAAAGTCGATGTTATCGCTAAGTTGCCTCCACCTTCAACCGTGAAGGGTGTGAGAAGTTTTCTGGGTCATGCGGGCTTCTACCGTCGATTCATCAAAGATTTTTCTCAAATCGCTCGCCCGATGACCCACCTCTTGGAAAAAGATACTCCTTTTATCTTTTCCAAAGAGTGCCTTGAAGCCTTCAACTCGCTTAAGGATAAGCTAACTAAGGCACCCGTCTTAGTTACCCCTAATTGGGAGCTTCCCTTTGAGTTGATGTGCGATGCTAGTGATTTTTCTATTGGAGCGGTTCTGGGACAAAGAGTGAACAAACACTTCCAACCAATCCATTACGCTAGCAAGACAATGACGGGGGCACAATTGCATTATACGACAACCGAAAAAGAGCTTTTAGCTGTTGTCTATGCCTTTGAAAAATTTCGCCCCTATCTTGTCCTTTCCACCACTATCGTTTACACCGATCATTCCGCGTTGAAGTACTTGTTGACAAAGCAAGATTCCAAACCAAGACTTCTTCGTTGGGTTTTGCTTCTCCAAGAATTTAAAATCGAAATTCGCGATAAAAAAGGAGCTGAAAACCTAGCCGCGGATCATCTCAGTAGACTTGAGGATCCTTACCAGGGGGATCATCCAAACAAAGAGATAAATGATTCTTTTCCCTTGGAGACCTTAATGTCTATAAATTCGAATTCTGATGAAACCCCGTGGTTTGCGGACTTTGCAAACTACTTGGCGGGTGGAATTCTCAAGGAAGGGTTGACGTCCCAACAAAAGAAAAAGTTCTTCACCGACATTAAGACTTACTTTTGGGACGACCCTTACCTATTCAAACATTGTGCCGACGTGATTATCCGCCGATGTGTTGATGGACCGGCAGCTTTAGAAATCCTTGATGCTTGCCACAAAGGACCCACCGGTGGTCACTTTGGTCCCAACTACACCGCCAAAAAAGTGTTTGATTCGGGATTTTATTGGCCCTCCATATATCGTGACGCTCACAATATGGTTAAACGTTGTGAGGCTTGCCAAAAACAAGGCACGATCACACATAAAGACGAGATGCCTCAGAATTTCATACAAGAATGTGAAATCTTTGATGTTTGGGGTATCAACTTTATGGGGCCATTCCCTTCTTCTAAAGGAAACAAATACATCCTTGTTGCCGTTGACTACGTTTCAAAGTGGGTTGAAGCCAAAGCTTTACCTACTAATGACGCAAGGGTGGTTTGTAACTTTTTGAAAGCTGTTTTCGCTAGATTCGGTGTGCCTCGTGCCATTATTAGTGATCGTGGGACTCATTTTTGCAATGATCAATTCGCAAGAGTCATGGCTAAGTATGGTGTAAATCATCGTCTTTCCACAACCTACCACCCACAAACTAATGGCCAGGCTGAAATATCCAACCGAGGACTTAAGCGAATTCTGGAAAGAACCGTGGGAGAGCATCGTGCCTCATGGGCTGATAAACTTGATGATGCTTTGTGGGCTTTTCGTACCGCATACAAGACCCCGATTGGTTGTACACCATATCGTCTCGTGTACGGGAAAGCGTGCCACCTCCCCATTGAGTTGGAGCACAAGGCTTATTGGGCCTTGAAGTGGGCTAATTTTGATATCAACAAAGCCGGTGACCTACGCAAGATCCAACTCAATGAGCTGAACGAACTCCGTAATGAGGCTTATGAAAATTCTTTGATCTATAAATAAAGGACTAAGCTCATTCACGACTCCAAGATCAAAAACCGAGAGTTCCAAGTTGGAGATAAAGTTTTACTCTTTAACTCTCGGTTGAAAATCTTTTCGGGCAAGCTGAAATCTCGTTGGTCCGGCCCATTCACCATTGCCCAAATTTTTCCATATGGTACTCTCGAGCTCGCTCAACCTGATGGACCTAATTTCAAGTTGAATGGCCAACGAGTGAAGTTGTACTTTGGTGAGGACACCTCTCAGGAGATGATTCCATCCCTCACCACGTATGAACTAATTTTGGGTCGAGTCAGGCTCGTGACTCGGTTATAAAAAACAAGCGCTCCTCGGGAGGCAGCCCGAGTATCTATCCTTTTATGTTTTAACCTCCTAAGTGTAGGGGGACCTCTATAGGGTGTTTGTTTTTGTGTGGTAATGTGATTACAGGGATAAGTGCACTCTTGGAACCTTTAAAGAACCGTGCTCCCGTGTTATCCGAAATCCGGTTCTATCTCTCAAACTATCGTGATTCAATTTTCTTCATACTCACATTTGAAATTGATCACTTTAGTCGTCTCTTCCTTAACTTGATTTAACCAACGTGCACAATGTCATAAGTGTAGGGGAGACTTTTCCCACATGCTTAAACATTGAGGACAATGTTTATCTTAAGTGTAGGGGGGACTTCTATCGAAGTTTTAAGTGGACTTTTCCATGAAAATGCCTTCATTTAACCAGAAAATCATATTTTTCAACATTTTTCAAATTTTTTATTAACTTTGGCCATTTAGTCATAATTTTTAAATTTTTATCGTTGCTTTCGTATGTATATATCCCGCAATAAAGTCAAATTTTAATAAAGTGGTGTAGCTAGTTTAGAAGTCTTTGACATATTAGGCCCGTTGCGTTTATTTTGACTCAACCCGAATAGACTTATCCAAGTTTATTCTAGCTAGTATCCTTAACCATGTAGACCTTAATTGGTTTATTAGGCTAAGTATCCACGAGTCTCATTACTTGAGATTTTAAATTGTGGAGGACGAGAAATGATAGAGTCAATTATAAGTCGGTATTCTTGAACAAGCTCACTTGGTGTAATTATTTGCCTATTCTCCCATCACTTGCTAATAAATTATCTGCAATAAGTAAGGTCGTACGATTTGAAAAGTTACTTAGCTTCTAGCCCGAGATCGTTTAAAAGTTGCTCGGTAATGCTAAGAGTTCATAGCCAAGGCATAACTTATGAAGCGGGGCGCGGAGATTGGCGAGTCCGAAAAGGCCCTAACAAGGCATGAGGATTCCATTTTATTGCTAAAGATCCAAGGTGATGTGAAAAGCATTATTCCCAAAGTCAATATGAAGGATCAAGACTCACGACGAAAAGCAATCAACTCCCATAAAGATCATGGAGAAGTCTATCCGAAAAGACCCTAACAAGGTATGAGGATAAATAGATCCAAGTCCGAAAAGGAGGCGGATCGTTGTATCTCAAAATCCCAATTAGAGATTGAAGAAATAATCATGAAGTCGTGGTCAACAAAGTTGGAGTACCCCTCAAAAGTCTCCAAAGTGAAGAAACTCTATTACGATGAGAAGACCATTAACTCAAGAACGTCTCTCGAAGATATGAAGTATGAAGTACATGCCAAATATCGGCTCGAGAAAGGTCTCAAATCGTGAACCGAGTTATGCCAAGATATGAACTTTTTGATATCCCGAGAAGCAGTTTTAAGAGATTTTGTCCTTTAGCAAACTATTGATCAAATCGTCCTACTTTGCTTTCGGCCTAAATAAACTATCGAAATAAGTCCCAAAAATGCATCTTCATGATCATTCTAAGACAAAAATAAAATATAAGAGATACACCTAGGAATAAGGGAGTTTAAGCATATAATTAAGCCATGTGTCTAAGTGTTTGATTTACTAACTTATAATAACAATGATCTCGTTTTTAAGCTTAGTTTGGGGAACGTGAAACTTGAGGATGATTAATCTTCGCAGCACCGAAGCCCTAATGTAAGTCCTTGATCTCTTTGCAAGTTATTTCCATATAGCTATTTTCAAGTGAAAATGGTTTTCTATCCTTTTGTTTCCTTTAAAGATTTTAATTTCTCTTAGTACTTTAATTTTTGTTTAATGGTATTTTAATAAGGCCAAGGTTGATTGATTATGAGAAAAGTGTAAATTTGCTTTATCACTAAGCATTGCATGAGGGCATGGCAATGGTTAAGTGTAGGGGATTTGATAGGTGTATAAACACCCATCCTTTTACCACTTAATTCTAGCTAAAACGAGACCAAAACACGTATTTAATATCATTTGTTTGGAATTATGCGTGGTTTTTGTGTTTATTGTGTTTTCAGAGCTAACCGGATGAATATTAAAGAAAACATGGGATTGCACGGGTTTTATCGAAGAAAAAGACTCAAGATGAAGTCTAATGTCCAAGAGATGCAAAAGATTTGAAGTCACTGGGCCTATTCGAAGATTTATTGGGGAAGTCACTGGGCCTATTCGAAGATTTATTGAAGAAAAGGACCAAAGATGGAAGATTTACATAAGTCGAAGAAACTCAAGTCTATTAAACGAAGAAATTAAAAGACGAGTTGAATTTAATCGACGACAAATCCCGAATCAGAATCGAAAACGTCAACTTTTCTGAAAAGACGAGAAGACAAGAAGAACGGGAGAAAGCTCACTCACCAACCAAAGGGGACACCTATATAAAGGGATCCCCTCATACTTTTCATCCAGTTTTTTAGTTTTTCTTTTCCTCCTTCTTTTTCTCCCTTTCTGTTCGTAGCATCACCAACACCACTAGGGTGTTTGGTGATTTTAATCTTTGTTCTTCAATCTTGTAATTTTAATCTTTGTTTTGTGCTTGTTAAAACCTTAATCATTCAATACATCAATCTATTTCATTTCATCTTGTTCATCTTTCCTCTTTTTATTCAAGTTCTTAAGTTCTTATTTGGTTGAGTTTTGATTTTAAAAAGTTGTTGAATTTGTGTTTTTGTGATTGGGATTTGATTCTTGTAGTTGGTAGATGATTTGTGGTTAATTTGGTAAAACCTTTTTGCTTATTTAGTTTGATTTTGGATTAAAATGCGTTACCCTGTTTTTTCTGAAGTTACTGTTCTTGAGTTCCCAGGTTTCGGATGAACCAAAAGTTCCGGACGAACCAAGAGTTCCGAATGAACTAAAACTTCCGAGTGAATCATCTTAGTTAAAATCTTCCGAATGAACAAAAGTTCCGGATGAACCAAAACTTCCGAATGAACAAAAGTTCCGGATGAATGTTATTTTCAAAAGTTCCGAATGAATGTTTGTTTTTAAAGTTCCGAATCAGTTGATAGTTCCGAATAAACTTCCGACTCAAAGTTCCGGATAAAGTTCCGGATAAACTTCTGAATCAATCTTCCGAGTGAACTTCCGAACGAAAAGTTCCGGGTGAACTTCCGAACCAACTTCCGAACAAAGTTCCGGGTGAACTTCCGACTCAAACTTCCGAAGAAAGTTCCGGATGAAGGTTCCGGATCAACTTCTGAGTGAAGGTTCCGAGTAAAGTTCCGAATCAAGAGACTTTGAATGTTCCGAATCAACAGCTAAAGTTCCGGATCAGTTTTTCTTTTGAGCATTTCAACTAAGAGTTAAGTGGTATTTTACTTTTTCTGTTTTAGTTATTAAAGATTAAATTCAAGTGTTACTTACTGTTTCTAATTGTTTCTTCATTTTATATTCTAAGTTTAATTTTAATTCTAGTTTTATTAACTGTTATTAATATAATTGCCTTTAAATTTAAGTTTACATTTTAGAGCATTTAACCCTTTAGTAGATTAGAAAACCAATCCCTTTTTAGTAACCAAGAACAATCACTCCACTTAGAACCGAGATCAATTCGAGAGGATATCGAGAGAACACTATAGAGAACCCATTTCAAAAGCTAAATATCACACCCCTTTAGTTTTCTTTTTTTTTTATGTCTAAGTTATTGTCGTGTGTGCTCGTGTTTAATTATCGTGTTATCGTTTCTTGAATGTTTTCTTAATCTTATACGTGCATTCTTATCGTGCATTAATATTCATGTTTACATACATAATACTTATGATAATTAATTAATATACATAATGTTCGTATTAAATATTCATGATTCATGTCGTATATTAATTAATTATAAAGTTTAAATTTAACCGTAAATTCGTGCATTTAATGATCTTAGGGTTTTTAAAACGGGTTTTACATGGCCTCTACTCAGCCTACGACCACAAAAAATGCACAAATCGAGTCTAGAGCCAAGAGATCAATCAAATCTCGTTAAGACACACTACATGAAGAAGAAGAGAGTCATACGCTATATCCTTACAGAATTGATAGAACACTCAGAGTGATATTACTTAGTATTCACGACAATGAGTGGAAATCCTTCTAGTGTTAACATCAAAAAACACTGCGATAGGTCATGTGTAAGATTCTTTATGAATTGAACATGTGCAAAACTGAAAAGCAATAGTGGTTTGATTCTTAATTGATTCAAACTCGTTTTAGGTTTCTACGCAATATCTTTATGGTCTTGCCAGAACATTTAGAGTGATACTCTTCAGTATTCACAGTGACGAATGAAAATCCTTCTAGCGTCAACATCAAACAGCGCTACGATAGGTGACTTGCGAGATTCTTTATGAATCAAGCTTGTGTCAACTGGAAAGCAACAATGGTAAGATTATTTATGAATCAAACTTGTTCCAGGAATTTAAATTGACGACTTTAATCAAGTGGATATTTATCTAATTGATTCATTTTTTATGTTCGCAGTCTTGCTTTGAGACGTCAAGTAAATAGAACGGCTAGTACAACCGCGAAACCCTGTCAATGAGGTTCTTAATTGAATCTACCTAATCACAGGTACGGTATTTAATATCGTCTAACGGTCTTCACTGACCGGAGGTAAAACGCTATCGATTTAGGACGAATGTCAAAGCCATTTAGTCTGTGTCTATGTTTTGCCTCGAGAAGGTGGCGTTACGGTGTACTCAGCAAAGTCGAAGATTCGAACCCACATACTCATGCCTAAAGACATATTCAACAATCAAGAAAGCTAAAGACTTCCGCAACTCTTATGATTAAAATCTTCCTTAACTTTTAATGAAGAGGAATGACCTCTCTTCAAAGGAGATTGTTAGCAAGCTTTTAAGATGGTGCATAGTGTGAGCATGTGGATGAAGACACAAGATCACAAGATGGCAAATACAAGTCAAGGATGGTGACCAACAAGCATGGAGCAGTCATTTTGAAGATCTCAATACTAAAGAGTAATTATCTCCATAAATACTCGCATGTCGTAGAGGAATGACCTCTCAGTGAGTGAGATGTTAGTCTTAAAATATTGTATCATCAAGAATGACTCAGTCACAGATTTGAAGATCTCGAGATTAAAGAAAAAGTCGAAAGACAACGACAAAGGCTCAAAGATCACAGCATGAAGGAACAAGACTACTATCACACGTCCACGACTCATTTATGGCGAGATTAGTAATCTATATAAATCTCTCAACGTCAAAGAGGAATGACCTCTCATTGGGGGAGATTGTTAGCCTCAAAATATCGAGTCAAACAAGAATGTTCGGTCATAGGTTTCTTATGTATCGTTTGTTAGAACTTTGTAATTAGTAGTAAGTAGTCGCAACAATACGGGCTTGATGGTTAACTTAAAAGGTCTCTTTCAAGGTACTAAGCATTTATTCAAGCCCAACCCATCAAACTATATATCCCATTATGCTACATGTAAGCCCGACTATATAAACCTCTCCTAGCATGTTAGGAGAGGGTTGGTGATTCATTTTTCGTAAATCTAATATTCACATAGTTTTATAACTTCTCTCTACTTTCTTTCTCTTCTTTCTCTCTTTAAACCTTCATCTATTTCCATCTCTTTTCATCTATTTTCTTATATCTATCATGGTGAAGTAAGTTTTATTTGGGAACAACACCTTTAAAAAGCGTATACAACTCATTGACTGGGGAACTTGAGTTTGCAGCTATTGCAAGCTCCTCCATAATAAGTAATGACCCATTTTGATCCGCCATGTATACAAACACTGCCAATAAATGCACAAGAAATCTATCCTCATAAAAGTCTTATATAGAAGAATATAATGCCACATATGGCATACATGCTAAAAAAACAGATACTCAAGAACAACTTATAATGTCAGCTACAACTACAATCGTTTCACAAAGCCTATAATGCTACTGAACTGGCACAAATGGTATCCATAACTCGAAATACACATATTAAGAAACACCTCACACATAATCTTGCAACAGACTCATACAAAAGGTTAGTCTACTCCATTGAGTCACTACTATGTAGCACGTGCCTACTATTCTTATTAGGCATTGGCTTTAAAGTATTTATCAGTGTTGCAAAACAAGGTCTACAAGGCCGATTAATCGCTACATGATCATCAACCTTGCCGATTTATGTAAAAGGCGATTAATGGCGGTCAACTATCATCAACGACGGTCTAAGGAAGACAAGCTTTACATAAACCTGCAAATCTGGACAAAAATACCAAAAACTCACTATAAACTTGTGTTTATCACTTATAGTAACTATTTATATGTATGATAAGTTGGATTTTAAGAATAATATTGCCGAAAATAGCTAAACATTGTTAAAAATGCCAAAAACTTACTGAAAATACCCAAAATCTACTAAAAATAGATTTGATTAATCAGTGATTAATCCTGCCTAGAACGATTACAAGCTACAAGGTGGTTAACCGCCCGACTAGCGATTCACAACTTTTGAAACCTTGGTATCGTATAAACCTTTATAGGTGATTAGCTTCTATATTTCTTTGCAATATAAAACATATATTGAGCATTAAAAACATTGTTATACATGATGAAACGTATGACGGAAAGAAGAACGTACTATTAAACAAATAACGACATTACTGATAAGTGTGAAAACACTTACCCTTTTATCACTCAAAACAAGGAAAAACCAAACCAAAACGTAAGATTATAAACGTAAAAGTCGGAATTACGCGTGGTTTTGTGTTTATTGTGAAAATAGGTACAAAAGGACAAAAACGAAGAAAACACGGGATTTCACGGACATTTTACGAAGAAAAAGTCAACATAAAGTCAAAAGGACCAAAAGTGCCAAAAGTGTGAAAGTTGGAGGGCTAAAGATGAAGATTTTACGAAGTTATGGGCTAAAGATCAAAGTTTGCAAAGTATAGGGACTAAAACTGCCAAAGAAGAAAGTTTTCATAAGCCCTTGCCACGTGGCCCAATGAGAAGCCAGCAATGGATAGCACATGAATCTGAATCCAAGTTTACATGCTTCAGCCAATCACAACCTCCCTTTCATTTAACCATGGATTGCCAAGTTGGCATCACTCTTTTAGAAAAAGTAACCAGTCATAGCACGCCACGTGTCCATCACCATTACCAGATTGTAGCCAGAGCTAGAGGACGTTTCAAAGAAAAGTTTAAACATCAAAGTTGCTTGTTTTGAGGAGACGAACACGATGGTATAACCCAATCATGATGACGTTCCCTAAATCAAAAACCCCCAAATCATTCTTGACGAACTAACCCTAATTCCACTTGTCATCACCTCATTGGCTAATTAGACTATCATAAACTGACACCTTGTCAGTTTATACTTCCCCCCATCACCCACACGCTTTCCAACAACCTCCCCAACGGCCTATAAATAGAAGACGCTCCCAGAATTTCACATAGTTAATTTACAGCTCAGAATTTATGCAAAAATTTCTCTTAATTGTAGTTTTGTACTTAGTTTAGCATTTGTAATCAATCCCTTACAACATTGTACTTCAATTCACCTTCAATCAATAAAACATCACATAGTTACTGTTCATCGTCATCCTCATCTATCTTTATTGTTAATGGTGTTGATTTTAATGTTGTTT
Organism: Glebionis coronaria; assembly: GCA_025667525.1. NCBI lineage: Eukaryota > Viridiplantae > Streptophyta > Magnoliopsida > Asterales > Asteraceae > Glebionis > Glebionis coronaria. The sequence continues at coordinate 105,182,773 of CM046882.1, forward strand.
GTTGATTTTAAGCTTGTTTACAAGCTTTTGAAGCCATTAGTTCAGCCTTTGATCAAGTTTGTTGTTGTTACAAGTTTTTGGAGGGAAAAGATTTATTTAAATTCATAGAATTTATCTCTGTAAATTCTGTTGATTCGGTTGATCATTTAGGTTTTTTAGAGGTAGAAGAAAGTGTTTTGAGCTTATCATCATCAAAGGTCTGGCCTGGATGCAGGTTTTACTCTGTTTTACAATTTTAGGCACAAAACAGATTTAAAAGTGAACTGCATGATCAAGTGTGTTTTTTGTTTTGATACTTGCTTAATCCTCCTTCATTTGATCTTTGTTTGAGTTCTCATTATCTGTTTTAGCTTAATTCTCCCTAAATCTTCATAAACCTTTGTTATTTTTCTGTTTTAGGTTTATAAGTGGTGTTTGGATAAGTTGTTTAAGCTTTTGTGTTTAAGCTGTGGTTCATGAGCTTTGTAGCATCAAATTAGACTCACAATTTTAGCCTTAAAACAGTCAAACAAGTAGCCTATTGCAAAGTCAAACAGGATCAAAGTGTTCATGAGTTTTTGCTTAACTGTCATAAAACTTTGCCAAACAGTCACTTTTAATAGCTCCTAGAATCTTCATTAGTGAGCTATAGGTCTTGTAATTAGGGGCAAAAGATAGCTAGTAGTACTGGTTTGATAAGTCTAGTTAAAAGTTTTTCATTAGGATCACTTGATAAGCCTGGGATAAGCCTAGAAACTAGTTGTTCAGCCATTAATCCAACTATTTGCTTATTTGATTTTCAAAGTAGCTTATCCTGAGTTCTTCTAGCTTATGTGCTTCATTAAAGTTTCTTATTGTCATCTCAATATCATTCTCTGAGAGTTTGAAGCTTTTTGGAAAAAGTCAAAAAGTCAAAAAGTCAAAGTGCTTATTTGTTAAGCTGTTTTGGTCGAAGTCGAATTTTGGCTTATTAAAAGTGAAAAATTGGAAAAGTGCTTAGATAGAACTCATTTTTCTCAGCTTAATATCATTGTCAATGAGTTTCAGCTTATTTGGATAATCCAATTCTCCTAACTCTTAAAAGTGGCTTATTGAGAAAATTCATTTGAGAGCTATAGCTTATTTCATAAGCTAATTTTCATTTTGGCTAGTTAAATTTCCACTTTAAGCATTTTAAAACTTGTTTGAGCTTATTTGGTCCAGTAATAAGCTTGAACTAGCTTATTCTTGTATAAGCCTGTTTTTTGTTATAATACTTTTCTTTATTGCGCAATAGTCCTTCCTTTATTACCTTGTTTCTGTTTAAGCACGTTTAGCTAATTGCTTGCCTGTCCTTACACTTTCAATTCTATTTTTAATTGGCCCAAAAAAGCTACTGAGCTAGGTTAGCTAATTGGGCCAAGCATAGTATTTGGGCTGTTTGGCTTTGAGTTTAAATTCGGACTGGGCTAGATTGGTTTTAATACCCGGTTTATAACTTTTTCAAAATTTAATTTTCATTTTCAATTTAAAATAAAAAATAGATTTTAATAAAAAATATTAATAAAAAATATTAAAAAATATAAAAAATCAATTTTCAACTTTTGTCATTTTTACATTTACGATTTGGGGTATTTTTGCATTTCGCATTTTTCTTATTAGCATTTACATTTTATATTTCATTTTTGTGCTTTACATATTTGTACTTCGCATTTTAATTGTGGTACGTGCACTTTGTTTTTTTAGTATAGTACATATACGTAGTAGATACTATTTTTACTCTTTTTATGTGCTTTGTTGAATTAGACATAGAATACCAAATCCTTTTATTGAACAAAAAACGATTAATCTTTACGTGAAAATTGGATATCAATTCGAGTCGATTCGAGAAAAAATGATTATACTAAAAAAACAAATATTAATTACATAAGATCGCAACCATACCCTCAAAATAACACAAACAAGACATAATAAACATGACACACGCTTTACACAAACAAACTGATTAGGCAACATAACGGCAAATAGGATACACATCTACAGTCTGTCACACGTTTATTCCACACATACATAAATATGCGTTTTAGACCACGACACACGACACACCACATTTTCTCACATAGTTGCAATGAAAAATTTCGCCTCACGAATATGGGTGTCGGTCGCATCCATCATAACCTAGAGTTGTAGTAGTTCTGAGTTGTCCATCGTTTGCAACGCTATGAGAAACTTAACCAGCATTTGGACTATATCCACTTGTTCAACACTATTAAGCTCACCGACGAAGCTCTCCCTCTCCATGATCCCTGCGTGGATCTCCTCACACATAACATCTACTTTTCTTCTCTGTCTGAAATCGTCGTCCACACGGTTCCACAAATAGAACTTGAACATATCTTTCCATTCTTCAGACCCAACCAAGAATTGAAGTGCCCTGATCCTTGGTTGCCAATCTATCGGTTTTTTATAATTTAGTTAAAAGACATAGCTCGAAGCTGTAGAAATATGTCACCCACTAGCACTTAAATATAGAAATATGAAATCACATTGGATTCCCGCGATCACTAAGCTAAATGAACCAGCAAAGGTAGCCATTGTTGCAACACTGCTATCATTAACCTTATGCATTTCCTGTTTAGGGAGAGTCTACAGAAATGTCAAATCACTCAATAGATTTGTAACCTTAAAAGGTGTGTCAAATAATTCTACCTAAAATAAGCATGCCTACAAGAAAACCGCAACAATAGTGTATAATGGCCCACTTTCATAAAAAAGCTAATTTGATTACACATACACCTATAAAAGGTGTTATATACAATAATATTGAAAGCAGGTTTATCCACATGGTAAAGCGGATTGTGCTTATCAGTAACCACATGACATACATGTTTTAAAAAATTAGAGCTATTCCAGAGACAACTTTCAAAATTGCTACTATGTTTGCTCCTACTAACATAACACTAACTAATAACTTATTTCTATAGGAACTCTAGTGACAGTAACCGCTATCGATAAGGAAAAAAACAACAGCCTCAAGCTTGAATGACACTCTAACAACAAGCACTTTACAAGAACCACCAATTTCAGGTATGATTCTACATAGAATTATGAATGACACACATGCACAAATGCGACAGAAATGATTCTATAGTACACAAACTGTAACTTCTAACAAAAAATGAGAACCAACCATTCAGAAAACCATATGGATCCTTGAAAACACCACAAAACTTGCAATAGCTACAGTTGTCTACTCATAAGCATTGATCAAAATAATACAATTTATAAGATCTATATAATAAAGGAACATTAACCCCGCTTGATCAATCCCCATAGGAAGTGTAGGCATCGGTGTGGCCATGAAGGCAAACGAAGCAACAACTACACAAACGACCGTCGATTGCAGTCACACATATTTCCAGACCAGTGTTGACAACAACTGAAGTGCAGGAGACCGTCAAAGTAAGCACCGGTAATTACCGCAAACCTAATAGTTATCTAAACTAATTGCGAAATAAAATTTACTTTTTTTTGGAAAAAAATAATTTTTTTTAAAAGTTAAAAAATAAATATAAAATATTTTACGTTTATTAAAAAAATAAAAAATGTAAGTTTTTGTTCTAAAAAAGTATTTTAAAATTAAAAAAAAAAGTTTTTCTAGAAAAAGTGAATTTTAAAACAAAAGTTCTTAAGGTGCCGTTTGGTTCAAGATTTGAAATTCTGGAATTTTAAATTCTATTAAATTAAAATTCTCAAGAAATAAAATTTCCAAAATTTAAAATGCATACGCTTGTTTGGTTGGCAGAAATTCATAATATTTTAAAATTTTGATTTTGGATTTAACCAATTAACGAATAAATATTTTATACATAAATATTCTATTTAAAAAAGTAAAAATCGAATTTTACTTTTTATATAATTTTTTAATAAATTTTATAACAAATTTATACAAATTTAATAAAAAAATATCTATAAATTTTATAAAAAATTATATAAAATTTTATACAAATATTATAAACGTTATATAAAAAATTTATATAAATTTATAAAATATTTATATAATATTTTCAATAAGTTTTATAAAAAAATTCTATAAATTCTACAAACAATTTATATATAATTTTATAAAAAAAATCTAAATTTTATTTTTCTTGTTTATATGAATAAAAACCGAATAATTGTTTTTTATTTTCTTAAACTTTAAAAATTTTCTATTTAAATGAAACTTTTTTTGAACATTTAACTAAAAACTATTTGCATTAACTAGGATCCGTCCTAGTGTATAGTGTGCAATGCTAAACTTTTAAGAAACCGCTTTACTCGATTAAAAACTTAAACCCGACTAGAGCCCTTAGCCCAAAATGAATGGGGAGTTGTAGGGTCTTGATAATAAAAGTTTTGTGTTGGTCATCATCATCGTCATGTCTGTAAAAAAAACAAAATAAAAGCGATTGAAGAAAGAATGAGAGCAGGTTGGAATAAATCAACATCATCAGGAGGAGATATAATAATAAACAAGAATCTATGGGTGGGAAACCTAACCCCAGACGTAACAGATTCCGATTTACGGAGCTTATTCGAAAAACACGGTGCGGTTGACAGCGTAACGTGTTATCCGTCACGGAGTTATGCTTTCGTTAATATGAAACGTCCTGACGATGCTAAGAGAGCTAGAGATTCTCTTCAAGGCTTTGGATTACGTGGCGGATCCCTCAAGATTGATTTTGCTAAACCGGTTTGTTTTTTTTTTTTTTTAAATCTATATACCCAAACCTACCTGTATGCACTAGCAGTTACCACCAGCTGCTGTTTTTGTTAAATATTGTAATAAGTGTTTGCTAACTTAGTTTTACTTAATTATTCACATAAGCCATAACCATTCTTTTATTCAATAACGCCATTTTGAATTACACACGATTCAACCTCGCCAAACAACAATCAATCGCTTGTCTCTCAAATCATTGATGGAAGTCCAAAAAAAATACTCTCTCAAATCATCCATGCCACTATTCTCCCAAGCCTGCCGTTGCCTAATACGACGCTTTGGTTTTTGAGTGTCGCCCCACTCTTTCGATTAACTACCAATCACTAAAATAACTGTTTCATATATTAGTTACCCGGTATCAATTCGTTAAAGTACGAATTAGTTGAACTAGACGAGTAACCAAGCTGATCTGGTATTGGTTATTTGGTAACAAGCTTCTATCAGTATACGAAGTCACTTTAAGCCAGATATGGCTGCACTTATTCTTCTAAACTGGCAGACAACTAAAAAAACGGGATATTAGAAATTAAGGTTAACAACCGGCCCACTGAATTGTCGAAATTATGAAAATTTGTAGCTGACTTCCTCGAGCCGTAAGATAATATCAGTTGTCTCGATTCTCGACACGAACCTACTTCTCAGGTCCCTCGGAGAACGAACTATATTATTAATACTAGCTCAACAGTACCCATCTCTTAACATAATAAATAGCGTCCTTTATGGTTAATGTCTAGTGTTTATGATTAATATCTTTCCCAAGTTAACAATAACAAAGGAGAAAAATTAAATTATGTAATTTTGCTCCAGATATGTGGTAAAGTGATAAAGAAGCATCCAGTGTGTAATTATAACATTTCACCCAGATTGTATTTAGTTCGGCTGATTTCTGTTAGTTGCGAATTGTAGGATTATGATCTTCTAGTCAACTCTGATTTTCATTTATTCTGGCTTGATTTATTAGGTAGCACATAAATATCAACATGGAATAGTCGGGTAGGCTCAGAAAGAAATCCATTATCATTATAGAATGGTGAACCTTATGTTTGGGGCACACGCATCTTCGTTTTGTGTCCTTATCTATGGATTGCCTGGTCTAGAACTCATGATATTTTATTGTCTTTGCGTTCACTCAATGGGGTCAAAAGTTTCTTAGTATGGATTGAAAACATTCGGGTGGCTAAACTGTAACACTTTCTTCTTTTAAGTTGACCGAAACAGTTAGTGTGCCAAATATTGTTAAAAAATCATATTCTGTAATCCAATCCTTGCTTAGAAAGATTTTGTATATCTAATTTCAGAAACAGACTTTTGGCGGCATTTGACCCATTGGAATGCCATCTTTTAAATCTACCATACAAAGTATCTCCTATCCCCCTGGTTGGCTCAAGTAAGCCAATCAATAAAGACGACGTTTTCTCCAGTTAAAATTATATCAAAGATATCTTCTTAAACAGAACTTCAGGTTTATTGGATCACAGCTGATTTTGGTACTTTATCACTTGTGCTTGTCCATTATTTGAATTCTGCCAAAGCCGTCCATTTTTCTTTTAGTTTCATGGCACATGTCTAAACTAAAACTGTGTCCGTAGTGACAATATGAGGGGCAATTTTTTTTACATAAAGTGAGGGCAAAATGTATATTAATTGATCTACCATGGCAAGAGACTACTAATATTTTGAGTGCAAGAACAAGTATTTATTAGAAGCAGTCATTTACATGTGCATCCATTGCACTGTCCCCTCCCAGTTTAGTGGGAATGCAGCCTTATAATGCCTTGTTTGCTATATGGCTTACCTGGTTCACAGTCTTATATCCTTAATATGATTCGTCATAGTACTTGTTGTTGGTCAAACTCTATTAGGATCATATTCTCTGAACATATTGACAGCAAAACAAGCGTAAAAGTACATTGAAAAATTGAGTAATGAGCAATAAGCAAACATGGTATACATGATAAACTGTTAGAGGGACACAATCTAAGACAAACAAGTGGTAGTGTGTAGTAGTGTTTTGATGCTATCTTGAGCTTTAAAAGGAAAATATACGGTTCATTTTTCAGAGAAATTAGGGTTCACCTTTTTTTGTATGCTATTGGTTCTCAGTCTACTCCCTTTCTTTTCCAGGCTAGACCTTGCAAGACCCTATGGGCAAGTGGCATAAGCAGTTCCATAACCAAGGAAATTCTCGAACAAGAATTTTCCAAATTCGGTAAAATTGAGGATTTTAAATTTCTTAGGGACAAGAACACAGCATACATTGATTATGCCAGACTAGAGGATGCATCAAAGGCTCTTAAAATGATGCATGGGAAGTATAAAGGTGGAAGTGTACTTCGTGTGGACTACCTCAGGTCCAACTCAAAAAAAGTAAGGGAACATTACAAAGTATAAGTATTAAAAGTTTATGGACGTGCATTGTGTTTCGAGTTCCATCCTTTTTTACTGCTTCCATATAACAGGAGCAGGCTGCTGATTTTCGTGACTCAAAGGAAGGTAAACATGTCAGAAGTATGGCTCCACATGATTCGCCGTGGTTACCATCAGAAGCTGTTACAAATTACCAGGATCCTTCTTATTATGGTCCCAAAAGGCAACAGGTATATAGCCTAATTCCAGCTTACCCCTTTTTTATATATATTAGAATTGGTTAATATCAAAGTTGGAAAGATGGTCGAGGTGAATACGTTAGAAACGGGAGGCGGTTGGATCAACCTGCTAACACCTTTTTTGTCATTATTTTTAACATATCTATGTAGTAACAGATGTGTTATTTATGATTACAAAAGCAATATATTACATCAATAATCAGAATCCTCTAATTAAACAAGTTACATGGTTATGTGCATTAGAAATAGATTTTGGCAATTGGGTCGTTTGAGATTAAATGGTGACTGTTTAACCCGTTCGCTTTGAAGTGAGTCTTTCAGAACATTAAATACGCTCTAATATTCTTTTTTGATTTTTGGACAGCATGTTATACCCTTAGATGGTCATAAAGGAAGTGGAGAGCAACCAAGTAATGTTTTGGTATTATCATATCCTCCCGTTGTTCATATTGATGAACAAATGTTGCACAATGCCATGATTTTATTTGGTGAGATTGATAACATCAGAAGTTTCCCCGCAAGACATTATTCCCTTGTTGAGTTTAGAAGTGCAGAAGAAGCACAACTTGCAAAAGACGGGCTTCAAGGTCGTCTTTTTAATGATCCCAGAATATCAATTATGTACTCGAATGATGAACATACACCCAACAAAGATATTACTGGTTTTCATCCTGCAATAAAAGGACCAAGACCTCATTTAACCCCGGGCCCGCAGTCGGATGTATACGGTCATCCCATGATGATGCCACATGGTCGTGATATGCCCATTAGGCCTTTCGGTCCTCCTATAGAGAGCTTTGATCCTCACGGTTCAGAGTTTAACATGCCACCTGGCCCTAACGCTATTAATCCAGTGGGTATTTCTAGCTGGAGAAGATCTTCACCTTCTTCATCGTCGGGTGTAAACCCGCCTACCAGACCATCTCCTGGGTCATGGGATGCTTTTGATGGAAGCCAATTGCATAGGGAGCCCAAGAGGCCCAGAACTGATGAGAATATACCCTCAAGAGATATTAATGGTCGGGGGGTATTGGGTAGTGTCCCAGGTGCAAGATTCCCAACCCGTGGTACTGGAATAGGTCAACCTGGTTCTGGCTATATATGGCGAGGTATTATTGCTAAGGGTGGAACTACTGTCTGCCATGCCCGTTGTGTTCCTATCAGAGATTGGATTGGATACGATATGTACGTGATTTTCCTTTATCCGTTACATGATTTTTAATAGCTATGTATAGATCATGATTACAAATATATTATCATCATGATAAAAAGTTATTTTCGCATAAATATACTAACATGGTTTTAGATAACAGTGTTTATATATTTTATGTAATGAAAACTTTAAAGTATATACTACTCAGTATTCTTATGCAATCATCTTTTAATAAATTGGATATACAAAAACTATTATAAACATAACTGGACAAATGAAAAGGTATGCAAACACTTTACCAAAAAAAAAGAAAAAAAGAAAAAAAAGAAAAAAAAAAGAAAAGAACGTATGCCTACACCCTATTCTAGTTTTCAATTAAAACCATTTCAAAGGTTGTAAACGTAAAAAGATAGAAATTGCTTGGATGTGAAATTGTTTACTTATTGTTACTTAAATTTTTAGCAAGTTACAAATTGTTTACATATATACGCTTTTTTCTATTACTAATATTTTAACATATGTGATTTTGAGCCTGCAGCCCGGAAGTTGTCAACTGCTCAGCTAGAACAGGATTGGACATGTTGGCCAAGCACTATACTGAAGCTGTTGGTTTTGATATCGTTTTCTTCTTGCCTGATAGTGAAGAAGATTTTGCTTCATATACTGAATTTGTACGTTACTTGGGTGACCGTGACCGGGCGGGAGTTGCTAAATTTGACGATGGAACCACCTTATTCTTGGTCCCACCTTCTGAGTTTCTTACGAATGTTTTGAATGTGTCTGGGCCAGAGCGTTTGTATGGAGTTGTTTTAAAGTTCCCTCAACACACATCTCCCAGCACCTCAGCCCAACCCCAATTTATTGATAAGCAGCAGATTCCTTCTCATAATGGGTACAATTTGATCCCCAGTGGGGAGAAGGTGTTACAAATCGATTATAGTGGGGTCCCACATGAAGGTTCAATGTCAAATCCAAAGTCAACGTCCCCGCCAACTCATAACCCCTTGGCCCCTCCTCCCCCACCACCTATCTCTACATCTGTACCCCAAGCCGGGCTTTCTTTAACACCTGAACTTATTGCAACTTTGACTTCTTTGGCCAAGGAAAAGTTTAACGGCCAGCAGCCATCAGGTGGACAATCGGGGGCATCATCTGGCGCTCCAGCGGTGGGGCCGATATTGACCTCGGTGCCACCTAACGAGAGACCACTCAGGCCATGGGAATATGAACCCGAACCATCCAACTTGAGGGGACATTTAATACAACAAGCTGACAATTCCTTTCATCCTCGGCCACAAATCCAACCTCAGCATCAAGGTTATCAGTCACACATGGTCAACGAGTCTCGTTTGACCTTTCCTCCAATTCAAGATTATTCTTTTAGTATGCCACAACCATCCATTACAAGCTCAATATCTCAACCTTCACAAAGTGGTCCATTTGCAGTTCCCATGCAGGCCAGCCAGCAGTCTTTACCCAATTTCCCGCAGGATTTGCACCCCGGCTCGGGTTTACAGGCCGTAAATAATCTTTATGGTTCTAATGTTTACCAGCCACAAAGTTTGGTGGCTGCACCACCTGAGAATTCTGGTGTGCAGATCCCCGAGCAGATGCAGCAGCTTCACTCAGCATTATATTCTGGAAATCAGCAATCATCTGGATTTGATGCTGAGAAGAATGAACGGTATCAATCAACACTGCAATTTGCTACAAATCTTTTGCTCCAAATACATCAGCAGCCAGGCACACAACCAGGGCAAGGGGGTGGAAGTCATCAAGGAGGTTCTCTTCATTGAGGTATTACCAAGCCCAAATTCTTAATTTTTTTTGAAAATATGTTTTTTTATTTAATAACTTAGAGAAGTTAAATTTTTGACCGACTTCTTTATCAAGGGGTTGTGAGTGTAGGTTAGTCAGTTCCTTCCTTCCATCACCTGATGCTTTATGCATATTCAGTTTGTAGATGTAGTTTCATATGATAGAGTTAGAAAAGTCGCTTTGTTAGTTTATTTACGGATAAAGGTGGTAAATTGGGTGGGTTGTGTATTGGTCAAATCGGGTAAGCTTTAGTATAGTTTCTGTTAGATTTGGTAGCTCCAATTCTTTTATCTGTAAAATTTTGTTGTACAATGATAGTCTGATTGAGGCTTTAGTTAGAAGGTTTTATGCATTTTGAATACATTGAGGACGACTTTCAAACTGTTCGACCTTTTCTAATCTATTTCCTAGTTAGTTTGATATATTAACTTAACCAGTTAAACTCATTAGAGATAAAACATAATCCAAATCGACCAGGATGTAAATAAATGAGTCAAATTTCCAACCTCTTAAGTACTGGAGCATATTGACTTTAACCGTTGTTTCCTCCATAACTCTTCTAGCAAGTCAACTGACCATAATAAATTTTCTTTCTGTTTTAAACCTGTTTGTCTTCTTCCTACATGTCTTTGAAAATAGGCTAGTTTGTCATTTACGACTATTTTAAGCACTCCCTTATAGATTTCTAGCTCAAGTTGACGTGGTTTGATATAACAATGTGATTTGGTACTTAAAAGCAGACCTCAAATGACACTCGTATATATGACAAAACTAGAATATAATTCTCCTTAACATTGAAGAGACAAGCGATTGAGGCAGCTTCCAATATGGAGACACGTTGAGCATTAGTAATTTTTAAAACATCAGTTTGATAGTGTTAGTTAAATATTAATTTAGATAATCAAGTCGAGTTCTCATAGCCAAAAATTATGTGATATATAATTTATCGATTAAAAAGTATCGACACATCCATGTATCTGACTTGATTTATCTATGCTTGTATTACTTTAGAGCACATGCAATTATGGGTGTAAACGAGTCGAAATTTTGTCGATTAACTCAAGCTCGAACTTGAATTAAACACGCTTGAGCCAAGCTTATCAAGCCTCAAGCTCGAGCTCATAAAATAAGCTCGAAATATATCACTAGTTGAGCTCGAGTTTATATAGGCTTGACTTGAGTAATTATCGAGCTTTTCAAGCTGTTAAGTACTTATATATGTTTTTTATATACTCAATATACCAATTTAAGGGCTCATATGTAAAAACACAAAGTCTAGATACTTATTTGTGAATGTTTCGGGCTTAGCTCGAGTTGATTCAAATCATATCTTGAATTTCAGTTTTAGTTGGTTAAGTAAACAATTTATTACGTACAAATCGAGCTGTTAAAGCAGAGCCAAACCAAATACGAGCTGTTTCGAGCCGATCTCAAGCTTCCTCCAAGAAGTCTCGCCAAGCTGCCAAGCCGAGCATAATATTGTCAGATTCAAGTCCTCGCTGAGCTACACAGTAGGATAATATTATTGAATCATTCCTGCCAAAATTCGTCTCGATTTCACTCGTTTTACCCCTATGCATATAATTCTGTGTGCGTCTGGAGTCGTCTTTCTGAATATAATCTATGGAAGTGGTGATAAAGAAATTTCAAACATATTTCTTCTGTATATGACCGATAAAGATGTGTCTGGGTGTTTGTGACGTACGTAAATTTAACCTCTATATTTATTTATACAATGGGGAGAATTTTATAAAGCGTTTAGGCTAAATGCACAAAACTTAATGATATGGTAATTTACCATATACCACTCATAGAAAAACACGTTTTCCATCCTAAAATGCAAAGTAAAACATAATCACACAATTAGATCTTATAGTAGTATTACATACAATTGCACATTCTGTTTTTTTTTTCTTTCAAAATAACTGTACTGGCCATATTTGAACTCGTCAAAGTTTTGTGTGTTTAGTATATTGGTTGACGATATTAGTTATGTTTCGTTAACTCCATTCATCTGCACGGAACATAGAGAATTTCGTCTTCTTTACATCCTTTATTTTCGACCTCCTATTTCCTCTTAAATTCTACTGTAGTTTTTATCTTGACTAAATTAATGGATGCAGTCTTTTCAAAAAAAAAAAATAATGAATGTCAGAAGAAGTTAAGTCATGTTCCATAAACACAATCTGCGAACTAAAGAACCAAACCAAAATAAAGATGTTAAATTCTAGCTCAAAATGACCTTGATGTCTAAAGTGGTTCCTGATACCACCTACTTACAAGATGCGTCCGCCTCTTTGTAAATCACAAACGTTTGTAATTTACTCTTAGACTACTCATATCGGAAGCACTTTGGCCTTCGTTAGGCGCTCTTGTGCGCGCCACCCCACTGTGGGGAATGGGGATGGCCGGTCACGCGTGACGAACACCAGAAACGACTCACAAGTTATAAACTAACATAAAATGACTTAGAAACATAAAATGACACTAACATGTGTTAACAATGTGTTAATCTTGTGTGAATTAGGCAGCTATATTCGTCGTATGCATGACAATTTAGTTATTTCCAACACTCAAATTCATACTTAATCAGAATGTTGGTGAATACTAAGGCATGATATTAATCAGTTTCTACATCATAATGAGGCACATTCAATCCTTCATCTTCGCTACTACCTCTCCGGCGAGCACCCTAAGCACCCTACTAGTTCACATATGTAGTATGCGATATACAAAAGTTACCGATTTTATTCTCTTTGGCATAGCATAACAAATAGGAACTGGAAGATCGCTTGATGGACAGTTGACTCGATTATTGAGTTTCAGAATTAGTAAATTGTTAATGGCTAAAATAGTTATTATCATAATAATACTGTCAATGTGGCAACTCTTTGACATGCTGGTATTATTTTAACATGTACTCGGTGTCTGAAAGTTCTACAAAACATTGATATTCTTATTCAAAATGTCAAGGATCTACATTTCTATGATTGCGTCAACCACAAGGTGACCCAATGGTAAGAATACCAACATTTCAAATAAAGGTTTAGCAACCTTGACTCCGGGCTATCTAACAGTGTAGTCGCCATAAGATTAGTCGCCATAAGATTAGTCGACTCAGAATGTCAAGTCAAAAACTAGATAACCAAAGAAAGAAAAAACGTTATGCGTCGCGTTATGTGTTTGAAGTATTTGTTACAATAGTTTCCTTAATGTAGCAGCCGGCATGTGTTGATTGCTATATCCGTCAAAATGTTAGATATATCCGTTGAAACAAAAGTTTAATTAGAAAAATGAATGAGTTTATTGACATGATTGTAATAAATGGCTAACATGATTGTGAACTTATAGGATGAAACGGAACTTGTTAACGATTCTTTACGAGGCAATGCAATCTATCGACGTGGTGCGCGAGACATGTCTTCGTTTGGTTGAAGCCCCTTGAATACATTGATTCGTCATGGAGTTGGATTAGTTGGATGATGATATCTTTATTTCTTCTCTTCTAATATGTGCTGTCGTCTATCAACATCATTTGAATTAGACCGAAAAAAGCAAGTATTACAAAGTATCTTTTTTGTAAAAAGTTTTGCTATGGTTGTGCTCATTTTAGAGCAAATTGACCTATGAATTTATTGAAGTGGCTTCGGTTTATAAATTATGTCACATCCCGCCAAGACGAAATTGCAAGGCATGAACGATAGATATCATCATGATAAAATAACGTCACGTAGAGAAAACTATAGATAACATATAATAAAACATAACACAAACGTGCCATGATTACATCTATTCAAACAAACAACGAAAGCTCTTATAATGCATAATTCAAATAGCAAATTCAAAATGAAAGACAACATAAAGCAACTTCTTCTGCAAATGCAATCATAAGGTCCAACTATTCTAAAGCAAACTCCTTAATTCGCAATATGATTACTTGAAAATGATGCTAAACCACCAACACAATGGTTGGTGAGAGTTACAGGTTTAGAAAAGGGCTCTTTTCACAAGTCTTAGTAGTGACACTAGCTTATCAAACTGTTAGTCAAGTCGATTAGTGTGACATAAGCTAGTAGTTTTTTTTTCCAATAGCTAAAATCTCTCTTTGTAATTTTAAACAATGTAATAACATTTGTCCTGGGTTAGGTTCACTATGCTGAAATGGGACTTTCGACTGTATGTTCAAGTAAATTTCCATATACAAAAGCATGCTATATTCTAACCGGCATACACAGTTTAGCTTGCCACTACACTTTCTGATCCTTTGATTTGGTAGGCTTACTGGTGTTGATACATAGAGGAGATGGTGTTGGCATGGGTAGACGACTTGTCACGTATACAATGGATTGCCTCATGATTTCAACTACGATCCCTATTAAACCATCGATTTCCAGATCATATTGTTCATAAATGAAGAAGAAAACAAAAGAGAAGGCCAGCCCTGCATGAACAAGTCAGATCAAAGTCAAATGAAGGACATCGCAAAAAAAATCAAGTGGAAAATAAAATTAAGACGCAGCTAAATACTTGGATTCCCATGGTGCATAGAGGTGGCTAAGTTGGATAGCAGAAAAGTAGGTCAAAAGAGTCGGCTCAGGTTGTATAATTGTCCTAAATCTTCAATTTTATTCTAAATATATAGTGAGTCATACATGATTATATACCATTAGACCCATTTGGGTGACTTTCAACCCGTTTGATCCATTTGACCCATTATCATACCTGTGTATCCCATTAATGATTAAAGAAATTAATGATAATTGAGCCACTAATAGGCCAAAACCCTACCTACTCCAATTGACGTGGGAAAGTTGTTCACCACAAGCAACTTGAAAATATAGATCGACACTACTACCTGCAAAAGTAAAACACATTGTTTATAAGATACAGAGAAACAACTGATTTTTTTTAAGATATTCACATTTCCTATGATATGCATTACTTGTCACAAGATAAAATTTGAGAAAACTGTTTAAATGAGAGTTCAAATCCAATCAAGGAATGATTTCCCAGCCAAAAGACTTAAGATAAGGTCGTAAGTATAATGGAGTATGTGAATCGGATGAATACTGCAGAACTTGTTACTCTTCTTTAATCCAAAAAGAAGAAAAAAAACTTCAGTTATAAATGATAAATACCTTAGAAAATAAACTCCAGTCGCTTCCTTCTGCCAATGATTTAGCTAAATGACCTACTCCATTCCAAATGTTTGCTATGGTTCTAACAAAAATCCTCATACACATTTCTGATACCTCAAAACATGGTAATGTCCTCGAGATTGAACAGACCGAGCTACAGCAAGGAAAGCACAATAGGATATCAGGGAAGGTAACAAAAAAAAAATATTTCAAGGCTGTGTTGACAAAGGGTTTATGGGTTATGCTTACATTTTTTGTGACAATCTAGCAGATCCATAGAACTTAGGTGACAGTCTAGCATATCCAAAAAGCACAACTATGATGATCAGCATAAGCTGAGCAGTAGAGGAGATAATCCTTCTTTCGCATTCACAAAACCAGTAATACAGAAAAGCCACTCCAAGAAAGCTTATGAATGATCTCCTCTCATCTCTCCACAGCAAAATATCCGCAACTGCATCCACAAAATAACAAGCCATTTAGAATTACACATTTTTCAAAAGTAACCTTATATTTCAATGTCTATCCTCATCTTCTTACCTTCCCCACTCCCCAACAGTTCCTCTACCTTTGATTTTTCAATAACGTCTCCAAGTCTGGTAGGTGGTAATTCCTTGGATAAATGGGTGAATGATTTGACCGTTAATGCAATACCATCCTGCATATTCCGCAAACAATAAACAAATATTGATAGATTATTATAAAGAGATCATGGAATTTTATAAAAGTGTAAGAAATATTTATACATAAAAAAAAGGTAAGGTAACACCCAATACCGTCTTCAACGGGTTATGGGTCTCAATACCGTCTAGGACGGTGTATGAGGGAGGTTGAGACGTAGACAGCCATACCCCTACCTAAGATAGAGAGGCTGGTTCCGGTTCTACCAAAAGGTAGAAAAGGTAGAAATATATATACATGTTGAACCTAAAAAACGTACATCAAGTGAGACGACTGGCGAGTATCCAATATGCTGCTCAGCTGCAGAGCAGTTATAAGTTCTGGTATGTGACATTAATTGAACTACATTGTGAACTGAAACATGTTTAAGGTCTCTAGAGTTCGTATTGGAATGCATCCACTTAATGAGAGAGACAATCAACTGGACCACCACAGCAGGAAGTTTAATAAATGGCCTGCAACCATATACAAGGACCCAAAATTTAAATACCATCACAAGCAAATCGCAATAATAATCGTCAGCAGATCAGCAAAAAATAAAAAACATGAATTCCAAACAATATTTTCTTTATCTTAAGACCAGCCACTTGCAACAGAGAGAAACAAAAGTGGTTATAACAGGATGTAAACTTGAAGGATGAAAGTCACACTTGATAAAAACCAATTTCAAAAATAACCATAATACGAACATTTTTTCGTTTCAAGATACAACACAATTTTCGGTCCAAAAATCTAGAGCTATTGGTACTTATGACATTGCCAATCGTAAAATCAACATAAAATTTAGTAATATTAGGATGCAATACAGAACTTGATTATTACTAAACTACTCATTATGACAAGTACAAACTATTAACAACACAGACTCTCAGGTAGTACTAAAACAGAGGGGAAGCATGGAAGCAATCTGAACATGTGTTGCACCAATTGAACAGACTCTCAGGTAGTACTAAAACAGAGGGGAAGCATTGAAGCATCTCAACATGTGTTGCACCAATTGAATACTTGTATACAAGTTAATGACTCGACAATTACCGAAATTACAAAAAACAAAAAATTGAATTATGAACATATACAATTATACATCATGTCTAACAGCTCGCATATGTACTTCAACCTAATTTTATTACCTGTAATAACCTAAGCCCTCCAGCATACACAACGCAAACTGCCAAGATCTTGCTGGCTCAAAATTAGTGATGAAGAATGCCTACAATATATGGATCCAAACCATTTAGCCACTGACCTCAATGTAGAGCAAAGTAAATGTAATGTAAGAAGATTTTGTGCTACCTTCCCGGATACAGTGAGCATGTGAGAAGTCAAAGCACTTTCAGCACAGATAAATGCATGAGCGACATTTTCCACATACGTGAAGTCAGATGTGGTCTGGTCACTTCCTATAATGAACTGGAATGAGAGACTCTTATTACTTATATAAGTGATAATCAAGAAGACAGTTTGTTAGATTTGCGGAACTGACAAGCATTTAAATGCCATTAAGAACATAAATTACAGAATACTATGGACATTGGCAAACATAAGACTTATCATTAAGTAATACATATAACATATCATCCCCAAAGGAAACGAGTAAATCATAAGATAAAAACAGAAAACAAACAAATTATGCACAAGATGCATTTATGAAAGTGCCAAAACTGAAAGTAGTCACTATAATGTTAAATATATACTCCAGCCACAATTCAGTAATGATGATAATTACATCACCCTCTGGACACCAGAATATGTGTGTGTGTGTGTGGGAGAGGAGGGGGGGGGGGGGGGGGGGGGGGGGGGGGGGGGGGTGGAGGAGGCTGAGAGGGGGCAAAGACCGCAAGAGATATGTTATGTAGAGTTCCTGAACAAACAGAGGCAGCGAGACATGTAGCCCAGCAACTGTATTCTGTATGTCTAACATGGGCAATACTAATATGCCCTCTCAGTCCTTCTAAAAGTTAAGTAAGCTGCCAGACATATGAGCATTTTGGACATACTTATCTACCTCCTTCAATCAAATTGTGATTTTAACTTTAGAAATATTCAATTAGGCTGGGATTATTATTTAAAAAAAAGAAAATCTAAGCAGAACTTCTCGGTTATTAAACTGTATGTTTAAGAGTTCTGATAACATTTTATATCATGAGAAGACGTATATTTTTTATATAAGTATCAGAACAAAGTAGCACTTACTTTCATGCACCCGGAACACATTACGGTAAGTAAGTGAACAACATTTCTTATAAAAATAAAATAATGAGGTCCTTTATACTCTACTGTTATTTACCACCCAAAACTGATAACAGCGACAGTGATAAACCAAAAAGTAAATGATATGAACAGAAACGTATATACTGATTGTACTCTCATTTCATTATTGGTTTAAATAAATTAAAATTACGAGAATGCATTCAAATTAGGGAATATGAATGTAAGTTACTAACCTTTGCCAGCCAGATTTGGCAACTTCAATAAGAGATGGCAAGAGAACCTTGTCTCCAGGTCCAAAAACATTGCTAGGACGGATAGCACATGTAAGGAGCCCGTCAATGTCATTAGCAAGCAGAACATATGCCTCTGCTTGAGCTTTAAGTTCGGTATAGAGATCCTTAAACTGCATAACGGCAAAGAATTATGGATAATGAAAAGTAAGGTGTTAAACAAATTCCAGTGCCCACACACATCAGATAGAAATACCTTTGATGAGTACAAAAGAGTCTCATTTCCATTAAGTATATGGTGTGAATTAGGAAGCACTACATGTGCAGTACTGGCGTAGATAAGGCGCTTGACTTTGCATCGGCGACAAGCATTGATGACATTT